>JASGCC010000089.1:0-42898 GCA_030067915.1 Hydractinia echinata
TCGCAATTACCGCCAGTGAACAAAGAAATAGGAAACAAGTTGTTTGTTGCCTTTGGTAACTTTATTAAAAGAAAGGAAAGTTCCTGGCCAGGTATGGTAAAAGTTTTCGACGCCAAAATCTCAATACTAGGTACTTTTGGTACACGATATTTCGATCTGGTTTTCCATCTGCTACATTTCCCATTCCTGTGGTAAATGAACTGCGCAAAAAGCTGTCCACCTTGAGCAATCAGAACTAATGATCAAATGGTTCTGCTCTGAAATGTGTTTGTCGCATTCGTTTTTTTTGTTAAAAGTAAGAAACCATTTTGGATAATTCCCATTAAGGAGTAAAAATTCACATTGTTTAACTTAAGCTTAAATTATATTTACTTTCAACTTCTGACTCGCAAAACATTGACAAAAAATTAGAAAGCCAAATTGGTTTAGAAGATTGACAGGGATTTCGTTGAAAGTATTTTCAAGGCTATAAAACAGGAGTGTGACTACATAAACCTACCCTTAAATTTAAGAAATATCCAGGCTGAACACCAAAGTGTGTTTTTTATAAAAAAAGACGCTTATTTTTACGGTGTGGTGAAGGTACTTTGATAATTGCTATGACATATTTTTTTAATGAAATTACAAGCATAAATCTTTTTATATCTGTCATGAAAATATATTCGTACATTGGCAAGTAAATAGTTTGGGTTAGGCTATATTACTTCCCTTTTTTTAACAACTTATCCATAATTTTATTTGTTTCCACAACAGGAAGAGAGGAGATAAACAAATTCATAAAGGAGAATGAGCTGGAGTTAAGTTATTACAATGTGCGAACGAAGCTGACAAACGAACGAGTGAAATGGGACAGGCTACATAAAGCAAAAAGTACTAAAACGAAGCAAAGATTAAAAGAACTAAACCTCGATTAATTTTTTAGTTCGTTAAGGTGGTGTATTATAGATCTTTTTATTTTGTTACTTGTTTTAAACATGTTTTTCTTTATTACTTTATCTTATTAATATTTAAACAGGTTGTATACTTAAAACTTTTAAAACTTTTATCTTTTTAATTTCCTTGTTTCCGCCCTGGTTGTGACCTGGATTAGACTATCCAAGTAGCCATACTGCCTCTAACAAGCTTGTTTTTTATATTTTTATTTCATGTTTACGCACGACTTGTAATGTGTATGTATTATGTTTATGTTGCGACAATAGCCATTTTATCTTTTTTCTTCTGTTTGCGCCCTGGTTGGTGACAATCCAAGTAGCCATACTGCCTCTAACAAGCTTATGTTTTATATTTCTGTGTCATGTTTACGCACGACTTGTAATGTGTATGTATTATGTTTATGTTGCGACAATAGCCGTTTTATCTTTTTAATCTTTATGTACTGTTTGCGCCCTGGTTGGTGACAATCCAAATAGCAATAATTCCTCAAACAAGCTTGTTTTTTATATTTTTGTTTCATGTTTACGCACGACTTGTATTATGTTGTATGTATCATGTATGCATTATGTTGCCGATTATGATCTAAATATATTTGATACAATCCACACTGTTTACTTACTTCCTCTAATGAATAAGGATATTTGTTCTATGTTTAACGGTTGCTAGGGCGAATGTATGAGCGTTATCTATCATTCTCAACCGATTCCCAAGTCCTTGAATGAGTTGGAAAAATATATACAATTTTTGTCCCCATAAGACCTGAATTATATTTTGTCCCCCTATGGCGATGTTATAGTTATGTCCCCCTAAATCGAAAATTTAGGTTGTAAAAATTTTCGGGGACAAAATTTTTGTATATTTTGTATATCTAACTAAAACATGGTCTAAGGGCTTGCCACAATTGCGCTTGTCAAAATGGTATACAAGTCGGGCGCTAAAGATTTAAATTTTACTGGCAATTTGCCTTAAGATTTTGTGCCCGGTTATCCAATGAAAGTTAAAGTCCCCGTAAGTGTCGCTTTAGTAGTATTATATATATATATATATATATATATATATATATATATATATATATATATATATATATATATATATATATATATATATATATATATATATATATATATATATATATATATATATATATATATTATATATATATATATATATATATATATATATATATATATATATATATATATATATATATATATATATATATATATATATATATATATATATATATATATATATATATATATATATATATATATATATATATATATATATATATATATATATATATATATATATATATATATATATATATATATATATATATATATATATATATATATATATATATATATATATATATATATATATATATATATATATATATATATATATATATATATATATATATATATATATATATATATATATATATATATATATATATATATATATATATATATAGTATATATACATGGTATTTACATATATAAAGCATGCATATATTATGGTGGTATTACCATTTTTTGCATATATTGTCTTGTTACGTGTTTGTTACGTGTTGTTTTAGAGTCCCCCCATGAGGGTCAGCTTGCTGAAACATGTAGGTCAAGGTGGTACTTCTTTATGTTCAGCCAGAGGAATTTGATGAGAGAATTTGAACAATTTCCATCGTACAGCCATCATTTCGTTTTTACACTTCGTCGGTTACATTGTATCTGCCAGTATATTTGATCTCAGATTTTTCTGTGGCTGCAACTGGGGTAAAAAAGTAAAAAGTGCAGCGTCAAGATGGCGGTCGAAGGCGGTCAATCGTACAGTTCTCAAGTTCATGTTTTAGATTTTGAAAGGAAAGTTATTGATTTAATCAGAGAAATTCACAAAAAAAGAAAAAGAGCGGACACAGATGCCATAGTGAATAATACAAAAGATTTAGAACCTGATGTAATAAAGTCTACATTGGAAACTTTGTGTGATAAAGATTTTATTTACGTTACAGAGAGTAATGGTAAACAAAGTTATAGATTTTGTAAAACAGATAACGAAAATGTTGATTTACAGAAACGCAGTGACGAAGAATTTGTGATTTCCGAAGAGAGTGGTTTAAATATGTCGTCGACAAAAGAAGCTTGTCAAAAGAAATCTCCAGTTGTCGTGAGTTTGAAGTTTTTCAAGGTCTGGTCACACAAATCAGTGACATGAAAGAATATTTTACGTCTAAAATCGATCAAACTCGAAAGTGTTTTTCTGATGGTTTAGTGGAACAGCTTAGACAAGAAAATAGTTTTTTAAAGGACGAATTAAAAGAATATAGGAATCTTGTTATTCAACTTTGTGAAAACAACAACAACGTAACACAAACACGGTCAACCAGAACAGAAAAAGTCGATAATTGGCATAAAGTCCCCAGAGGACCACCATCAACAAAGTCAGGTAGTAATTATTATGATTATACTTCGAGAAATAGATTTGATAATCTTAACCCTAAAAATACAAACGTTATTACAGACTCTGACAATCAATCAAAGGTTTTTGTCACAAACTAATGGGTCAACAAATGCACGTAATATAACGTTTCCTCCCAGAAGGCCAAATCCGGTTGTAAGTCACTATCCGGAAAGGGAAAAATACTTTTATAATACTAACAATGATCAACAAGGTATGAGAGAGCCAGCCACGAAGAAGAAAAAAATCAGAATCATCTGCGATAGTATTCCTAAGGGAATTAAGACAAGAGAATTTAATAGACACTTGAAAAATGGTGATGCAAGAATAAAACGTTTTCCAGGTACAAATGTGAAGAATCTTGGCCATTATGCCCTACCCACCCTAATCGACGAGCGCCCCGATATCGTTGTGTTGCACGTAGGAATTAACGATCTTCTTAATATGGACGAAAACGATAATACTGAAGAACAAATTGTTAATAACATCGTAAACATAGCAGATAAATGAGCATGGCGTGGAAAAAGTTTTTATATCAAGTATCATCAGGTGCAAGCGAGTAAATTTTGAGAAAATTAATAAAGTGAATAGAGCCGTAGAAGATAAAGCTATTGCACACGACCATATTTTTGTAAACAACGAAATGATTAAAGAGCTCAACTTGTGGAAAGATGGTCTACACTTAAATGATAATGGGAAAGTATTTTTAGCCAATAATTTTTTGAATTATTTAAATAATTTTTTATATGTAAACACGGTTTCTTGGGGTGTTCCATAACTTTAAGTGATGTCTCAAATAAGGAGCAAGATGGATTTTCTAATGAATGTGATTTAGAAAATGCTAAACATTTGCGGCTTAAGCATCCAAATAATCCTTTGCTTTGCTATTTAAACTTAAATAGCTTAAGGAACAAGATAGTAGATGTTCGCGAAGTTGTAACTAAAATATCACCAGATTACTTTGTTTTGGCAGAAACTAAATTGAACCTTGAATTTCCGTCTGCTCAATTTGATATTGAAAATTATGAAATACGAAACAGAAGGGACAGGGATAAAAATGGAGGGGGACTTATTGAATACGTCAAAAAAGGGCTGATTTGTAAGAAATTATCGAACCTTGAGCCAAAGAAAAATGAAGTTATTTGTTCTGAGATTACAGTGAGAAATAAAAAATGGGCCATTTTTAGTGTATATAGACCACCAGAATCTTCTAACTTAAGTAACTTTTTTATTGAGATAGAACGCTCACTTGATTTGGCTTTCAAAACTTATGATAATGTTGTAGGGGCGATATAAATATTGATTGTGATGACTTCAAGTTTTGACAGTTTTACAACTTTTTGCGAAACCTACAATTTAAAAAATTTAATAAAACAAAAAACATGTTTCACAAATACTCGTGCATCACGAATAGATGTGTTTTTAACAAATAAACATGCATGTTTCCATAATTCTAAATCTTTTGAAACTGGACTTAGTGACCACCACCATATGATTTCTACTTTTATGAAGACTTTTTTAGTACGTTTAAAATCGAAAGAGATATCGTATAGGTGTTTTAAAAAATTTGATGAGCAAGTTTTTCTTGAAGAAGTGAGGAGCACAGATTTTTGTTGTGATAACATAGATCCAAATGAAAGTTATGAGAACCTTGTACTGAAATTTCGAAATATAATTGATAAACATGCACCTATAAAAATTAAATTAGTTCGGGGTAACGAAGCCCCGTTTATGAATAAAAAATTACGAAAAGCAATTTACACAAGATCTCGTCTTAAAAACAATTTTAACAAAAATCGAACAGATGAAAATAGGGCAAAATATAAAAAACAAAGAAATAAGTGTGTTAGTATGAGACGACAGGCGATTAAAGAGCATTTTAATAGTGTTATGGAGGGTGGCATTATTCAAAATAAGAAATTTTGGAGCACTATTAAACCTTTCCTTACTAACAAATCAGGTAAGAGCTCTAATGAAATTATGATTGTTCACGATGATATTATAGTAACGGATGAAAATGAATTAGCGGAAATTTTCAATGAAGGGCACATACACATAGTTGAAAAATATAGTGGAGTTAAACCAGTGTCGCTACGAAATTATCAATCTGAAAATAGAAATGAAGTTATCTCAAAGATTCTGGAAACATATAAAAATCACCCTGGTATTCTTGAAATTAAAAATTCACTAATTGATCAAATAATGAAATGTTGTTTAACTTTAAGGAAGTCTCGGAAAATGAAGTCTCTAAACTTTTCGGGGATCTAAAAGTAGGTGTGGCATCTGGAGAGGACAAGATAACGGCTAAAATGGTGAAGTTAGCAAAACCTTATTTGATAAAACCCTTAACAAATGCCATTAACAACAGTATTTGTCTCTCTGTTTTTCCGAGGAGAGCCAAACGAGCTACTGTACCCCCTATTGATAAAGGTGGGAAAGATAAATTATGTGTAAACAACTATAGACCAGTCAGCATTTTAAATATATTTTCAAAATTTTATGAGAGAATAATTAAATCTCAAATTGTTGATTATATTGATAGAAAACTTTCAGAATTTTTATCAGCCTATAGGGAATCATATGGCACAC
Organism: Hydractinia echinata; assembly: GCA_030067915.1. Taxonomy (NCBI): domain Eukaryota; kingdom Metazoa; phylum Cnidaria; class Hydrozoa; order Anthoathecata; family Hydractiniidae; genus Hydractinia; species Hydractinia echinata. The sequence continues at coordinate 5,983 of JASGCC010000089.1, forward strand.
AACATGTACTTATAAGATTATTGGAAGAATGGAAACAAAAATTAGATAAACATTACGTAGTTGGTGCAGTTTTAATGGATCTATCTAAAGCTTTTGATTGCGTGCCTCATGATTTACTTATTGCTAAATTAAATGCCTATGGCTTTAGCCAGGATGCCCTACTTCTAATTTTATCGTACCTTTCTGACAGAGAGCAATCTACCCGCATAAATAATCAGCATAGTCTTTTCCAATTAATTCTGTCTGGAGTACCCCAAGGATCAATTTTAGGACCTATTTTATTTAACATTTTTATTAATGACTTTATTTATTTTATTAAAAAAGCCAGTGTACACAATTATGCTGATGACAATTCCCTTTCTGCTTTCTTAAACTCAATTTCAAACTTAATTAAACTTTAGAATGTGAATCTAATATAGCACTAGTGTGGTTGAAAAATAACAAAATGATGGCGATTTAGTGGTTAAAATTGGTGACAAGTTAATTAAAACAGAAAGCGAAGTTAATTTACTAGGAGTGACCATTGATAATGGCTTGAATTTCGACTCTCACATTTCTAAACTTATCAAAAAATCATCAGCACAATTGAATGCACTGTTTAGACTTAGCACGTTTTTATCTCACAAAGCCAAATTAGCCTGGTACAAAGTTTTATATACTCTAACTTTAATTATTGCCCTTTAGTATGGAATTTCTCTTCATATAAATCTTTGTTGAGAATTGAACAAATTCAGAAGAGAGCTTTGCGTTTCTTATTAAATGATAATGATAGGAACTCCTTTTGAAAGCAGGAAAATACCAAATGAGCGTCTATAGACTTAAAACATTATGTACAGAAATATATAAGACTTTGCACGAACTCAATCCGACATACATTAAAGATATCTTTAAATTTCATAGGAGTGGTAGACCAGTGAGATCACAAAATGTTAATAATTTAACAGTCCCAAATATAGATACCGTTAGTTTTGGAACAAAAAGTCTCTCTTCCCTGGGGCCAAAAATATGAATAAATTACCCAATCACTTGAAATCCTCAGAGTCTCTTAGTACTTTTAAAAATGCGATCAAAAGTTGGAATGGAAGTAAATGTTTTTGTGAGGTATGTAAATTGTCCCAAACACGCTTTTAGTTAAATTTTACTCTTTTTTGTATATATAAAGATTTAAAATATTTTGTCTCATTCAATTAATATTATTTAATATTATTTCTATTTGCACTTTAATTTCAGTCGGTTTTGATTAGCACTACTTTATAGAGCTATGTATATAATTTTTCTTTTCACGAAACTTGTATATAATGTACCGACTATAAATAAATTTACAAACAAACAAACAAACAAAGTATCACCTTCTATGCAGATATCTTTGGCGTAATGATTTTTTGGTCATGGCAGGTGTCCTTCTAACAACAGCAGCAGCTCTTTCCATGCGATCATGTCTGGATTCCAACGAATATCGTTCAAAAAAATCAATTCTGCTCTTTCAGCTTCAATCCAGGCATATTCATTATTAGCTGGATTGCTGAAAGTGTTGAATATTTTTTGCAAAGGAGCCAACATAAATGTTTTGCCACAATTGGCAGGACGCGCTATGAATGAACTAAAAGTTCGTGCATTGCTACAGAGAAAACAATGTGGTGTACTTTATTATTTCTCAAAACTTCTAAGACACATTGAAGCCATTGTCCACCACACTTGTCTACGCACGGCTGAGCAGCGGCATGTCGAATTGTGTCCATGCGTGGGATGAGACTACGTTCAATTTGCTCTTGCTTCCTGCATTTTCCAAGTTGTGCTCAGTAAGTCGAGTCGTGACTTTTCTGAGCGGTTTAACAAAAATTGAGCGGGGTCCTTTTTACCAGCCTCCTTTTGCTCAAAAGTTTTGGCTAATAATTCTTCCGACTCTTGATGTTGTTCTTTATTAGGAATTCAGACACGTCTAAGTTGGAAAGTCTGCGTGGCTGTTTTGGTTTTGCGCATTTTTTTGTTTCACTGTTGGTGGTGCTTTCTTGTGCCACCAATCTTCTTTTTTTACTACAGTTAATTTTGTAGACTGCCATACATGTTTTGGGCACTTGTGATCCCACCTCGTGAAGGTCTGGGTGGTTAGCACTTTTGTAAACTTCAGTGTCCTTTTTACATACATATTTGTACGCAGAATAGTAGTTGCCATGTTGTTCAGAAAAGTTTACTACGATACCATACTTTTCAAGTAGCTGTTTTCTCACAGGGTTCCAACGTTTGGGACCAGAAAGTTTCACACACGCGTGGTAGTGATATCCTGAAGTGTTTTCGTGTTCTTCAAGGCAACATGCCTAATACTCTGAAGCAATTTTACTGCTACCATTAAAACAGCCAACAAGGGCATCACAAAAACTTTTGCGTGTGGGAAACTTTTTTAAGTCAGCCTTACTGTATGTCACTAAATAATGCGTACGGTTAGTATAAAACTTGTCGGGAGTCTGGAAATTATCGTTGTCAGATTGGCTCATGTTTTCTTCTGTTGTTTTTTTGTTTATATTGTGTTTATATAGCTACGTAGAGAAAAATACATTGTTTGTTTACATTGTGTTTGAATAGCTACGTAGAGAGAAAAAGACAATGTTTGTTTATATTGTGTTTATATAGCTACGATTGTTTGTTTGCACTGTTTATATATAGCTAAGTAGAGAAAAATACAGCATTTATTTATATACGTATATAGTAAAACACACACAGCTTGTTTATTTTCAAATTTCGCGAAAATACTTCTAGCACATGGCATGGCAGTTGGTAAGCCATTACAGCTCAAATTTGCAGGGTTTTTTCAATTTTTTTGACTCACTGTAAGGGTAACCCTTTTCAATTTGTTTTTTCCATTTTCAGAATCGTGTGCATAAATGTTTTGGAAAACTGATTCCAAAGCCACTTTCAACTCCCCCTCCCTAATCAAAGTTGAGGACTGCAAAGGACACCCAGACAAAGTCAACACTGTTTAGGGGGGGAGGGGGGGACTTGAGATAGCTAGAAAAACGTGAAAAATCTGCCAAAATAACATCTTTCATAAAAATATTTACTGTTTAGCTCACCCTTTTTATATTATGACGCGCGAATAAATTATCTATGTCGGATGTAAGGCAATCGCATTACAGAACTCACCAGCCTGTACCAGGGGTAATGTCGCCGCCCGCCTCATGTCAAAAATACATACACTATTTTTTATGTGCTATGCTTTAGTGACTCAACGGCAGATATTTGTGTAAGAGTTCGTGGAGTTAAATCTTTTCATTGTCGTTTAAAAATATGTGGCAAAAATGAAGTATGTATGTTATTTTTTGTACTTTAAGGTGGCAGTAACCCTTTTAAAAATCGAAAAAATTTTTTTTACATAGTTAGTTACGAAAGGTTATTTTCAGACTATATCTTCATATTTAAGATTTCGGATCGTATCCGAATTCTTATTTAAACCGGCCGATTTTCCTCCTTTTTCTTCGTCCGGCAATTTGACCAAAACGCCATCGATGCCGTTTCCGTTGCGGGGGCAACTTCTTGTAATGACGTATAATGCAACCAATCAGGTTCGAGTATTTTTTGTGACGGAAAGGACCACCAATCAGGTTCAGGCCGGCTTGCTTTGTGTTGAAAAATAATCCCGGGGCTGTACCCGAAATATATCTCAATTTTTGACACATTATAGTTCACACAAAATTATTTAAAAGTTATAAAAGTATTAAATAAGGTTACATTTAGGGTAAAGAGGCTATTTCATTCATACGGGACCCTAGTAGGTTGTATTGTTACTTCCTTTATTCTCCTCATATGTTACCCCCTTGTCATAAAAGCAGAATATGCTGTCGTAAACATAAAGTTTGTTTTCATGATGGCGTTTTCAGCGAGAGGAACTAAACGGGCATTTCTGTCATGGTAATGTTCTGATCTGATAAGCTTTTCTGAGTAAATTCGTCACATGAGTGATAGCCAGCTAGCTTCTTTATTTCCACTCACTTGAAATGTTGAGTATCATTTGATGTTGTAAGTGGCAAAATTAAGGACTTAAATAGTGAAGCTGATATGATACTGAAAATGGAATAGTATACAACCACTTGCATGTTAGATAAGAAGAACTTTACTGAACCCTAAACAATGAAGAAGCATCTTCTGTATTCCGTTTGTTGCAAGGTGGAACATTAATTAATAACCATCTCTGAAAGTTTAATAAAGCGTTTTTCTGAGATATGGCGTATATACATGTCGAATACAGCAATGTGTAGTTAATTTTCAAATTACACCTCGTGCACTTTTTATCGAATATGAAGTGCTATTTGGAATAAGGTACAACACACGTCCTTCTTCTTCAATCATAATTTAATACCATTGTTGAAATCATCCAATAGTTCAACATGCATATTCCAATACCATGGCAATGCAATAGCGATGGAAATAGCTTCATTAAGACTGAACAAGCAGACAAAGTTGTACTGTTGAATTCGTTACATAGTTCAACATGTGTATTCGAACACCTTGCCAATACAATTCCACTAGTCATAAACATCGATTACCAGACAAGCTTTAGTTTCATAAACCAGTATGAACTGTCAGTTCTCGTATGTTGGAATTCGGTTCGTCATGTTGCAGGAAAGAAGTGCGTTTTCAGATCATACTTCCGAACACTGATTTACCTGTACGCTGTCGTATCGTCGATGTAACTTGGAAAAAATGAACTAAAAATGAACAGCCAATATAAACTCTAAGTAAATGTTTAATCGATACTAAATGGATTAACAATCAACTAGTGAATGTTTTGCTTGTTTCAAATGTGTCAGCTAAAGCCTACATTGTCACCCCGATGGCAAATTTTACCCTCTTAGTATCTTTCCCTCTATATGCGGGATAATTGAAAAAAAAAGGTTTATCAAATCTATTTTATACCCTCAGCATGACATAATGTTCTGAAGTTCTCATTACATGTATATATGTCTAAATACATAAAATGTAATTTAGGACAGGATCCTCACGCACTTATTGGTACTATTCAAGAACATTTTTGACTTTAACTTAAAAATGTACAGAAGGTTCGATGGAAGTGGACGAACGCAAGCTACGAATCCGAAATCTTTAAGCCTGCAAGGGCTTTTTCTTTTTCTTTTATAACACACTTTTTATAGCTAAAATACTATTATCTTTCACCAAAAATATTCAGCCTCAACAATTCCTCTTTAAAATAAAATTCATGAATTAGTTCTGCTGAATATAGTTTAAGTCTACGTGCTTGCGAAATTGTACAGAAAGAAATGACGTAATTATTAAAGAGAAATGTTAATAACAACAAAGTTGGCGCATTATGTAGAAATTTAAGACGATCTTCATTACGCTACACTGCACGAGCTTTAACTTTCGATAGCATTTTCGTTATACTTTAAAATTTTCAGACATGCTTGGTGAACCATGCAGCCATGATACGGTGTGCGGAAATCTTTTTATTCGGAATTTATTTTTTCTAACAGCGTTCAATGCAGCAGGGGATGCTAACAAAGAATCTTTTGAAAAAAACAAAAGGCTATTGTTGAAAAATTATGAATGAACAAAAAAACTCCGCACACCGTTTTAACAGTGTTAACCCAAGGTTCATTTAAAAACAGAAGCTGATGAAAAATAACGAGATTGTAAAAAGTTGGAGCTCATAGAAGTCGATTTTTTTCTTGTTTATGATACATTTTTAAATAGAAATTTCTGCTGACCCAGCAATTTTGGTGTTAAGTTAAAATCATTTTACTATGTATTAAGGCCTATATTTTTAGGAAATAGTAAAAAAAAATGGCATAAATAAAACACTGAGTAAATAATTCAGCTATTTGGACAGCTAAAAAAGGGTTACTGCCACCTTACGGGAAGAAAACTTTGCGGTTGACATAAGTCAAAACATTTTGTGGACATAAAATTTAGCAGATACGGTGAAAAATATATATACCTTATATCAATTCTCGTCCACTTGTTGTTAAAGAAAATCCCCTTTATTTGCTTCGTATTTTATTATTATAAAAGTATAACCTTTTTTCTTTATTTACTTTCTTCGTGAAACATGACCTTCAGCTCACCATCATGGCGGGAATAAGTCTGCATTGAAAGTGAGGCTGGATAAATGTTTGCTGTATGACGTAGAGCAATTCAGAAACAAATCATAACAAACTCATTGTATATGAGGCAATAAGTTAACGCCGTATTTATTTATTTTTTCATATTCGTGTATATATTAGACAGTTCGTAGCTAATTTACCCCCGTATCATATATATGGCATGAATTAGTCATATATATATGAATAATTCATTTATTTTGCACGAGGTACACCGATCATTCAAAAATGAAAGGCTAGCGATGAAAAGTATCAACTTAAGTCACAGGATTTTTTTTCTTTCTTTTCATTACTTTGTTGACGGAAAAAGAAAAGGAATTTGGGACCAAATGATAAATAGCCTCAACGTGTTTTGAGCATGAGAATAGCTATTAAAAAAAAATAACACGCGTGAAAGGGATATTTCTTTTCGTAACAAGTTTCCGGGTTTGACAATTCTTCATATTTTTACAAACATGTCTTGTGATTGATAATGAGGTGACAAAACAGCAAGCTGTAATGATAATACTTGTCTAAAGACAGGTGGTTATGGTTATGTAGAGGTTATACCCTCTATGGCTGTGACAACAACAAAAAAAAAATATAAAGATAACTTTTTTCAGCTTGCCTGGACCCGCTAGTAAAAAAAGCTTGGATTGCTGCAATAGGGACTACAGATCTTCCCATTCAAATTTTTGTTTGCTCTGATCATTTTAACGAAAGTTGTTATGATCCAAGTTGGGACCGTCAGAGGTCAATAAATTTCATAACGATTGTTCTTGTAAACGAAGACTTTTGCCAAAATCAGCAAAATCGACAGCTGAAAAAAACAATCAAAAGAGGTAAGCCCATGAAAAAGGTTTACAATACAGCAAGCTGCACTGAAGTATCTTGTCTACAGGGACGGTGGTTGTCAAAACTGGGATTAGGCTCCCAGAAGAAGGTGCTGAATACACTTTCTTGCTTCTTACAAGCATGAGTACTGTCCAACTTGGACCTAAAACTATTCTTTAAGAAAATCGTAAAGAGAAAAAACAATCCTTCTATCACAAACAATACGACACAAGACAGAGCTAACAACATAAACGGACTGGTTACAGATCGAACACAAATAGAAAAAATGTATATGTCAAAAATATATTAATATAAAAAAGAATTAAATAAGACCCTCCCGTGCGCCAGAACTTGTGACTCTGGCTGTAGCTTTCCACATGTGTTACAGGGCCCCAACACTCAGCCTTACACAGGAGGTTGTCACGACAGGACCAGCCTGCCGATATTTTGACTAAGGACAGCAGGGTTGTCAAGCCTGAAGACCAAGTTAGTAAACTTGGGCACCTTACTGAACTGGGGTAAAAAGTGGGGTTGTTACACCCAAAGACAAGCTAAAAGCTAAGCTTCTTATAAGTTACCAGAGAAGAGTGAGATGAACTCTTTACCCTCTGGGTATTAACGGTAAACTGGCTTGTATGAACCAGCTGGGGTAATACAAAAACGCTCAGATTTACATTTTCCTCCCCCATGACCCTGGTAGTACAGGTTTAAAGCAACAGCGAAGGTATTTTAAAAAGAGGAAAAAAAACAAAACTAGCAGCGGGTATAAAAGAAAACATATGATGTAGTGCTGTTGAGCGTTTTTAACTTTGCTTATTGCCTTATCATTGCAGAGGTACCAAGAGTTTGTGGTCCGATCTTTGATATGGGCCCAATAGTGGCCTGCATTCAATGTTCCAGAGTGATTTATCACAGCTACCAAAGCATACTTTTGGATAAAAGATGTGTCCGAGTCACTAGATATCGGGATATTGAGATAAGGATTAGAAGAGGAAAAACTTTCAACAAATTTATTGTCCTTAACCAGATGTTCTCCATCTCTTGCAAACCTTTTCAGGTGCAAGGTTAAAATTTCGCTATTTCTCGTAATCCTTTTTCCCTAGTGCTCTCTTGGTGCAGGGAACATTGTGGGCAAAACCATTTATTTTCATTCTCCAGATTTTCAGAATCTAAAAATATACTAACTGACAATTGTACGCTGGAAGACGGTGACAGTGTTAGGATGTCCTGATTTTCAACAGTAACTGAAGGACAGAGACAGGTGTTACAGCTAACTGACACCGATAGTTCTGTCAAGATGTTCTGAGACGCAATTACCGAGAACCCTTTCAATTCATCAAAGACAAGAAGTAACATCTCTGCTACATCTTGCTGAGAATTGTATTGGAAAGTTGTATTTCCAGAAGAGTGCATCTTACGTTCTAGGGCCTTGAGAAAGTTTGAAGGATCAACGGAGGTCAAAGAACGGTTTAACATGGTCATGTTAAGAGCAATCGCCCTCATAATTGGTGACAAATGGGATGACTCCGAAGCACTCTGGGACCATAGGGATGGAATAGTACTTAGTGCTTGCAAAATAACATTGGCATAGCACGTATTGCCTTTGTTGACAAAACCTGTTTTTATAAAATTTGTCTTTGTTTTGGCACTAGTTTTGTTATGGTTGATTTTTAGAGAGGCCGGAGTGCGTGGACCTGATAAACGACCCTTGGGCATTTCTTTTACTGGAGCTGGATTACTTTGACGAGATGCAACAGACTTGGGTGGAAAAGTCTTTCTCGTTCCGGGTGCCTTAATCAAGGAGTCTTGAGACCAGTCTCTTGACTCGTGAATCCATACACAGAAAGAAGCTGTCATACTGATTTTACCAAGGTTTTTTGCGGTGGAATATGCCATTTTGTTGGAAAAACCCAGCCTTTTCAGACACGACGTGGTTGTTCTCGCGCAATAACCTCTTGGCCCTACTTCAACAGCAAAGAAATCAACTTGCCAACCACTGGACAGAATTACGTTAACCAAGCAAGAATATTTAGTGAGTTTGGTGGAGTGCCAATAGTTTGTATTTTCTTCGCAAGGGCAAGTGAGTTCGATAATTATAACTCGTTTAAGCTTATTTGAAAAGATAACTATATCAGGTCTTAGTTGTGACACAGCAATGTGGCCTGGAAAAACAAAGTTTGGACTAGTGTCGGCAACAACTATCCAATCGTTCGTGAGATGCAATTTACCTGTAACCTTTGTCTTTGATTTGGGACTAACATAAGCACCTGCCTTAGCAAAAGTCGTAGAATTACATTTCCTAGAGATGGTAAGTGGAATGTCTTTCCAGGAAATATCGAAGAAGTGAAGATGAAACCAACAGAAAACACTGGCTTGTGATGGGGGTCTGAGGCCCACTCCAAGTTGGTGAAAGTTGTCACACAACCTAGTCTTGTTAAAGATATGGAAAAGCTGACGGAACAAGTCCATACCAGCAAGCTGTAATGATGGGACTAGTCTACTGACTCTTTTGTTTTTGAATTGTAGAGGTTACACCCTCTAGAGATCTAAAGTCAGTGCGAGATTTCCCTTTTTACAAGGATAGTCTGCAGAATCAAGGCAATTGAACTAAAGACCCTCTATAAACATTACATCACAAACACCTACTGACAGTTACATAGTGCTATACAACAAAAATATAATATTAAAAAAAAATTATATATATAAAACTATAAATAAGAGCAGACAACCGCCCATGCGCCAGGACTTGTGAACCGGGCAGTAGCTTTCCACATGCTTACGGGATCCCAACACTTAGCCTTACACAGGTTGTCATGACAGGACCAGTGTGTAGATATTTTGATGAAGGACAGCAGGGTTGTCAAACCTGAAGACCAAGTTAGTAAACTTGGGCACCTTACCGAACTGGGGTAAAAAGTGGGGTCGTTACACTCAAAGACAAGCTAAAAGCTAAGCTTCTTATAGGTTACCAGAGAAGAGTGAGATGAACTCTTTACTCTCTGGGTATTGACGGTAAACTGGTTCGAATGTATCAGCTGGGGTAATCCAAAACCGCTCGGATTTACATTTTCCTGCCCCATGACCCTGACTCTTTACCCTCTGGGCATTAACGGTAAATTGGTTCGAATGAATCAGCTGGGGTAATACAAAACGGCTTGGATTTAAAAGAATAAAAGATGAATTGTTGTTGAGAGTAGGGTGAAGATTCAGCACGTGTGTCCTTATTTTTAAACTGTTTATGTTGCTGATTTTCCATAAATGTCGCCTTTACCCATGTAGATCGACGATGTGAACCGCCTGTTGGAGAAACACTAAAATCAAACACCACATTAAAAGATGTACTTGACTCACCTGGAACCTGTACTGGAACCTGTACCGAAGCAAACAAAAGTCAGAAGGCAAGTTTTTTTTATGATGCTTTAGTAGTTGTTTATAAAAAGGGCTTTTTATTATTTCATTTTTTGTTATTACAGGTATATACTAAAACCAAGGCCGTCTGCCCGTACTGTAGCCTAGTTAACTAAGCTTTCTTCTTCGAGTTGATAAAATGAGTTTCTCTCAAACTAAAGCTTAGACGCAAACGAATGACTCAGCGGAAACCCCGAGTTTAAATTGGACAATGTGACTAATCGCTTCGGAGGCCATTTTAATTTATCTGTGAGTTGTTTACCAAACTTGGCCACATCTTACTCTGGTAAAAACTTTGTAGTTTACTAATGTTTGTTAGGGTGAGTGAAACCACTCGCTGGAATATTCGGATGAAAAGGGCTTTCCCCGACATGGACCACGTGAGCAAAGAACAATATAATTAGCCAATCAAAAAGCGCGGCCAGATTTTGGCCGCAGAAAAATCGTTTGAGAACAAGCGTAATTTTTCCCACCTTAACTATTCCGATTTCCCGGTGGTAAGAAAAATTACGCTGGGTCTCCTGGCTACCCGTACTGTAATAATTTGTATTTCCAACTTCCGCGGCATTTAAAGAAGATGCACAAAATCTCTAGTAGCACGGCTAAGAATGCTAGAATGACATTCAATGTGCGAAAAATCAGGAGCGATGCATCGAAGGTTGAGAAGAGTTCAAGGAGATTGTGTGCCTTCCATGCCTGTGTCGCTACACCAAAAAGAATCCATAATCATTTGCAAACAAAACATAGATTATCTATCCATTCAAAGGAATATCAAAAATATTTAAAATAATCTGTGCCAGCAATAACCTGTGATTTTCGAATGGTACAAGAAGTAGGGAAGCAGGACGCGCAACAAGAAAATACAGTGGAAGAAACCGACAGTGAAAATGATGAGGACTTTGTGTTAAGCGAGTCTGAAAGTTCGGTGGAGAAAAGCGATGTTGATGAAGAAGGTCTGCAAAATGAGCAAAGATTACCAGAAAACAAAGACACCCAGTTTATGTTGAACGAGTTTTTGGACTGGGTTCAAGATGTGGATGGCAGAGAGCGAGAACTGGATGCTGCACTGCAGAATGTACGTCAAGTTCGTACTATAATATCAACAATTGACCCAAAGAATTTGGATGCGAAACTGTTATTGGACCGAAATGTAGTCCGTGATTGCTGGCTAGCTCCTTTTAGAAATAGCAAGCGGAAACCGGGGACAATAAGATCTTAATGCAACGCGCTTAGAAATTTTATGGATTTCGTAGAGGCAATCAGAACTAGAATGTCGCCTATCTATAATCTAAAATCTTCTATAAAAGATTTTAGAGCAATTCAAACGCAAGCACGTACCTGGGCTAAGTGTTTAAACAAAAAAACACGCTGTCGCTAATATGAAAAGGTATACAAAGACATGGAGCATATCTTTGATCCTGAGAAGGTTACTAAATTCGAATCATCTAAGCCTTGTCGCGAGTCTATTTCTATTTTGCAACAATTCTTTAATGTTAAACCCGGTCTATGTCCATCGCAAGCTCAGTATACGTTGACTAGAGATTATTTACTATGGAGTTTGTCCATGGAAAATGGTGGACGGCCAGGTCCCTTCATGGATTTAACATTGGGACAATTTAGGAAAGCTAAATCAAAAACCAGTGAAGCCGGAGAATAATTTTTTGTGATTCCGATATTTGAACACCAAACGGAATATGCGCATGGACCAGCACAAGTGGTATTTAGCTCTGCTTTATTTAATTGGTTCAGAATCTTTGTGGATAATATAAGGGGAAAGTTTTATGGTCTTTCTACAAAAAGTGATAGCGCCATGTTTATTGCACATACCGGAAAACCAATGATTTCGAAAAACAGGTCGGGAGATTGACAGCGCTCTGGGGCAAGGGTTTTAATAGCAAAACCGAGAAAATGAACAACACTTTGATTCGCAAAAATGTTACGACTCATGTCCACAAGCATAGGAAAGATTTAATCCAGCCAGTCACTGATAAACTTCTTCACCATACTACCACAGCTGGGAAATACTATAGTGAGAAAAGGTGATGATGCTGTTGAAGTTTCAAAAGAAATTTCTGACATGTTTAAAAGAAATAGCATTGAAGGATGTTGTTGTGGAAGGTGCGGAACCAGCCACACATAGCGATGAATTAGCATTTAAATGGGACACTGAAAAAGAAACAATAGTACAAAATAATTTTCAGGAAACGTTAGCAAGTGGTGAAATCACTGTTAAGAATGTGCAAGAAATAAACAACACGTTAGAACTTAAGTGCTTTGAAAACAAAGTCAAAAAGGTAGTTCACAAGTTAACAGGCACAGAATAATGGCAACCCTGCAGACATTCCCACAGAAACTAAATCTGAATTATTGTAAAGAGCTAGTATGATGTCAAAAAAGGTTTACTTCAATTTCTGTTTTTCAATTTTTAATTTTCTTTGCAAATTACGCAGAAATATGGCAGAAACTGCTGGAAACTTTACCTTGTATATACGGGTTTCTTTTATAAGAAACCAGTCTATAAGAAACCTTGCTAAATTTTAACAAAATTTTTGAGAAACACAGCAAATGTTGTTCATATATATCAAAACCATAAATGTAAGAACCATTTAAGGCTCAATTTATATATTATATATTAGTTTTGTATAAAGAAAAAAAGTGTATCCGAATAGTTTTTCTTTTTTTCTAAAAGTACTTAATGCTATGCAACACTGACATTAATAGGATCCGTCGTGGCCAGGGAACATCCATATGAGTGATGAAGAAGATGAGATGGCATCAGTTATAACAACATCGACAAATCGATCTGGCAATCGTATTTTTGATGAAGGTGATTGAGAAAAATTGTAGGAACGTTTTCCCCATATGATACAAGGAAAAATAAATATAAGGAAAACCGAAGTTGGTAAAATCAATGATCAATGTAGATCATTGTTAGAACGATACACTGAAGATCAAATATTGATACGTTTGCTCTCGGAAAAACGGGCTAATGATCGGAGAATGAAGTCAAAAGTATAAGACATGACCTTTTGCTTAGCAAACATTTGTTTTTATTTTGCTTCCAACCTGACTTACTGCACTTTCATTAGATGGCTAAGAATTTGTTTTAGTAACTTTTTGTTAGTTTGTAGAGTTTGTTATCCATTGCTTCTAACGCAAAGAGTTTCAACAAGTCGTTTATTTTAGTGATATTTGGTGTTTACAAAAACCTAAGCATTTGGTTGAGCCTGGAGTTTCTCTAATTTTCCTTACTTGACATTTCAAAGTTTCTTAAAAAATTCTTTATGATTTGCATTTGTTGTGTTTGTACGTATTTTTTCTTCGCCTATTATACACTTTAGTACAACACAATGTATATATATACCTGCTCTTTCTTTGTCCCGTATTTACTAAATGTCCTCCTTGTAATAGCTATTTAAAAAGCGTAGAGTGGTAAAATATAAGTATCTTATCTTTCTAGGTTTACCAGAACACTCACGTAACGAGATAAGCACATTAAGTTCTTGCACCACAATATGTCACCTTGGTGCACTATTTAGATTCGCCTTATTGCTATAGTTTATTATTTTGTATCAGTGAACAGTTGCCTAGTGAATCTCTTCCCCAGCAAAAATTAATATTCTTTGGGGTGTCAGTGGGGAAATTTTGAGATTTAAAATCCTGAAGCGCATCATCTACACATATCGCTGTCACATGAGCCATGGTCAACAAAAAACTTTGAGATGGGCCGTGTTTATTCCCCTAGGCAGCTATGTCCCTGGTTTGTTGTGTATACAAGGCAGGGAAAGAAAAGACTGCGTTTAAGTAAAATACCCATAACAAAAAACATAGATCACAAGGATTCGCCAAAGCTGAGCACTATGCTTGGAATATGCCCTTTTCAAAGCCTAAATTTGCTTACAAACGTCAGGATTATATAAAAAATATACAACGATAGACATTTTATAAACAAATATCGTACAGATAGATTTACCGATTCGAAGTTATGGCGCTAGCAGAATAAATTGCCAAAAAAGGGGTGCCATTTTAGCTCGACTTGTCTTATTGCGATAGTTTATTTATTTGTACCACTGAACAGTTAAAGCCTCGTAAATCACTATTTCATTGGTTCCCTTTTGCGACCATTTGGTCAAAACGATCACAAAGCATTTTATACACCAATCAGGAGATAATTTGTAAAAACCAACTCGTGTAACGACGCACATTTGAGTTATCTATAAGCGTACCAAGCATAAGCATATCGTATAAAAAGGATTCGCTGATCTAAAGTCATAACAGAAAAATGTGCAAAAAACGGGAGACAAAAAAATGATATTAGTAGTTCCCTTTTGCGACCAAATTTTGTGTTGGTGTACCTTTTTATTTCGACTTGTCTTATTGCGATAATTTATTTTCTTGTACTAATGAACTGTTTAAGCCTAGTGAATCACTTCTCCAACAAAAAAAATATAATTCTCCCTTCTTTATGACCTTCGTCCCCAGGCTTTTTTACATTGGTTCCCTTTTGCGACCATTTAGCCAAAACGCTCACAAAATATTTTTCGACCAATGAGACAAAAAGCGTCCATGATTGTGGCAAGTATCAATATAAATAAGTTTTCTGGTAAATAGTTATTGCATTTTCAGTCGCGAAAAACCAAAACGATATGTAAAACAAGCAATAAAATCTCCCTTTGTGCTGCCATAAAATCCGTTCACGAAAATATTAGGACTTAAAACACGGGTGAAGTAAAACAAATTAGTATTTAATTTAATTTAATTTAATTAGAACAACCTGGAACAATCTGGAACAACCTAGAACAAGCTATAAGAACAACCTGGAACAAGCTAGAACAACCTAAGAACAACCTGGAATAAACTAAGGACAAGCGAGACCTATCTGAAAACATCCTAAAAGATCATGCTGCTAGAGTTAAATTCTGGTAATCCCCTTTGCGTGTTTTGTGAGCGATTGAGGTTATAAGCATGTACAAAAAAAATTCAAGCCTAAGAAGCGCCGTGATTGTAACATCTGCTGAATGAATAACGAAAAGATACGTCAGTTGGACCGTCGAGGTAGACAACAAAGTTAATTATCTACCTTTAAGTTTGGCTCCTGTACATAGTTCTTCAAAAAAAATTTAAACGATCTCCTAAGTTTCGAGGAGCCAGAAGGCAGCGATTAATAGCCTGGAATGACAGGGTCACTAATGACGAGGAATGGTCGTAATAGCAACGTGGCCAGAGATTTGCTTTTGGTTGATGAAGACGCCGTTTAACTAAGACTGTTTTAAAAAACCTTCTTGGATGCTTAGTAATGAAATGGGTATCGAATGTGTGTTTTCGACATCTCGCTACAAAATGGGTGTCCTGGTTTCCATTCATTGTTGTTGTTTTTAAACGACAGGTGTTTTTGAAGGTTTTTTTACCCAAAGACAAAACCAGGTATAACCACCAGTTTCACAGAACAATCAGAGAGCTGACAGTAAACGAAGAGAACAACCGGAGCACCAGCAGCGATGAAATGAGAATTCTGTGCGGAATAGAGTAAACGCTCCGCTTATATGTTATGTTATATAAACTATGGACAACCGTTTTGTTATGAACCTCTTCGCCGTTTTTCGTACCGCCATCTTTGTTTACACTATTTGACTAATCTACGGCGGCCGAACTGTCTTGTAAATGGCACACCATAATGGTGGCCCTTGCTGTTACGTTTTCAATGAAGAAGGACGCTCATCTCGAATAGAGGAGATCTGTCTTTTTATTTCCCCTTTTCATCCCTTATTAAGCTCTGTGTTCTGAAAACTGATTTAAATGAAGAAAAAAATATATTTTTCCTTCTTTCCATTCATTTCAAACATTTTAAATGTGGCGAGACAGAAAGAAGTTGATTTCCTTGATGCAGCGAACTGTATCGTCGTAAGACCGGGGGTTCACATAAAATGGTAAAATTCAATATAATAAAGAAATGCAATAACTAGCTATTGTTCTAGCTAAATGCTGATATTGGACTTTAGGGGTAAAAATATGGGAAGGGTTAATGCTGTTGTTGTACTAAACTAAGGGAATCCCCCATAACTTGGCGAGCAGGAAACATGGCGGAAATATTCTCGTTAGAAACCCAGATTTATTTACAGAATCGATACAGAGATAGTCTTATATTTTTGGTTGTTATATTTCTTAGATTGTTCTTAGGTTGTTCTAGGTTGTTCTCAGGTTGTTCTAGCTTGTTCTCAGGTTGTTCTACGTTGTTCTAGATCGTTCCAGGTTGTTCTAGGGTGTTACACTTTTTAGTATGTACGAATAGAGTCACACTTCTTCTTCTTCTTCTATGCCTTTTTGATTTGTAAAAACAGTGTTTTATTTATCTTAGGCGAGGCAAATGACTTTAGATAAATCACTCCATTGTTTTCTATCTTGTGCAATCTGTTTTAGTGTACGAAGGTCATCGGTTGTTGTAAATTGGGTTATTTTTGAGAGTTGTTTTGATATCTTGATTTATAGAAGTTGGTAATGTTGATATATTCGGTCACGGCATTTTAGATGTTGTGATGACTAAGCATTTTTAGTTTTGTTCTAGAAGGTTCTACGCAATATGGTAGACCTTGCTTTTGCATAAGACTTACATTCGTACTTATAATTCTTGGTGTCACTTCTTGTGTTCAATCCTCCATCATGTTAACAGGTTATGGGCCCAGTGCCACCAGCCAGTGGAAGAATATTAGTTTCGATGGAGATGAAAGAAAGTTTGAATTGTGGGAAGTTAAATTTCTTGGATACATGAAGATACGCAAACTGAAACATGTTTTTGTTGGCAATGAGGACATATCTGCTGATGAAAATGAAACTGCTTTTTCTGAATTGATCCAATTCCTGGATGAACGTTCGATATCACTTATAATGAGAGACGCACGTGACGACGGTAGAAAAGCATTCAAAATTCTCCAGGATCATTATGCTGGAAGTGGGAAACCAAGAATCATAGCCCTGTATACCCAACTAACTTCATTAAAGAAAAGTGAGACTGAACCGATAACAGATTACATCTTGAGAGCTGAATCTGCTGCAAATGCACTTAGAAATGCTGACGAAATTGTTAGTGACGGACTACTTGTTGCGATGGTAGTTAAGGGGTTGCCAGATAGATATAAAGCATTTATTGCTGTAACCTCTCAATCAGAACATTTGATTCAGAACTTTCAGAAGTTCAAGCAATCACTCAAGAATTTTGAGGATACTGAACGTACTCGTACCGAGAAACCGGCTGGCGACAATGTTATGAATACTGTTGACCAGAGGCAGACACCGGGTAAATTGATTTGTTATAACTGTGGTAAAGCAGGACATAAATCATTTGAATGCAGAAATACCAAAAATAGAAAGTGGTGTTCGGTATGTAAGACCTCTTCGCATACTGACAAAGTTTGCAGAAAGCAAAAACATGCGACTAAAACTGTCAATGACAACACTGAAGTAAAAAATGATCATTCTTATGCTTTCAAAATTAGTGATAGCATCCATTTAACCAGTGACATTGGTGAGAAAATTTTAGTAGATTGTGGAGCTACAACTCACATCGTTAACACAGATGCAAACTTCATCCATACCGATGAATCTTTTAAGCCGGAAGAACACTACATTGAGCTAGCAGATGGCTCAAAGTCTAACAACCTTGCCAAGAAGAAGGGGACAGTTTTAATTTCGTTGCAAGACAACAATGGGAATATTGCTGATGTCAAAATGGAGAATGTGTTATTTGTACCTTCATTTCCCCAAAATATATTTTCAGTCCAGTCGGCAACAAAAAAGGGTGCGAAAGTAGTTTTTGATGGTAACCGTGGGACATTAACTACTCATGATAATGTAAAATTTCCTATCAATCAACATGGTAGGCTATACTATCTGTGTAAAACATCTGTTGGGAGAAATCGATTAGAAAGTCTTGAAATGTGGCATAAATTACTCGGCCACTGCAACATTGCTGATGTTCGAAAACTTGAAAATGTCGTTCAAGGTATGACCATTTCTGATTCAAGTCAATTCAATTGTGAAACATGCATCCTCGCGAAGAAAACTGATACCCGTAACCGAGATGCTGATACCCGTGCCTCCAAACCGTTTGAATTAATTCACACAGACCTTGCAGGTCCTGTTGATCCTGTTGCAAAGGACGGTTTCAGATACGCTATTATTTTTACCGATGACTACTCTGGGTGCTCGTTTACCTATTATTTGAAAGAAAAATCAGATGCACTGAAAGCGACCGAAAAATTTCTTGCTGATGTTAACCCATATGGCAAAGTCAAATCATTCAATTTCCATGCTGATATATTTCCAACCGGTGATGTGAGTCGCATGAGGAGTGATAATGGTGGTGAATATATATCTAACGAGTTTAAGTCGCTGCTCAGGAAAAACAACATAAAACATGAGCTATCTTCTCCACATTCACCACACCAAAATGGAACTGCTGAGCGTAATTGGAGAACATTATTTGATATGGCCCGTGCATTGCTGATTGAATCGGGGTTGCCGAAATACCTCTGGACCTATGCATTGATGACCGCTACGCACATCAGAAACCGTTGTTATGTTCAACGCATCAAAAGTACACCATACAGTTTGATTACCGGTCGCAAACCTGATGTTTCCAAACTCCATGTCTTCGGAACTGTATGTTATGCTTACACTCCTAACACGAAAAAGCTGGACCCACGATGCAAGAAGGGGTATTTTGTCGGTTATGATCGAGAAAGTCCAGCTTATCTTGTCTATTACCCTGATAACCACACCGTGATGAAGCATAGAGTTGTAACCTTCACTGAAAAGTTTCAAAACGAAGAAACAAACGATGATCAAATCATGCCTCAAACAGCTGAAGTACCAGAACCAGCTGAAGTGTCAGTGGAGCAGTCAGAACCGAAAGAGCAATCTGAATCGCGATACCCGACAAGACAGCGACAGCCACCATCGTACCTAGCAGATTATGACCAGAGCGAAAACTCTGATGACAACGACCATGTGAGCTATATAGATTATTGTTATTTAATGGACACACCGCAAACATATCAGACCGCTATTAACCGAAATGACTCATGCAAGTGGAAAGCGGCAATGGATGAACAAATCGAGTCACTTCAAACCAATGACACCTATACGTTGACAGACCCACCAAAAGATCGCAAAGTTATCGGTGGAAAATGGGTATTTAACCTCAAAGGAGACCCAGAACAACCTATTTACAAGGCTAGATATGTTGCAAAAGGATTTAGCCAGATCGAGGGAGTTGATTATGTCGAAACGTTTTCACCAACCGCACGCATGGAGACAGTTAGGTCACTCATGCAGGTCGCAGTGCAAGAAAACCTTACCCTACACCAGATGGATGTGAAGAGTGCTTTCCTTCATGCTGCCCTTAACGAAGAAGTATATGTTACACAGCCGGCCGGGTATGAAATCGAAGGGAAAGTATGGAAACTAAACAAATCGCTCTATGGACTGAAGCAAAGTGGTCGAAACTGGCACAACTTACTTCATGACTACCTAATAGAACTTGGTTTTAAACAATCAGCAGCAGATCCATGTCTCTTCTTCAAACGCAATGAGAGTGAGATTATTTTTCTGTTGATATGGGTAGATGATATTATTATTGCAGGTAGTTCAACCGATGTCATAAACGAGATTAAAAGTCAATTGTCATCGAAGTTTCATATGAAGGACCTTGGAACTCTATCAACTTTCCTTGGAATCAAATTTAGTCAACAAAATGGAAGTATTACAATGTCTCAAGCACATTATCTTGAAAACATCTTGAAAGCTTTTGATATGCATAACTGCAAACCACGATCAACCCCGTGTGAGCAAAACGTTAATGCCTACATGGAAGCCAACCTTCAAATCGATAACCAGCGAAAATACCGTCAAATGGTTGGAAGTCTGATATACGCAATGTCATGCACACGACCAGACCTTGCCTTTGTTGTAACGAAATTATCAGAAAAATTGTCTTGTCCTGAACCTGCTAACTGGGCAATGTTGAAGCATGTATTCCAGTACGTCAAGAAAACAACAGCGTATGAATTAACATTCACCGCATCATCTGCACAACCGAGAATCTACGCCTTTTGTGATGCTGATTGGGCATCATCAACGAATGACCGCCGCAGTGTAACTGGATACCACATTAGCCTAAACGAGCTTGGACCGCCTATCAGCTGGAAATCCAAGAAGCAGACATCTGTCGCGTTATCAACTTGTGAGGCAGAGTACATGGCACTGTCCGCAGCGTGCCAAGAAATTATTTATCTTAGTCGATTGGTTAGCGAGTTATTACCGTTTACCATGTTAACACCGATGCTTATGAATGACAACCAAGGTGCATTGTCTTTGGTTAAGAATCCTGTTAAGCATTCGAAATCGAAGCATATCGATATACGCTTTCATTTTATTCGCGATTGTTACCGTGATTCCCGCATTTATTTGGATCACGTGCCGTCAGATGAAAACATCGCTGACATCTATACTAAACCTCCGAAGAGACACTATTTACAGAAATTCGAACGATATCTTTTTGGACAGAAACTTGACCTCTAGAGGGGGTGTTGATATATTCGGTCACGGCATTTTAGATGTTGTGATGACTAAGCATTTTTAGTTTTGTTCTAGAAGGTTCTACGCAATATGGTAGACCTTGCTTTTGCATAAGACTTACATTCGTACTTATAATTCTTGGTGTCACTTCTTGTGTTCAATCCTCCATCATGTTAACAGGTAAAGTAATTCGTTTGTTTCCTGGAAATCTTTTTGCATCTTTGGAAATTTCGAAGTAGTATTTTCATAGCTTGTTGTGCAGGTGTAGTCTCTGGTAGTTTAAGGATATGTCCAAGTAGTCTCCATTTGGTATGTTTCATAGTTTTACTTATGGGTTCCTCTTTGCATTTTTTAATTTTTTTTTTATAATTTTTGATTCTTGATTGAATGCTGCATATGACAGTTGTATTCTTCGCTTCAAGTCTTCATAGCATCCAAGTAGACTTCCCAGTTTCTTCACTGTTCCACGTCACAAATCAAATACTGTAAAAAGTATTTGTTTTGCTACACGATTTTGTCTAAAAGCGAAATCGTTACCATTTTCTGAGTTAGACACTTCATATTAGCATAGTCTATAGAAATCAATATAGAAAGTGTTGCTGAGAGGTTGCCAAGGCAAAGGCATTAAGCATGGGGAGGCACAGGCATGGGGAGGCACAGGCAAGGGCATAGTAGGCAGGCACCAGAAAAGGCATAGGAAGGGTAGGCAAAGGCACGGTCAGTGCTGGCAAGGCAATGGAACGGCAAGGCAGGGGTGCCTGACTTTAATAGAAAATCTCCCCCCTATAACTCAAAGATTGCGTATAGTCAATATATCTAAGATAAGTATCATATTAGTCCAGGAGTATAGAAAATAATGAGGTGCAAATATTTCAAATTCAATATCTCAAAAAAAAAAGTCTCAAATTTATCTCTGGTCAATATACAGAGTGAATCATGTTAGCAGAATTATGTGCCAATACAAGTAATTAAACAGTCGGTCATAACGCCATATCATTTTTTTGATAAATCTGAGATTAACTTGGTTCCAATGACAACAACATTAAAAAGTCAAGATATAGAAATAATCAGAGAAGTCCACGAGAAAGGCAAAAAAATTTACTAAAAACGCCTTTTTTGGTTTCTTGTGCCCAGAAGGTTTATCAAGAGATAGATAGATAGATACTCAATATAGCTAATATCATATACTTATGAGTACCTACTTGTTGTAGATGCAAGATAATTATATTTTTCCTAGCCCTGTCCAGGATTTGAACCTGGATCTCTCATTTGCATGAGTGTCATAGCCATTAGACCAGCAGGGCATAAATATATATATATACAAAACTTTACAGGTGAATATTATATACACTTAGGAATTTACAGCACACAGCCTAGTTAATTAACCTTTTGAGAAATGCTGGTTAAGCCACAAGTAACTGTGTTACCTGGCGTAAAACGCTTGGTGGAACAGTTAATACAAATTGTAAACTGTACCACATATTCAGGTGGAGCGCCTTAGTACAGGTGTGTAGTATATCGTAAATCGAGTGAAACACACAACATTTAAGGCGTTTTGGGTGTAATTATATTTTTCAGATTCAGAAAATATATTTCCTTCAACTTTAGCAGGAATAAAAACACAATTTACATATTGTGCCATGTCATAGCGAAAACAGTTAGCAAACCTTTTTTATTTTTCGCAAAATGTTCCTGGTGAAACTTAAAATATATATGTACTTTAATCTGTGGTGCGCCATTAGTATAGGTAAACAAACCCTTTCAAAAAAACTTTAGCACAACTTCTGTTAAATAGAAACACAGGTAATAGCTTGTTGTTAACACTAGGCTGAGTGATTAGTACAGATATACTGTGGCGCACATATACGTTTCTACATAAGACCCCTTTCCGAAAAACTATCCTAACTTCGGTTCAAATAAACAGACAGTAAACACCCTGTTGTTATCCTACACAGCTAAAACAATCATTCAGCAATTTTATTTTGCGGAAAAGTTTTTGTAACATATTTAAAAATAAAAACACAGTTTAAAACCTGTTATTACACTCCTAAAGCAAAAAGAATCCTGCAATATTTTATGGGAAAAGTTCTTGTGCAAGATCAAAAATTAATCGTGAAATCGGATAGGTGTAATACATTTTTCCAAAATACTTTACTGCAACTTTGGTTTAAATAAAAACAGAGGAAACAGCCGTTGTTACCCTGCATGACAATAGGATAAAAAATTCTTATCTCCAACTGAACAGAAACTTCAAAATAATAGCAATTAATTAGGCTACTGGACTTAAGCTTGATATCCCGCGTTGGTGTAAAAGTTCAGGGCATAAATTAGAAAAGGCTAAAAAAGGTTAAACGGAAAAAGAATGGTGTCCGACATCAGTGTACAGTTCGGGTCAAGTTACAAAAATGGAAAATATTTCTTTATCAGGAAATTATTTTCTGGTTCAAAAATTATGAGATTTCCCGAACAGGAAATTTTTTCATTTTTCTGAAATTTGTTCTGATTGAACTCAAAAAATGAATGATATATATATATATTTGAAGATTTTCAGTAGGTGTTGATGATTGCACGAAAACCACTTGTCAGAATTTATATAAATGCCTCGGTGATGTAGACGTTAAAGAAGTTTCCTGATATATATATAGCTATATTTTGAAATCATTTCCGTTTCTGTAACTTGAGCCGCACTGGTGTATGCTCAGCGGCAGGGTTAAAAAAGTTGATCATAAGTGGGAACGTAACGTACTATTTGCAGAATATGTAACTATAGCTAGCTATGTTCTTTTGCTGACTTTGCTAAACTTTATGGTTCTTGGTTTTTGGTATAAAATTGCCAGAGACAACAAATTTTGTGCACAATTGTAGCTAGAACAAGCTATGTGACGGGACATTCCCCAGAGAGTAGAATTATCTCACACACTGTGTAGTATATGTAAAGCTAGCTAGCTATAGCTAGAAAATCTGTCTGAAAGAATTTTTCTATGCTAGCTAGCTATTTTGCTGATTTTATGCCAGCAAAAATAGCTAATTTTATGCTAGCAATATTGGTAGTTTTATCCCAGCTAAGTAGTTAATTTTATGCTAGCTTTGTAGCTAGTTTTTTTTGGTAGCTTTATATAGCTAGCTATGTTTGCTCCATTTTATAACCAGCTAAAAGAATTAAAAAGCTAGCTAGCTAGCTATATGCTATCTAAGTTCTGTTATTATTCCAGCTCAGTCGTAGTTTTATGCTAACTAGCCTTACGTAGGAGTGAGAATAAGGAAGGGTTCATTACATGTAAAAAAATAGTGATATATATACTAGCTAGATATACCCTTATATACCCTTACCCTTTCTTTCTTCGTTTTCTTGAACAGGCCCATCCGTCAGTGATATGGCTTAGATTAACGAAAGTTTGAGTTCGAGGCGGTATGTGTCTGAGAAAAGGTCATGTGATATTAGTCAAAGTGAGTAATGTATCACGTGGCTAAAAGTGTAGGCAGATTTAATCTTAACTGGAAACGGCACCATTTACGCTTGGCACCATCTTTAAAAACAACAGACACTCCTTCACTATGCTCCTTAATAAACACGTTGTCTCAGTTACTAAAAACCGTACTTAAAGAATGACGATATTAAATTTTGAGTAACTAAGATTTTCATGTCGAAATTTGAAAATTTGATGTATAGGGACGAAATTTTATATAGAAATGCTATATACTCTCCACCGTCCTTCCTTTTCCTTTATATTTGGCTTATTTAATGAGGAAATGGGCTCCGCTTTGCTCCGCAATAACTCGCGCAAATTTTAAAAATACATCACGTGATCAAAGTGAATGCACAAAGATCAACCAGTATAGAAAGTGTTGCGGAGAGGTTGCCAAGGCAAAGGCATTAAGCACGGCAAGAAAAGGGCACGGCAAGGCACGGCAAAGCAGGCAAGGAAACAGGAGGAACAAGGAAACAGGAAGAGGAGTCAGCAAGGCAGGGGTAGGCAAGGCATGGTAGGCAAAGGCAAGACCATAGAAGGCAGGCAACAGAAAAGGCATAGGAAGGGTAGGCAATGGCAAGGGGACGGCAAGGCAGGGGCAGGCACCTTAATAGAAACTCTCTCCCCCTACAACTCAAAGATGTACTCAATGTAAGGTATTACATTTATATAAGGTCAATATACAGTGAATCATCTTAGCAGAATTATGTGCCAATATAATACAACCTGGATGTTGTAGGTGCAAGATAATTGTTTTTCATGCCCTGTCCAGGATTCGAACCTGGATCTCTCGTTTGCAAGAGTGTCATAGCCATTAGACCAACAGGGCGTAATAATTATGTAATTTTGTTAATTACATATACTTAAATGTTTACACTTGTGTCTAATTAACTAAGCTTTTAAAAAATATTGGTTATTATCCATCAGGTTTTGACCTTTCGTTTTAAAGGATCGTGTATTTCAGGCTTAATCCCAAAACTTGAGGTGAAACTAAGTATGTTTATTGAAAATTTTCCCAACATGTAAAGAAACGACTATTATCAAAACAAACTACGTTTTCCATGAAATTAACGAGTCAAGAATTTTATAACCTAAAGTTAAGCTTGCTAACTGACTATATAACTATACACTACGTTAAATATAAAAACCGCATGCTGTTGTGCAAAAGAAAAAATTTATAAGAAGAAAAGTCTGGGGATGGGTTGAGAGGAATGAATTAAGAACAGCAAGTTTTAGCATTTTTTTATTTTTTTCACCACCGATACCCTCCTCTTCCTCTTCCTCTTCCACTTCCACTTCCACTGCTCCTCTTCAGCTTCATCCGCTCCCGCAAATCGTCCTCCTCGGTGAAGGTGCGGAAGCCACCAGACGCCTTCCAGGACTTGTAATTTTGGGAGCTTATATAAGCTCCCAAAGATTTATTTAGGGAACAAAAGTCCCGGAAGGCGTCCCAAGATAAATCTTTTTTCTCAGCTGATAATTCCTAAAAACACGATCCAATTGTGCTACATTCTAAACTTCTAAAAACATGCAAAGTTGATCGACTTTTCTAATCATTCATTAAGTTATATTTATTGTTTTACCACATTCTACACTTCAAAGCAATTATTTCTAGTGTATAGCTTACTTTCACCTTCTCTTCCAATCTTCCCACTGTCTCCTCAAGCCTTTCAACTCTCTGTTTTAACTCCTACATATAGATTCCTCTCAAATTAATTTAATACTGTACTTTCATATGCTAATTCTCGTATGCTAATCTAACTAAGTATTATATTATCTCATTTGACCGCTAAAAGTAGTAGTGGTAGTATATATTTGCTGTTTCAATTACAATTTTATCTATTACGTATAATGAGATGAGAATGAGTTCATATACATGAATACAATCTATCGCAGTCAGGAGACCAACCAAATAGAAACAGCTAGTCTATATAACATCGCCGTTATGTGGCAAATTTTTTAGAAATTGCTGTAAAGATATAACACAGAAACATAGGACACAAATGTGTCTCAAAACTTCCTCATTATTAAATTTTAATACAAAAAGCTTTATATGAATGCAAAATTTTGCATCAAAGAAATGCAATTTCAGTATTGAAAAGGTAAATAGCAAACTATAAAAATACTTACATCAACAATTTCGTTCTCCATAATTATTATTATGTCACTAAATATAAATTTAAAACTAATATTAAGCGATTAGATAAATTTCTAATACAACACCTTTTAATGGGAGTTAAAAGCACTGAAAGAAAAAGAATGTTTGCAAACATTTCATGCAAAGAGAGTTTTATTGCCCTGGCTGTTGGTTGAAGAGCGTGTAGACACATTTCTACTCTACTTCAAAACAACATGTATTTATTAAATTTTAATATCCTAAGTAAAAATTTCATATGTCTACAAGCTCTTCTTGACAACCTGCACCACGAGAAGGTAGCCAATTGGACTAAGCAGGTCATACCTAAAATAAAGGACAGATTTATGTTGCAATTAACATTTTAAGTAAAAAAGAGTTACCCCATTTTGGTGATGTAATTGTTTACTTGATGTTGCATAACTTACAGTAACTGAGGTGTGATGGCTGGTAGGTTGATTGTTGTAAGTCGTTATGGTAGGGTGATTGGGCTGTGATGATCGGTAGGGTACGGATGAGACTGAATAATGCTGTAATGTTATAGCACCTTGTTTAGGTTGCCTATGGTGCGATATGTTAATAAGCAGCATAATGTTGTAATAGTAATGCACCTTGTTCAGGTTTTGAAATTGTAGGTAAAAGATAATTTGTTTTTCTCAGCCCTGTCCAGGATTTGAACCTGGATCTCTCATTTGCATGAGTATCATAGCCATTAGATCAACAGGGCATGAATGAATATATATACAAAACTTTACAGGTGCATATTTCAAAAAATAACTTGCTATGAATAATTAATTTGGTAATTTGTTATTTTCTACAAAAGAAAATTTCCTTTAGTATTTTTTTGGCAGTAAAATATAAGCTATGGTCTGTAAAATATACTAAATATCATTAAATCGAAAGTTTGTTTTGACATAGACATAGAACACAGACAACACGATGCTTGAAGTTCGATAGGTAGGTAGGTAGGTAGGTAGGTAGGTAGGTAGGTAGGTAGGTAGGTAGGTAGGTAGGTAGGTAGGTAGGTAGGTAGGTAGGTAGGTAGGTAGGTAGGTAGGTAGGTAGGTAGGTAGGTAGGTAGGTAGGTAGGTAGGTAGGTAGGTAGGTAGGTAGGTAGGTAGGTAGGTAGGTAGGTAGGTAGGTAGGTAGGTAGGTAGGTAGGTAGGTAGGTAGGTAGGTAGGTAGGTAGGTAGGTAGGTAGGTAGGTAGGTAGGTAGGTAGGTAGGTAGGTAGGTAGGTAGGTAGGTAGGTAGGTAGGTAGGTAGGTAGGTAGGTAGGTAGGTAGGTAGGTAGGTAGGTAGGTAGGTAGGTAGGTAGGTAGGTAGGTAGGTAGGTAGGTAGGTAGGTAGGTAGGTAGGTAGGTAGGTAGGTAGGTAGGTAGGTAGGTAGGTAGGTAGGTAGGTAGGTAGGTAGGTAGGTAGGTAGGTAGGTAGGTAGGTAGGTAGGTAGGTAGGTAGGTAGGTAGGTAGGTAGGTAGGTAGGTAGGTAGGTAGGTAGGTAGGTAGGTAGGTAGGTAGGTAGGTAGTAGGTAGGTAGGTAGGTAGGTAGGTAGGTAGGTAGGTAGGTAGGTAGGTAGGTAGGTAGGTAGGTAGGTAGGTAGGTAGGTAGGTAGGTAGGTAGGTAGGTAGGTAGGTAGGTAGGTAGGTAGGTAGGTAGGTAGGTAGGTAGGTAGGTAGGTAGGTAGGTAGGTAGGTAGGTAGGTAGGTAGGTAGGTAGGTAGGTAGGTAGGTAGGTAGGTAGGTAGGTAGGTAGGTAGGTAGGTAGGTAGGTAGGTAGGTAGGTAGGTAGGTAGGTAGGTAGGTAGGTAGGTAGGTAGGTAGGTAGGTAGGTAGGTAGGTAGGTAGGTAGGTAGGTAGGTAGGTAGGTAGGTAGGTAGGTAGGTAGGTAGGTAGGTAGGTAGGTAGGTAGGTAGGTAGGTAGGTAGGTAGGTAGGTAGGTAGGTAGGTAGGTAGGTAGGTAGGTAGGTAGGTAGGTAGGTAGGTAGGTAGGTAGGTAGGTAGGTAGGTAGGTAGGTAGGTAGGTAGGTAGGTAGGTAGGTAGGTAGGTAGGTAGGTAGGTAGGTAGGTAGGTAGGTAGGTAGGTAGGTAGGTAGGTAGGTAGGTAGGTAGGTAGGTAGGTAGGTAGGTAGGTAGGTAGGCGCTCTACTAGACAACTCCCGGCAACATCCAACGGCCCACACAGTGTGCCATCTTCCCAATTTCCCTCACATGGCTTGGGTTAACCCGGGGCTATGGTAACATTCACTCGCCCATGTTGAATCGCCGTCAAGAGGAATCGAACCCCGGTCTCCCGCACAGAGTACGAGAGCTATAACCACTAATCTACGGCGCCACATAACCACTAATCTACGGCGCCACATAACCACTAATCTACGGCCCCACATTAAACTAATCTACAGCGCCAGATTAAACCAAAAATGTTTTTGTAAGTTTATATTGAATAAATCAAACTATGGGTAAAAAATTTTGTACTGTGGCTACTAACATCTTTCCAAACTACATGCAAGCTATATTCTAATTTCCAGATCAAAAGATGCCTCTACCTGAAAATAAAGTTAGATATAGACTGGTCCATGGCTTCCCTCCTGCATTTTGGCTTCAGCAATCATAAACTTTTGTTTACCGCCATTAGCTTGACTTGGTTGAAACAAACAGCTGTTTCGTAGCCCCTCTAACATTGGGCTGAGTAGTACTGTGTCGTACACATCCGTATAGGCCTAATGCCCCTTTTCAAAAAACTATATCCTACCTTTGGCGTAAATAAAAACACAGAAAAAAACATTTGATAGTGGGATGATGGTGATGGAAACCAGTTTCAAACCCTTGTTCCAAGAGAGAGTTGTGTTTTGATTATATAAAAAGATGCTGCTTTGTGATATCCAAAAAACTTATTATGGGGGGTGATAATAAAATCAGAAGGTGGGTCTCATTCTCAAATTTCGATAAAATAGGGGGGGGGGTCATTATAAAATGATTTTAGGGGTGAAAAATTCAAAAAAATGCAATTTGAACCCCACCCCTACAATTAAGCACAAAACAGTAGCTAGCTATTTTTTACTGAATTTGCTAAACTTATCGGTCTTTGGTTAAAAGTTGCCAGAACTAACATTTTTTTTAAGACAGACTAGCAAATGCTCTAATTTGTCACAATTATTTCTAACCAAAACGATCACCAACATTGTTTTTCTTTATGTTTTCTCACGGTACAGTATCTTGCTAGCCACAAATATTTCTTTATACAAACAAGGTTATTTTGCTAGAATATTGGACCAGCTGCTACATAAAATGACACTTTTCAAAAACCACCACAGCACATGTGTGATATTTAGGATAGAGCTGTATGCAATTTTTCAAGACTTGGCCTCAATATAGCTACTATATAGCTATAGGTGCATGAGAATTATATTTTTTTAGCCCTGTCAGAAGAATTAAAGGTATTCTTTTAGTGATTACTTCGTATTTTCATTCTCTGTGGTACTCTGAGACTTCCTTAATAACATATAAGAAGCTATCTAGCTAGCTTTATATATGCCATCTAAGTCTCCGCTATTCTCCGCAAAAATGGCGGACGAGGAAGGGTTTGTTTGGGGTGAAACGCTAGATGTTTTGTTACAGTTTCTTGATGAAGATATGTTAGATGAAAATTTCGATACAGATATTGATAACGCAGTTGTCCAGGTAATATAAACCTATTTAGGGGGATAAAAAAGAAACAATAGTGAAAATTATGCTGTCTTTTTCAATTTCTCTTTAGGTAACAACTTTGGGAAACTTTCCATGTGCTGACTGCAGTAAAAGTTACAAAAC
Source organism: Hydractinia echinata (assembly GCA_030067915.1). NCBI lineage: Eukaryota > Metazoa > Cnidaria > Hydrozoa > Anthoathecata > Hydractiniidae > Hydractinia > Hydractinia echinata. The sequence goes on from JASGCC010000089.1 coordinate 36,296, forward strand.
AAAAGGTGGTTTAACAAGACATCAAAATAATAAACACAAAAACGTTTCAACAGAAAAAAATACGCTGGAAAGAGACGTGCTTCTTGATATAGCTGACTTGAAATCGCTGGTATGCAGTTCACAAAAAGCCATAGAAAAGAATGAGTGCTATCCGGAAGATTTACGTGCAAATATAGAAAGCTATTCTTTTCAGCCAAAACAAGATTTTGTCAGCCAAATTAACATTATATGTAAAAAACTATTAAAAAATAAAGACAAAGAACAATATTACTCCTCATTCTATAGTCACATTGTTGTCCACTCATCAAAATATTTTTCAGATTTAGATCAGCCTTTGTGTAGTCTTCTTGCAACAAAATTAGCTGAAAAAGTTTTGAATCATTTCATACAACCTGAATCACTGGCCATGCTAAAACCACATATTGTGACACAAAAAGAAATGGATGGATTGCAATATCTTGTTGGCTATGTGATCCATAAATTTATTAAAAAAATAACTAACAAGAAAGACTATAACAGTACAACCAATCAAGCATTACTTCAATTATTAAAAAGTACTGTAGCTGAAGACTACACTGGCCAAAAATTAATTAATTAATTAATTAATTGATACACAAAGCAGAGGTGGATTACTGGCAATAAAGGAAGATTTTGTACGGATATTCATAGTAGTCGAGGAAAAATTCCGAATTGAAACTCAGACAAAATCTCTCGTTAAAAAAATAGACATTAACGCAATTACACAGCAACTAATAAAACACTGTGAAATAATAAGCATATACAATGCAACAATAGAAATGTGTGGCGTAAATATTTGTGACAGTGAAATTACAAATAATTTAATGGAGCATATGATAAGACTCTACCTTAGAGTTCGGGCTTTTTCACTAGCAAAAGATGTGACAAATAAACATAAATTGTCCACAAAGACTAAAAAGTCGAAGAGTTTACGCAAAAGTATTGCAAAAGCCACAAATAAACCTGATGTTATTGATTAAGTAGTTTTTTATTGTGTGATGACTTTCTAATGATGATTTTCTGTATATATTTGCTACTGTATATATGAAATAAAAGAACCTACAACAAATATTTGAGTTACTTTTTTGGCTTTCGTTTTTGTAAAGGCTCGTCGTCAACGTTACGCCACGAGACATGTCGTTTTTGTTTATGTCGGCTTTTAGTATTTCCAGTAACAGGCAGTACTGATCTCTGCAAAAACCAGGTTTTCCTGGATTTTTATTTCGTCAAAAAATAGCACTATATATCTTTGATACCCAGTGAGTGGTTGAACTGTTTTGATTAATTCTTGCACAACATCAGGATTAAATTCAGCTTTTGGGCGAATCGCATTTTTGTAGTCGCGTAAAGTCCTTCTACTAGGTAATACTAATACCTGGGAATCCCTAAGTTCATCATACGCTGATGCTGATTTGGAGGCAAGTGAAAGGCAAAATCGTATGATCATTGGATGGTATTTTTGACCATGAACCTTTCCACTAAACGATTTCACTTGTTGTTCCCAAAATGTTTTCATGAATGGAGACACTTTGTCCGAATTTCGTTCATTATTGCTTTAATATCAGTACTTAAATCTTCATCAAGTGAAACACCAAGTGACTCAATTTCTTTCTTCATTTTTTCAATTTATGTCTTTAATTGTTTACACTCCTTCCTTTGTTGCTGCAGAGCTAGCGTTACCTTATTAGGGTGAGTTGAACATAAAGGAGCATTTAATTTTGCTGGTATGTTAATGTTACACAACTTTCTCTTTGCATCACTATGAAATTTTTTGACAAATATGTCACAAGACATACAACATAATTTATCACAACCTTCCTTTAAAATACACCAATCTTTAGATCTTTTATATACCTTTGATTGTACTGGATTGTCACTTTGTAAATCCACATCACACGGGATTGAATGTAGCAACAATTCATTTGATTCAACATCTACACCATTACATAATTTGTAAGTTGTGATTTCTTTAATTAAATTTGATATAGTCACTTTCCTTACTGACCTGAGATGCTTTTTGTAAAGGTCGTGATTTTCTGGAAGTATCCATCCAAAATTATTAAAGTGAAACCCATACTTTCATCGACAATAACTTCATATTTTGGTATGGTAAATTGTGGCGTAAAATATTTAAATACACTTTTGCGCTCTAAAAATATAGTTTTCCAGCCATTCATTTTTAACCTATCCACTTTCATGTTGAAATCAACTAAACTTTTGTAAACTAAATCTTCACTTTTCTTCATTGGAATCGGACTTTTAATGATAGCTCTTCTTTCAGGTGACTTTAAATTTTCGTATGACTTTTTAGGAAGATTGATTGTTTGTAAGGCTTCTAACTTTAAAGTTTTTTTGCCAGATTCTTAAAAAAAAATTAATAAATACATGAGAGAAAAAGAAAGAGAGAGAGAGAGAGGTAAACCTAGCTAGCTAGTTAGATTTGTGTTCATTGTTTGTTGATTAATAAGCACAAAACTAAAAACAAGACTCGATAATCCAATACGATATTTAACCGCAATTATGTTTGAATACAAACCTTACAGACTCGTAAAAAATTAATAATACTGCTGGTCTGTAATATAAACTTTTACTCACTGGTTCTTTCAATATCTTCTGTGGCGAAGTGTTTCTCACATATATAAACCCTTCCTGATTCCATCCTTTCCTTTAAAGTTTTATCAACTGCACGATACTTAGATAATTTTTTTAACAATTTCTTTCTCCAGTCTTGATAAAAATCATTCTTTCTTTTCGGTATTTGAAATATACCAACGTCACTGTAGCTGGCTCGTCTTGTGGTACCACAGTCAGGAAATGCACAGTTAGGCCCTGGCATTTTTGCAGTTAATTCACAGTCAAATTTGATTTGATTTTAAAGATAATTGATTGATGTCACCATATATACTTAATTACAACAACTTTATTGATAGTTTAGATGAAACGATTAGGTCGCTAGCTAATTGCTTTCTGTTGTGAACTGTCGCTTAGCGTGCGTGCATCTACTTTGGTCACGTGACCATTTGAACTTTATACAAAGAGTTAAAACAATACGCTTCCAGACCAGAGTTTTTTTCTATAGACTATGATATTAGTGAGTATAAATAAATAAATAAATAATAAATATTAGTGACAATAAATATAAATTTGCGTTAGAAATGTTGTTTTTACTGCCACTTGTAAAACCTGCAAGATATGTATAATTTATTAAATGAAACTTTCAAATAAGTAGTTTTATTTTTTTGTTTGTATCAAGTTCAGAGAAAAACGTAGGCAAATAAAAGTATAATAGAAAAATAAATTAAAATTATGTTAACAAAGCAACGGCAAAACTAGCCTAGTTAAATAAGCTTTCTTCTTCGAGGTTAATAAATTGAGTTTCTCTCAACCAAAAGCTTAGACGCGAACGAATGACTCAGGAGAAACCCCGACTTTAAATTGAACAATGTGACTAATCGCTTCGGAGGCCATTTTAATTTATCTGTGAGCACAACGGCTCATGTCTTAGGTGCTTGTAAGGTTGCCCTTTCACAAGGCAGGTTCACTTTTAGGCACGACTCAGTCCTTCAGGAGCTTTTGTCAAACCTAAAAGAGTTCCGGTCTAACATCGCACCATCTTCTGGGAAAAACTTTCAAAGGATACCCTTTGTCAAAGCAGGCACTCATACCTCGGGCAAAAGATCCAAACCACCAGGTCTTTTACACCTTGCTGACGACTGGGTAATCTTGTCTGATTTGAGTGACGGGTTGGTTTTCCCAGGGCATATAGCTATTACAGCTCTAAGACCAGATATGGTAATATATTCCAACTGCTCCAAGATCGTCATTCTTATTGAACTGACCTGTCCATGCGAGGAGAATATGGTGTCATGGCACTCCACAAAACTGTCGAAGTACTCCCCTTGGTTGAAATAATCCGTAGTAATGGGTGGTCCCCTCATCTTTTTGCCATCGGGTTGGTGCGAGAGGTTACTCTTCCAGATCTGTTACGTGTTGCCTAAAAAATCTTGGTTTTCCCACTAAATCTGCATTCTTGACTGCACGCAAGCTGGGTGACTTAAGCATGAAAGCCTCCTTCTGCATTTGGATTGCCAGAGATTCACCGCATGGAACGCAGAAGAGTTGCCCACCACATGCATTACATTCGCCAGGGAAGCCACCAAACAGTAACCCATCTCCGACCACCATTCCCAAGCCTAAATCATCAGTAAATGAAGGAAAAGTAAGTAAGGTTCAGGTCGGCATAATAAATAAAGGCATTACGTGTTATGCAAACTCTATCCTGCAAGTATTAACAGTCTTTCCGTGACTCTGGTCTCAATTGCCATCTGAATCCACCTTTTTATCACCACTAGTCAAGTCCATTTCCTTAATTATGTCGCTCATTAAGCGTTCCAACTCACGAATCGACCCCTTAAATCTCCTACGGTCTTTGCAAAACAAAATGCAGGCACTTGATAAAAAAGATTTTTATTTTAATTCCCAGCAGGATGTTCCAGAAATTCTACAGACAGTTATTGACGAGCTGATTGGGTCATCCCCTGTGGTTGACAATCTTCTCTCTATAACTCTGACAACAACAACGTCGTGTAACTCCTGCTTTTTTGCATCTTCAAGGGAACAAAAGGAAACCATACTAACCTTACCTATGTGCAAGTCAATACCAGACGGTTTCAACACACTTTTACAACCACAACTGCTTCTTGGTGGTGACAAATGGTTTTGTCCCCAGTGTTTGATACATCAGGAGAGCACTATTGAGACTGAGATTTCTAACTGTGGTAATATTCTTATTGTACAGTTAATAAGATACTCATCGATAAATGGGTCAACATTCAAAGACAACAGGGTAGTTAACTGCCTTCCCATGAAACATCATGTTTTAAAAGTTCCATCCCACCCAACCGATGACGTATCGTTCAATAACAACTACCACTTAGTTGCAACCATCAACCATTCTGGTACATTGACAGCCGGGCATTACTGGGCATTTATCAAAAACCAGCAAAACACCTGGCTTAAGTGTGACGACCGCTCTATTGCCGAAGTGTGTTCTTCCCACCTTAACAATTTCTCAGCTTACATACTTTTTTTTGCTAGAAGTTAGCTTGTTCCTATCCACGAATTAAATGGGGGAGGGAATCTTTCCCTAGCGGTTTCTATTTACCCCAGCTGAACCTTGTTTGGTCAGCTTTACCGTAATGTTGGAGTTTGCTCACTCCTCTCTCGTTCTTGGGAACCTATAAGAAGCATAGCAAGGGGGCTTCACTTGTTACCCCAGTTCAGTAGGGAGGCATAGTTTGCTCGTTTTGTCTACAGGATTGACGATCCTGCTGCCCTGAGTCATTGTTTAAGTAGCCTTATGGGGTTGTAATCTACTCTTCCTGTCCGTTTGATCTACCATTTTGTGACACCACCCCTGTTAGGAAAGGCTGGTACTCTCCTGTGGCTGGCCCACCGTAACAACTATCTGTGTAAAGCTGAGTGTTGGGTACCCGTAACACATGTGGAAAGCTACGGCCAGGTTCACAAGTCCTGGCGCACAGATAGTTGATTACTTCAATTTACATTCTTTAAGAATCATTTCAAATTTTATCCGTTTTAGGATACCTTAGTTTCAATAAGTTTTATTTATTTTTTTTATTTTATGTGTACCTATTTGATTCGGTTTGAATTGCTTTTTTGTTGCTGTGTCTATCCTTTTTATAAATGTTTGTATTGTGCTCCTAATGTTGTCCTGCTATGGTTAATGGTTTATTTAATAAAAATCCTTGTAATAAGGGAGATTTTGCTTAGATGCAAAACCTTTAGAGGGTTGGACCTCTACATTTTACTACCGTTTGTCATTAGACATGTATTATCAATACAGCCAACTGTTTTGTCACCTCATCATCGGACCTTAATCTACGGTACGCGCCAATAGATGAATGGCTATTAGGTTAATTAGTCGCTAGCGAATCCTCACAGTAGTGGCGAAACTGTGAAAATTATAGCTTAGCCCTGTGTGCCAGGCAACTCAGGGTGGTCTCAAGTCCTGCGCATAATACTCACTGTAGCAATTGATGATTCCTTAACCAACCCTTCCGATTGTTGCGGTGATTCTGATATTGATTTTGAGGTGACAAAATCAGAAATTCCAGTCAGACTTGTCACAATACCATCTTTAAAAACCTGCAAAGTTGTTCTTCAGGATATCTTCCCTAAAAGTGGTGCTGAAAAGCTTAAGAAGGCGAATGAATCTCAGGATAAAACCCACAAGAGACATTCCCTTCACACTGAAGAGAAATACCTGAATAACTTGCAATTAAAAACTCCAATCTTTTGGGGTAAAATGGATGACAATCGTTGGTCTGAATTAGATAATACGGTCTCCAATATACTTTCCAACAAACTTCGATGTTGTAAGTCTGAAAAGGTGGTCAACCTTCTCAAAGAAACTATTTACAATGAAGGTTCAAATATTTTTGGCCATCCCATACGCAAAGGTGGCCGAATCCTGTCGGGGAAAAGCCGTAGAACTACCCATTGCATTAATCTCATAAAAGAAAAGAATTCCCTTGTTTCCCAAATACACTACTGTCCTAATTA
>JASGCC010000089.1:42998-344816 GCA_030067915.1 Hydractinia echinata
ATTTGGTATAATTGATTGGTTTAAGTTTCCCAGTTTGTGTCTGCTTTCCATCTTTTTTTCCATATATATATATATAAATGGAGAACAAGCAACAAATTACAACTGTGTAACAACTCTGAGTTTCATGTTTTTAACAATCATCAGGTTACAACTATTGGTTACAGTAAACACATGTCCTTATATACAGTCTCATAATACAATAGGGAATACAAATATGAAGCCTATTTTAAATTTCCTATAATAAATTTATTCCTATGACGACATCTTGAAAGTAACTCAGTGCGTTTGTTAAGGAGTCCTTTGGGTCCAGCACGGATAATGCACACCTTTTCAGAGAGACAAAGGTCGCATCTTCTCGCTCCACATCTGTACGGGAATGCCCTTGTAGCGATGGTCCATGTCAGGTCAAAAGGAGTAGAAGTGTCCTTTAAATGCCATATAAACTTTGACAACTCGGTTTCATTCTGGTATTTCTTGTGTTTGAAGGATTTTACATGGTTCCTATAACGCGTTTTAAACTCGCCCTCACTGGCACCAAAATAGACAGATGTGCTCGTGTTCGTTTTTACTTCGGTTTTATATACAGTACATTGTGTAAGGCACTTGCCTTTAAGCGGGCACGTCTGCTTTGATCGACAGTTGCATAATCGATGTTCTTGTTCAACGTTACTGTTCAGCAGTGTCGAGTTGTGTTGCGTAATGATGTTCTGCATGTTAGGAGTGCATGAATAACTGAGTTTTAAGGTGTTGGTGTTAAAAATCTTGTGAAGTTGGTGTGTTTTTGGAAAATGTCTCTGTACAAGGTGTAAAACTTTCTTGCCCACATTTGTGCTTACGTCCATGTTATACGGAGGGTTGTACCATATAATTTTTCTGCCACGGTTTCTGTTCGTCCTGGGGTTATTTCGAGGGCTGTATTCAAGCTTTGCGTCAAAGCCACTGTTTTTTAATGCTGTTTGGTAAATTGGTTTCGCTTTTTCGTATTCACCTTTATCGCAAGAAAGATCTATTAGCCGTTGGTTAATCATCACAGGGAGCTCTGACAGAATGTTGGTAGGATGGTTAGAATGCTTGTTGACGTAAAGCGGTGGGTTGTTAGGTTTTCTGTATGGGAAGTATTTGCCTGTGGATAGGTCGAATGAAACATCGAGGAAATCCGTCGCTGTTAAGTTTGTCTCGGTTGTAATAGACAGGTTCTCTTTCTTAAAAGCGTCAATAACATCTTTTCGGATTTTATCCATTTTTAGGCCAGTAGCGTTTTTAATTACGGCCAGTCCATCATCCTGATATAAACCTATGCTGCTGATGTTGATGATTTCAGTGAGTTTGTTTAGAAGGTAAATTCCTACTAGTTCGCAGATCTCGGCGCCGTCGAAGCTACCCATTGTTACGTCGAATGTGGGATTATCACCTTTTTTAACCCACGTGGTTTTGTTGTTTTCGAACAGTAAGGATTTTCTTGCGAGTTTGATGGCCTTTAGCTCTTTTGATGAGATATCAGCAACAGGTCGAGCAAATAATATTGCCTTCTCTAGCAATGTCTCAGATATCGAGGGATAAAACTCCAAGATGTCAAATTTTATGAAGCGGCATGTCTTTTTGTTTTCGATGCTTTTGAACCATTCAATTGCCGACGATGTATTGCGCCATTGGTTAAAATTGCATCGTTCCAACAACTTTTTGTTCATTTTCTCCAAGATGTGTTTCGATACAATACCAATTTCATTTTCTGCAGGGTTTATTAATCTGCACGGCAGCTTTTCTTTGAAGTTTTCTTTGTGATCTTTTAGTATGATGAAGGCTGGCCTTTCAGCATAGCATTCCATTTTTTTCTCGATGTTTAACGGTTTTGCTACAACTTTTGATTCCGTATCGATCATATATTTGGCGTTAGGGTCACTTTTACGGTATGTCTTGGTGATGTTGTCGGAGAGTAATTTCTGATAGCGATCTGCGGTCATGTCGTACAGATTTGTTGTCTTATCTGCTGGGATGAGAAGATCATTAGACGACTTAATTTTTTCTGCATCTCTCTTGAGGTTTTGTTGGAATTCGCTGGAATGGTGTCGATACTGTATGTGCCTGATCATTTCGTACATATCACTTTCGAAGTTTGTCAATTGATCGACCTGCGGAGGTACCAAGTCTGATTTAAATCCGAAGTTTTCTGCGTGGTTCCTTTCGTTATCGTCGCTGTCGTCGTTTGCGCCATTCTTCCTGTTTAGAAAAAAGTGGGCTCTCCAACGTAAACGTTTTAGAAAGCTCTCAGTTTTCTCCATTAATGGCTTTGTGTAGGAAATTCTGCAAGGTGTCGGTATATTCTTTAGCGAGTAACCAAAGTTTTTCGGGTTCATGTTGAAGTCGTAATAGGTTTGCAAGTGTAGAAGTCAACGAAGATGAGAGTGCTCTACCATACGGATACAGGAGCGTAGTAACGTAGTGAAGTTCTTGTTGTTCCAGAGTCCTCAATGCGCAAACAGAGCGTTTATAAAGTGGGAGAATTATTATTTCATCCGTACCCTACCAATCATCATACCACAATTACCATATCGTTTCAACTTATTGCAATCAACATATGGAGTGTGCGAAGGAGTGTGCAGGGCCAAATGCCACCTGAACAAGGTGCATTAACATTACAGCATTATGCTGATTATTAATGCTGTTGTTGTAGGTGGAGGTGGAGGGTCACAGCCTAACAATGGTCTGTCATTGTTACATTAACCATGGATACATTTGATATCCATGTTCCATATCTGTTTCATATGTACCCTACCGATCATCATACCACCATTACCATACCGTTTTGACTTATCGCAATCAACATATCGTCTGTACCCTCCAATCATCATACCACAACTACCATACCGTTTCGACTTATCATAATCAACATATGGAGTGTGCGAAGGTGGAGGTGCAGGGCCAAATGCAACCTGAACAAGGAGCATTAACATTACAGCATTGTGCTGATTATTAATGGCGTTGGAGGCTAAATGCAACCTGAACAAGGTGCACATGCAACCTGAACAAGGTTCATTAACATTACAGCATTGAGCTGATTATTAATGGCGTTGTAGGCTAAATGCAACCTGAACAAGGTGCATTAACATTACAGCATTGAGCTGATTATTAACATACCGAGCCAAATGCAACCTAAACAAGGAGCATTAACATTACAGCATTGTGCTGATTATTAATGGCGTTGTAGGCCAAATGCAACCTGAACAAGGTGCACATGCAACCTGAACAAGATGCATTAACATTACAGCATTGAGCTGATTATTAATGGCATTGTAGTCCAAATGCAACCTGAACAAGGTGCATTAACATTACAGCATTGAGCTGATTACTAATGGCATTGTAGTCCAAATGCAACCTGAACAAGGTGCACATGCAACCTGAACAAGCTGCATTACAGCATTGACCTGATTGCACGATTTTTTTTGGTCATATCTGAAGTTATATTTTAGCCAATATCTACAATCGTGGACAAAAATATTGAGACTAAGGCAGTTTTTTTACTCATTATCCAAATATGGACAAAAACAGTCAAACAGTCAATGCTCTGCAGTCGGTAGGCTGCAAAGTCGCTACTTTTGCACACAAGTAGGCCAGGCAGAGAGCGTTGAAAAGTTGCTAGTCACATTCTTTAGCACGCCCGCACACCGAAATAAGTCACGTCGGGGACCACGAGGGCCCCGAAATTTCGTGATTAATCGCCTTGCTGACGTCAGCAACAATTAGCACATTTTAATAATTTTTGTATTTCCCAAATAACTTAAGTCCACTCTGAACATTGACAAGTGAACTTTGACAAGTTCAAGATGTGTGAATCTAATATAGAATGAGCCTACGCAATTAATTGTGGTGGCGAAACTTCGAAATTTCGTTGTCTTGTCCCAACACATTGTGACCACGATTGTAGGTCTGCAGTTTCTTAATGGTGGCTTAACTTTATTCAACTAATTTTTTGGTTAATATATATATACTAGCCGAATTCCCGTGGAAGAATCCAGTGAATCTCTCATTGAGTCCTTTTGAGGGCTGCCAAATAAAACATAGAACACAGTAATTGAATTTATAAAAGTCACAATTTGCATTGTTCTATATCTATAACCGTTGAAACTAAACGTCAAAAAAATAAGCATGTGCAGCAATAAAATAATAATAATAAAAGAGAGAAAAAGCCCTGGAATTGAGGTTGCTCACAATCTGCGTTTATATTTATACCCGCCGAAACGGAACGCTTAAAAATATAAGCAGGTCCAACAACAAATCAGAATGCAAGCGGTCTAACAAAAGGTGGCTAACAACGGTTATGTAAAAATCTAAATCTGCTAAAACTATATACTTGCTTTGCCATGCCAGAAGTACAGCAGGGAAAATGGTATACAAGACATTAGAAAAAATCGTTAAGTCACAAAAAAAAGGTTATTGCAAAATTTCCACAACGTACAGTTTCTAATGCATCATACCAAATTAGCTATTTAGTCCTTTGCATACAGCAACCCTCCCAATGCCGCAAACGTGCCGTGCATGATAACAATGCAGTGTTTTCGAATTTAAGAATCGAATAATATTTTAAACGGTAACGTAACAGATGTAAACATTGATTTAACTTTGTTTACATTAAGGTTATTATAACGACATACCCACGTCTTAGCGTTAAAACCAGTAACAACGGAAAAAATTACTTTTTATAGTTTATAAAATTCTTATCTAGTCTTTATCGCGTATTTTATAAGAATTGTGTTATTCCGTTTTCAGCCTTAATGTTCTTAACTTTCTTGACACAAATACTATTCATATTGTTCTTATTTAACAGGGCTATATTAATAAAATAAAGCTTGCTATAAGTTGTTATAGCTAATGGCAAATTCTGCTACATGTAACGGCCCATTGCTTTGGACAGAAAAAGGTTCAGTTTGTGAGATATATACGCAATAAAAAAGTAAATTTCTAATTAAATTTGTGCATCATACAAATTTTTATATTAGAAACAAACAATCAAGCTTAGACATATTCTTAGGATATTCTGACCTATTGTTTAGAGTATATTCTTACAAAAAAGTTCTTAACTTTCTTGACAAATACTACTCGTGGCCTAAAAAATATATAATGCCTCAATAAACTAAAGCTTGCTATATGTTGCTATAGCTATTGCAAATCTTTTTATATTTAGAACAAACAATCAGTGGACATATTCTTAAGATATTATTAACTGGCCCTTAGTATATTCTTACTAAAAGAATATACTACTTAAGGGAAAGTTTAGCTTTGAAAGTGTAAACGGCTTAAATATCGTCATTCACACTAAATTAAATTTCTCTACCAGATAATCTAAACAACACCTTTACATTTTAGATTCGAAATTATCATTCGAATTCGATAGTTTTTTAAAAAGAAAGCAACCTCCGTCCCAGAAAAAAAAATGGAAAATATTGAAAACAAATAAGCTTTAATTTAACCTCAATGATGAGTAACCATTGTTTGAAATAACTTTTTTCAGGACTTACTTTGGAAAAAGAGACAACCTTCTTCGCTTCGGTTTTCTTTTTTCAGTTGATAAACAACTTGTTTCCGGGAGATACGGCGCGCATATGGTAAACCGGGGTTAAAATAAATTATTCTATCTATAACGACCAACAACATGATATCTTCAAAATATCATGATAATCATGAAAAGATAAAATTTCGAATTTATCATCACTATCATGATAATATCGGCGGGTGGACTAAAGCGCTTTTTAAGTTACGGCAACGAACGAAAAGCTTTTTTAATCAGCAATCATCCATTCCTTACCGTGTAACGGACTATTGGACAATGGTCGAATCAAAATCAACAGGACGACTTTTACGGAAACAAAGAAATTTGGTTGGTATTGTGCATTGGACCTGACCTGAGAACACTTTTGTTCTAATTTGAGTTAAATCATAAATCTTCATTGTGCTTGCGCTGATCAGTATGTGGTATCAACAAAATTGTAATCAGTAATGGCACCAAAAAAAAACCAACTGGTAAGGAATAGCTAACAAGCTAATCATCTAGCTAGCTATTATTTTAGCCACTAAAATTAACCTTTAAATATATCAAGCTCTTGCACTTAGCTAGCTAGCTAGTGTGACATAAATCTAGCAGCCTCACAGTTCTTGATTGTCGCGGCAAGAAAAGTTTGTCCAAACTTTTTGTGTATTTTGAGGCGGATGTCACAAATATTTATATGGCATTAGCTAACTACAATCACAGCACTAAACATATGGCATGTCCATTGTTCTCTATGCAAAATCAAAACATTACGTCACGTTGCAACTCATCTATACCAGAGCTAGCTACCTTCCTCCAACCATTTTTAAATAGTTCCCAGGTTACTTTAACACCAAATATTTGTGACATCCACCTTAGCTAGCCATAGACCCCTAATTAGGCAATTAACCTTAAGCAACTAGTGGTTTGGTACGTCAATTAGGTCACACACAAGTTGCTTATTAACTATATACATAGCTATATTCATTCTTAAAGCAGCATCGTGTAAGTTTAAATATAAGTATATATATGGAGTAAAAAAAACCCAGGTATTTATAACAACGTTTCGATCATTTCTTCGTCAGGCGATATATATATAGCTATATATATATATATCTCAAGCTTAGTCACTAAGAAAAAAAATTAAACTCTATTAACTTTAAACACGAAGAACAGAGCTTTAAAGATATTCATCAGTAAGTACTCATTCAGATCTTTTTAGATGCAGCATCAAACTCTGTTTCCATTCTCAAGCAGTTAGTAAAGCCCAAAGATCAAAGGACAAACAAAGTAAGGTTTATCGAATATGGAAGGTCAGCTATAACGGGGGAAAGACAGTTCAAAAAGAAGTACCAACCAAAAAAGACGTATAAAAAAAGGAAGGAAAAAGACAATAATTCCTGTGAAAGTACATTAAATGAAAGAATTGATAAAGCTATAGGTATAAATAATTGAAGTTAATGATCCTGTTTGTTAATAAATTTATTTATTATATATATATAGCGATTTTTTAGCATCAACTCTGGTAAAATTATATATTAATTTATTATAAATATACTAGCTGATTTCCCGTGGAAGAATCCACTGAATCTCTCATTGAATGCATGTGAGAGATACCAAACAAAAAAAATACAGCATGGTATGCCCGTGGAAGAATCCACTTCTGTATTTCTCTACTATATTTCTCTTTCTGTGTAATTGAAGGGTACCAAATAGCAATATAAAGACAAAAAAACACAAACAAACAAAAAGCCAAGAGTTAACGAATGTCTGATGCGAAAAAACGCTTTTGGTTATGAACAGAGATATTTCATGATCATAGAACTTAAGCATTCCAAACGCACTGCAAATCGTAGCTGAACTTACCTCGACAGTATAGTGTGTGATACATCGTAACAATGAATAAGCTGTATTTAATTGTCTTGGTAACCATAAAAGTGAGAAAGCAACATTGACCGCCAATTTTAATTGTTATGCCCTGACTTTTAGTTTATGAATTATTTCCACACAAAGGAAATAATCCAGTTAACGAAGCGCGTCACGGGAAGGCAAGTCATGGGGCTTCGCGCTTCAACCTAGAAAATATAAGATAGTATAATCTGCTTGGAAGTTAATTTTGAAGAACATGAGATAAAAAGGTACAGCACAACAAATATAGTGTTATACCAACTTACCCAGCAACTTACACTTTATAAGCCATATTAATTTTAAGTGTGTTTAAATTGTTTGTATTTTAAGGTTTTTGTGAAAATAATCTTTTTCCTTGTGTAAACTCAATTATAGCTTATTAGAGAAGAAGTAGTTATTTTCATTTAGGGATGACACATACTGGTAGCGAAGAGAAACACAAATTTAATAAAACTTACATTCCTTGTATTCACCTTGATTTTTAACATGCTATTATTGCCCTACCTTTTAGGCAATGGTTTATCTCAACAAGCAAGAAATAATTAACAAAGCATGCTACAATCTAAAAATAAATATAAACTTTATGACGGAATACAAAAATATTAAAAATCAGATTGTTCACAAAAGGTACGCTTTAAGGGCACACAAAAGAGACAATATTATTTGTTGTAAAATGTTAACTGATCTGGTATCTTCTACAATACAATTTAATGAAAAACTTTAGTATATAGGAAAACAAAAAATGCATGCGTCGTTATTATATTCGGTTTATTACAACACAGTTTCATTATTATTTTACTTCTTTGGACGAAAAATGTATATTAAGACGCAGGTTTAAAAATTCCGAGGGAGTGACTGAGGTTTAAAGAAGTTAAGCTATCAAATACAATTCCTTTAAGTTGATGAAATAGGTATAAATAAAAAGGAAAGAGAATTTTGGATGATGTGATTGAAATCTACGGAATTACGTTTCATTAAATATTTCTCAACAACTGTTGCGTTGTGTCAACGGAACACAATTAGAGGCATTAAAAAAAACGTATCAAATATTATTTCTTCAAAACCTTCAAAACATTTTTAATTGACACAAGTGTTAGCATTAACGTATTTTTCAATGCGTCCGTAATTTGTTTAACGAAAAGACAAGAACAAAGCCTTTTTTAACAACATATACTTTTAATGGCTTTAAGTATATTAAAATGCACAGAATTAGTATACACCTACTGCTGAAAAATTTACTTTCCAAAATGGAAAGTAAAAGTGTCATTACAGCAGTGTGATACAGTGACAGAACACTTGCCACTGCTGCTTTGTTCTTGTATTTTTGTGTTTTCTGTTTTTTCAATTTTTTCTGTTTTTTCAATTTTTTTTTATTTTTTTTTTCCTATCTTTTTTTCCCAATAATTTATGAACTTTTCAGTATCTCTGAAACCATTGCGTCTCCAAAAGTTGAAGGACTTAAGTGTTTTTGGGCCAGGGTGTTCTTTTCGATACTCTTTGTACCTCTCCCACAGTTGTGTGTCCTCATTTTCCTTTTCTGAAAAAAATATGCTTGTTAAAGTCTGAAAGTGTATGCATGTATTGCCTTTTCATAATTCTAACCAGGTGGTCAATATTGTTATTACCTTATTGATATAAAATTTGGCGCGTACTAATTTTGACGCACCCTACTTTCATCGCAATTTCGGGCGTACTAATTTTGGCGCACAAACCATTTGTGCGTAATAATGTTATAACTTTTTGCGCATTTTTAGAATTTGGCGCGAAAAAGCGCTAAAATTTATACGCGCCAAATTTTATACCAATAAGGTACTCCATTGTTCTAAACAATAGACCTATTGTTTTTGATCTGTAATCCCAGCCTGATATTTTTAAAAGAAAAATCACAACGCGGTTTTACTTTTAGTTAAGTTCTGAGGTTTCTTTCTTTTAATTAAAATGCCTTGGATTTTAGTTTAATGTAAGAAATTGTAGAGGAAAATTTAAAAAACAGGAGATCTTGTAAATTTATTTAGTTACATGAAGAAAACACTTCACTGGAATGAATTTTAAAATGAAAGCATTTTTCTTCAAGGACCTAACATAAAAATAAAACAGCGGTCCATTAAATCATATTTTTTTGTAACATAAATGAAATTTTTAAGCCGTACATTTAACTTAGGCAAAATATATGCAGTTTTTAATCCATTTTTTTAATTGTATCATTATATTAGTAAATCAAAAAATATGGTGCTATGTTTTTATTTTGCAACACAGAAACCCTTCAAAATTGCAAATTTTAAATACGAAATTAAATTAAAGGTACAAAAAACTCCTTTTAGTACAAAAAATAAATTTTTATTTTTAATAAGTAATAGAAAATGGGATTCACTGCTAAATATGCAATTTTTATATTTATGTTTTTCATTGGTTGGAGATGTTGCTAACAATTGAAAAATACTATTTCATAAGAAAGAAAAGCCAACAGTTAAAAAAAATCTAGAAATAATTTTTCACATAAAAGTAAGGTTCATTTAACGAAGTGCACCACGAGAAGGTAAGCCATAGGTCTTTGCACTTCACCTAAAAAGACATAAAGCTAAGTCTTTATGATTCTACCCTTTTTAGGCTTGCACACACATTAAAGTTATCAAGATCTTCACATTGCACTTGTCTAGACAGCTATTTACACAGGCTTTCCAACTACCACAGTTAGACAACTGTGGTAGTAGGTCTCACATATGAAACAAACTGTTTGCATATTACAGTACAAGTGCTTGATAACAGTTGGTGACTATTGAAAAGCAGAATAAAGCAGGTTATTAAAGTAAAATACTGATTGTAAATTTAGAGTTAAGTCGTTATGTATGTTGAAGTTTCTGTATATGTAATTGCCATTTATATATTAACAGATCTTTTTTGGTTATCATTGTATTTCATATGACTTATGCACCGAAATTCCATTTTTAACAAAAGTACTTTTCAAAAACCACCTGTGTGCAATTTTAAAGTAAATGTTAATCCACGGCATTCTTCTTGCAAGAATCATCTCATCCTGCACAGGAATCATCTCATCCTGTCTGGTGCTGTGAATTAACATAACACTTTACTTAGGAAAAAAAGAAAAAGAAAATTTCACAAAGGTCTAACACTAAATTTTTTAAAATTAAGTTTGACGAATTGCGAAAATTTTACGCATACTAATCATTATAATGTCAAAATTTAATAAAATAAAAGAGGGAAAAATGTTATTAGACTTTTTTTTTTATTTGTCATTGCAAAAAAGTAATTTCATGCCTCAAAAATGGAAAGTAAAAATCTAAGTAAATTTGAAATTTTTTTTTGAAATTTGTTTATCATTGTTTTCTCTGATTAAAGGATATAAATACAGGCAATAAAATTATATAATACTAACCAGATCTGAAGACAATTATTACAACACTTGACTGTAAACAATGTTTGAAGTGTAACATTTATGTTCGACATATCCTTGTGTTTCTGTTTGATGAATCTTCACTTTGACATCCTCAAAAGAGCGTGCACGTGAAAATGCAACATATAATTGTCCATGAGAGAAACATGATCTACGAAGATAAATCCCAACCTTATTAAAAGTTTGTCCTTGAGACTTATTAATTGTCATAGCGTAAGACAAACGATTAGGAAACTGCCGTCTTCGTAATTGAAAAGGCAGACCAGTGTCAGAAGGGGCCAATTGAACTCTTGGTATCAGCACTCTTTTTCCAATAGCAATACCAGTGATTATTTCTGCATCAATTACATTTTGTCTTAATTGTTGTACTATTAATCTAGTGCCATTACATAATCCATGTTTCAAATCCAGATTTCGAAGAAGCATTATAACCGCACCCACTTTCAATTGCAAGTTGTGTGGTGGCATTCCAGAAGGTGTAATTGAATTAAGAAACTCAACTGGATAAAGTGCAATTTCTTCAGGGTCATCTGACACAACAGAGTCAGCGCTGTTATATGCTACTACTTGCCCTGGAATCTTATCTAGTATCTTGTTGTTAATATCAAGGGCAACATCATTTGTGGGAGTCAGAATAACTCTACTTGCAAAGTCATCAATGTTTTCATCTCCAAATACTACATCAATATGTGATTGGTCATCCTGCTCACGTATGATGCAAGTATCTGGTATTTCAATGCTATTTTTGAATGGTGCTGATGCTTTTGCAGGTAGAGTGCCATTGCCAAGTTGTAACAGCCAGTTTGAAATTATGTGCTGATTCTGCCCAGCTCTCATATTATTTGCAAGCTTGAATACCTTAACCATGGGCCAAATATGAGAGCTTTTAAGACATGTTTCTACAATTTCAGCAGGTCTGGCTCTTTTTACAACTGGCAAAATTTGTCGAAAGTCACCTCCTAGAAGAATGACCTTTCCTCCAAAAAGGGTGTCAACATTAGATATATCCCTAAACATGCCCTCAATAGCTTGAAGGGCATACTTTGGGATCATTGATGCTTCATCAAATATGTATAGATCTTGTTGCATTAGGAAAGTGGCATGCTTGCTGGTAGGAGGGACATTACATGTACTTGTCTCTAGAATTGGTACAGGTAGCTTGAAAAGACTGTGAACAGTCCTTCCTCCATCCATGTTATTATTAACATTTAAAACAGCATTAATTATTGAGTCAGCCGCCTCCAATTGTTCAGAATTCAATGTTGGTCGAATATTATCAGCTTCCTGAGCAATAGAAAGTAAATCAGGTGGAGGTTCTGCTGGTACCTCTTCTGTTTCAGGAAGACCAAAGTCTGCAAGTGTCTTACCTGACTGACCAATGATACCACTTACAAACCCTAAGGCAGCTTGTTCAGCTTGATAATCCTGCAGTGTGTGAAGATAATCTTCCATCATATTATTTTTATGGGTAAGCCATAATGTTAAAGGATCGTTCACGTCACAATGACTTAAAATAAATGAAAATGTCTGTCGAAGCTGCCAAGGTGTACCTATAGCAGCAACTTCTAAAAGAGTGCTATTCCATTCATTGTCATCTTCAAGAAGTCCCCTAGCTAAGCATGCTTCACGAAAGGTTGGAAATAATAGTCCGTTAAATGTTCTTAATGACTCAAAGGAGGTGGCACCTGGAACATGAAGAAGTAAAATCCTCAAGTAGAACCGCTCACCCTCACTGGGTTGGGCAGAATATAATCTAGTGACAATTTTGCACCACCTCGTTGCCTTGAAGACCAAGCATTATTATGATACACAAAATAATGTGGAATATTGGCATATAGATGCTCCCAAGCAGCAACATTATCTTGATTTAATTTAAACCAAGCAGTTAGGTGAGTATCCTGTTCCCTTGCCCTCTCAAGTGCCGCGGCTTCATTACCAGCCCTAAAATATACACGTTGTTGCTCAGGAAGATGCATCGATAAGCGAAAAATAGTGTGTGACTGTTTATGGAGCTCAAAGGAAAATAGACGCCAGGCAGCTTCAGGAGCCGAAACATACCTTGCATCTAAAAATGGTTTA
Source organism: Hydractinia echinata (assembly GCA_030067915.1). NCBI lineage: Eukaryota > Metazoa > Cnidaria > Hydrozoa > Anthoathecata > Hydractiniidae > Hydractinia > Hydractinia echinata. The sequence goes on from JASGCC010000089.1 coordinate 55,919, forward strand.
ACTTCGTCATGGTCAAGTCTCTCTTGTATTTCTATGTTAGCACAGTCATGCCCTTTATAAACATACTTATAAAGATACTTAACAGATTTTATAGAAACACATGCCTCAACATTAATATGTGCCTGATATTTTTCTGTCAAGTAGGGATTGAATGGAACAATCCACCTATTATCAAGTTCTATGTTACGAATTTGAAAAGTTCTGCCATTATTCCTTCTGCGATACAGTGGATACCCATTAGCGTTTAAAATTGTGACATTGGAGAAGTCTTTTGGGAAGTTCTTAGAACAACTACCCTCTTCCATGCAAGGTGAGTTAGGTTTAAGATGCCCACAGGGACCATGAACCATTGTAGATTTCACAATGTCATAAAGATTTGGATTGCTCACTTGATCTGGTATTTCAGCACAGATAGTAAGGTCAATATCTTCAGCTGTGCGTAATTTATGCTCATTACATAAATGAATAAGCATATGACAGTGAGGAAGTCCACGCTTTTGAAATTCTATGACATGAACATATGCCACTGTTCGTCCTAAAACATGATTTTTATGAATATCTTCAACCAACTTATTCAACTTAAGTTTAAAAACCCTTGAGACCAGGTCAGGGCGATCACATGCATTGAGACCAGGCAATAGATTTTCAGATATTTCAGGCCATTTGGGGTTACATGTAAAAGTTAAAAAGAGGTCTGGTTTTCCATATTTAGAAACAATGGCCATAGCATCTAGGTAATTTTGATTCATATTTCTAGGTGAACCAGGAAAAGTTGAAGGTAGTATAATCATTCTACCAGGCTGAAGGTTACGGTTTTCAGCTTCGGCATGTAAGTGGTCCATAAGACCAACATAAGAGTCTGCCCTTAATTTTGCTTGGTTAAGACGAATATAATTAAGTCGTTCTCCTTCCACCCTACAATAACAGTCCACTATATACTGTTGAAAGAGTTTACGACCATAGTGTAAAGAGGTAAAAAAATCTCTTATTGCAATACGATACACATAGAACTGTAATTTCGTAACACGTTGTCGTGTGGCAGTTCGACGCCCCTCAACATGACGAATGTATTGATGCCATCCTGCATCTCCTCGTGGGAAAAATATGGGATAAACCATGGGATCAAGGTTGGGAGACATAGTAGATATGTTAGTTAAGGGTTGGTCTTTAGGATAAATCACTATGTCCCTATGAGCTGGAGGAGCACCATCTTCCCCAAGAAAAATAGCAGCAACTTCTTCATGAGAGGGCGCGTTATAGCGTCGCCTATCTGGTCCAGCCTTCATCATCATTTTAACAACAGATGGCACCCTATTTTCTTGCATGGCTCTTAGATTTTCCTCTTGTTCTATTTGTGCCATATTTTTGTACGCTGCAACAAATTTTGATTCCCTATTTATAACTTGATGAAGAATGTGCATTACATCTTCGCGACACTGAGCATTTGCCGGATTAGCCATTCTCGCATTAAATGCTTCACCTGCCTCAATTATATATAGGTGACTATAGCAAGGTGGTAAATTGGCAGGAGGATGAAGGCATCCAGCCCTATGATGGAGTTGTCCACAAATTCTAAAACATGGTGGACCATTACCAGTAGGTGGTCTTAAATCTGCACCAAAAGAAGCAAATGAAAAGGCATTATTATAAATTCTAATGTCTCTTTGAAGATGCTTTGCAGCAGCAGTTATGCCAGTTAATAAATCATGGAACTCTACAGGGTAAGGAGAAAGAGGTTCTAACTGAACTTTCCCAGACTGGCAACATTTAAAATGTTTTTCCCCCACAAACTTGAGTGCTTGGCAGTGCAGACACAATTTATCCATTGCACCTAGAGTAGCTGCTTGAGGAGGTCTGACGTTAACTTGACGTGCAATATTTGCCTGTTCTCTATTGTTTGCCCTGACTCGCACTTCACGCATATGGTTAGCATGTTGTTGTCGCCTTGCATCAGCAACGTTGTTGTCCTCTGAAGCACGGACCGCAACAGCGTGCCTAGCTCTTCTCAGAGCATCCCCAATGTTAGCATCATTTGTTCTTCTCGCAATAACTGATGCAGGGGGGCGCTCATCATTTTGATCACCAGCATCATTTGGCTGAATAGGCACAATTTGCATGGGAACGTTACTATTATTGTAATTAGGTGTATTTGCTGGTCGCTGCATGACAAACCTGCCCAGCTCATTAAAAACAGCTGTAAATCCAAATGACATTTTAATAAATAATGAAGAAAAAAATGAACGTAGATAGGTAGCTATATCTAGCAACTATCACACTAAACTAAAGAGGTTAGCTAGATATACGTAATTAAAGAAATAGGAAACGGTGTTGAAACAAAATAAATAAAGCCAAATTGAACAAAAAACGATAAAGGTCACAAACCAAACTAAAATATATAGCTAGCTAGCTACTTAGCAGATTAGGCTCTCTGGTGATAGGTGTTACGAAACAAAATAATTAAAGCCAAATTCAAAAAACGATAACGGTCACTAAAACAAACTGAAATATATACTTAGAATTAGATCTCTATGTAATATTTGCATCAAAAAGGAAAAGAAAACAGGTCTTCGTCCCCTGGCGCTTCATCAATCTTTTTGTTGATCTGTTTCTTTTTCTCTGCGTTGCCTGGAAACAAAGTGTAACGGTCCTTTAAAAAATGAACCAATAGGGTTCTCTGTTTATGCCGTATTGACCAATAGATGGCTCTGTTTTTTTCAGCAATATCTTCAGATTGAGGCGGTAAAAGCTAATATGCGCTGCTTTCCGGGGGTAAATTAACAATCACGGGCGGTGATATGCGCTAAATTACATAGCCAAAATTTAAAAAAAGATGATTATTAATCAAATTAAAAATTTAGTATTAATAAAATAAAGAAAAAGAGTTTCATTTTTCAAAGTAATAAGAAAAGAGAATTAAATATTTAAATAGTAACCCCCTGATTCGCGTTTTTTTTAACTTGGTAAATTTTAGCGTAACGCCATGTAATAGAAGAGTGACCCGTACTTTGCGTGTCGTGGACTCGCATGGTCACTCACACAAGCGTATTATTATATAGATACATTAATTTGTTTTTATATATATGTAGTTATATTTATATATATATAATATTTTTTATTAGAATGTGATTTTGAAATCTCTGATGTTGATGTTAAAGGTCCTAAACTTCCTTCCAGTAAGTATATTTTCTTATCTAATTCCAAGCAATCATGGTATTTGAATTTAAAGGTATTTTATTATATATTAATAATCATGCTAAACATCTACATAATTGTTGTCATTATCTTGTATCTTTTTTGTAAATTATATATATACATTTAATATTTAATTTTACTTGTTCTAAAGTGCCAACTGTTAAGCATCATGTCATTACTAACAAATAAACTATTCTAATCACTTTAGAGCACAATGTTGTTGAAAACTCTCTGAATTTATTGAAGAAATTACTTGTAAGATCAAAAACAAAATCTAAAAGAAAGTCATGGTTTGAAAGAGTTGTTTCCAATAATGAGCAGTGGAAAAGAAACAGACCTCTAATATGGGAGACACTTACAGCGAACGAAAGTGTGAAGTTTGCGGTGACCGACAGGCCATCATATTATGTGACGTCTGCAACGCCAATCACTTATGTTTTGTGTGTGATGACATTGTTCAATTACAATATCCATTGCATGATAGATGCTCCTTTGCAAATGGATACATGCAACCTTTAGTGCCTCTAGAAGCATTAAATGAATCTCATGATGTTCAACCAGTGTGTGCGTATTTTATAATTAAAATTTTAATTTAAAAAACCACACATTTTAGTCAAAAGTTTTTCTCGCCATATTTCCATATGTTTTTATTCTTAGTGAAAGTTCCAAGACTTCATCAACCATCTTGTGAGAAATGTGGAAGTAAACAATATTCTAAGATATATGGAGAAGAGCTGTGTATTGTTTTAACATGCAGAGGTTAGCATAGACCAGTTTGTTGGTGCTTTATACATCATTTTGCATAATTTAGACAGTTGGATTAAATTACTCTAGTGAAGGATAAATGAATACTCATTAACACATCTGCTCATTGTGATTTTAGGGCGCTTTGATCTGTATAAATATTTGGTACGTTGTGTTGATTGTAACCATCAATTTGATCCATTTGAGTTGGAGAATGTTTTGAAGTCTGGATACTGGCCAGGAAGCCCCATAAAAGTAAACTACTTGATCAAAGAAGAGGTATTTATAATGTGGGATGCATTTAGGAAGAAAATGCCGGGAAGTTCTGCTAAATCATTTTTGATGTCTTTGAATGATATTGCAGAAGCCAATGGAAGGGTAAGAAAATATTTATGTATAGTTGCTTTTTATCAGCAAAGTGGGGTAGAAAGGTACAAATATCAAGGAAAATAAATGTGTGCTTATATTCTAGACTGGGGATGTGAATCACACCATGTTTTCACAGACGTTTAAGGAATGGAATTTTTGGCAATGTGAGAAAGACTTGATACAGGAGAAAAAATGGTGTGAATGCCCTTGTTGTGAAATAAAGCAGCATAGTTGTCATGTTGATGGAAATTGCAAACTGTACAGATATAAATCGTCTGGATGGTAAGTCTTTTAATTGTTCATTAGATGTGATTGAAGTATATATACAATTTAGTAGTTAATAAACCATCATGTGGTATCGCTCATTACGTATTTCAATATTTTAGATTATGATTATCAGGTTTTAAATTTAGAATTTATGTGATTATCATGTTTTAGGTTTCAAATATGTAATAAAAATTCTAACTTAAATATTTAGTAGAAAAAGACCATCTTACTATTCTGGCATGTTCTTTTACAAGAATCAAAAAGTAGAACTTTACCTAAAAGAATTGTATGGCCTCCAGCGTGGACCGAGGAAGGTAATATTTTATGTCTTATGCTTCTTAAGTATTAAAAGTTGTGCAAGTATGATAATCAAAATGGTAAATGGTACTTGTGTGTAATAATTTGAATAAGTAAAATCCTTTTTTATAGTTTGAAACAGATACACAATGCGGTGGAACGTGGACAGCAGCCAAGAACCTTAGGAGAAAAGCAAAATCGTTAGACGAGACTGGTATTGACCTTGCTACTTGTAGACATCGAATTGCCCAAAAAGCCATCAACATGTTTCAAGGTGAATTGTTTGGATACCCCTTGTTTCTTATGAAAACATTGATGTTAAAGAATGAAGTAGAATATGCGTTTTCAGATGTTATGTGCAAGCTGTGGAAGTTTGTTCGTCGCAAGGAACCTACAGTATCCAGCAGCATAAAGCCAGCACTTTCTGTCATGCATGCTAAGGGTCACGCCTTAGATTGTCAGGTGCAATGTTGTACTCCTTTTTTTATTTTTACCTTTTACATATTGAATTTCTCGGAAGCAAAGGCAGTAGCTCCAGTCAGTTCTAGGTTACTGTATTTCAAATCAACTATTAATTTAGTTCACGTTTATATATTCAATGTAGGTTATGTGGAGTGGTGAATGGATCAATGGAACAGGTAAATCAACAGGCGAAGAAACAGAACAAGTGTTCAGCTACCTTTCAAGATGTGGAAGCACTACGAAACACCAAACTCCCGAAAGTATGCTATATTAAAAAGTTTATTTTAATATTTACAGTATTAAGTGAAGAGATTGGTTTTTTAAATTTGTTTTTAAAGTTAGTTAGTTTATTTTTATCGTTTCTTCAGATCGAGAAGAAGCTATAACCGAATTGGCATTCTTTTGGAATAAAAGAAAAATAACAGGCTTGGCTAAAGAATTAAGGCGAAGATATATGAAGGTTGGGATTTACACAAATATGGATTATTGGATAACAGTTTTTACACTTGACTTACGATGTCTTTTTTCTGTAGAATTAATTAACAAAGGCGATGGATAATATTAAAGAAACAATGAAACGTACTGGACTACGTAGTATAGAATCAAACATAGAGAAATGGAAGGGGGAAATTCAGGCCATAGCTTCAGGTCAGTAAAAAACGGTTATTCAAAATGGTTTGACAATTTGTTAAATGTATAGAACAAACAATAATATGCTCCTTTAAAGCAGAGGTGGTCGTAGGTCCTACTAACCTCCGTACAAATATGTTAATTTTTAGGCATTCGGTGCTCTCAAGCAAAGTACATGCTCTGCAATGCACAAAAAATACTTCTGTTATTCAATAAACTTCAAAAGGTATCCATACCGCTCCCAGACATGATTTTTGTGCTGAGGTTTCCTACAACCATCAATCACAGTGAATACTATCAATATTTGGATTTTGATAAGAACGACCTACATAGGGAGCTTGAAAGGCTTGTTGCAATGGAACTGAATTTAGACAGATCACTTCAAAGCAACTACAATGATCTGAAAAATAATGTATGGAAACCACGTTTGGAAAAGTTAATTGAAAAATGCGCTATGGAAAAGATCTATTGGGCTGCAGCTTTAAAAAAAGTAGCAGGTAGTGTATTTTGGAACCTTTTGTTGTGCAAGTTACATAGGGCTAACACAGTTGTAATTTTGTTTGATTATATTCACTTCAGATTCGAGCAAGCGAAGGCATGTGATAAGGGCTAAAATAAGTAACGTAATGAAATGTTTGAAGACATTAGTTCAAGATTACTGTTACTTCTTCAACCTTGATGACGTTGAAAATGTGTACGCAGATTGCGGCAGAGGAGTATTTTCTTGGCAAAGTGTTCCTCAAAGCGAATTTGAAGGAACTGGTAAGAATAAAGCAAACGACTATAGTTCTGTTTTCTTATGGTGGTTCTCATTTGATTATAGTGATTATGTCTTTTCTCTTCTAGCTACTGATCGTAGGTTGTGCGTTGAAGCAGTATTAAAGAAGAATCATCTTGTAGAAGAAAGGGCGCTTTTGCTTACAGACATGAACAGTTATTTAAAGTTTTACAACAGGTGACAGTTTGCACGAAAATCGAAACCAATCGGATGTTGACCTTCAAAACAGTGAGGACAATGTAAGTATCCGTTTTTTATTCAGCGTTTTGATGTACAATAGAAATTTCATCTTAAACAAAGCAAGGCATTATAAGTCGAATAATCTTCTTTTTCATAGCTCTCTGATTCTGCTGGATTGGGTACGATATCTCTTTTAAAAAAAGGACTAAATGATTGTCACATTGCTTTACAAGAGGGAGTTTTGGCTTTTGGGCACTTTCTCGATCCGAAATTGTTGTGTGAAGTGGACGAAATAGAGGAAGAAGAGGAAGAAGAGGAAAATATCTTAGAAACTGACGATTTCGCTGAATTCGATGCTGCTATCAGTGAAGTGTCTAATGTCATTGATGATTTGGAATGGAATGTAGAACTCATATCAACAGTTGGAAATGTCAAGAGTTTTTAAGCGCAATGTGTCAATGTATTACTGTCGGCAAAACGTCAATGTACCATTTTCCATATTCTTGTTGCCAAAGTCGGCTTAATGGAGTTGATGGCAGTAATGCGTGCGTGATCATATCGTTGTTAATAGGTTATTGTGTTAAGAAATCAGCATTAAAGGTTGACTGTCATTCTGCTGATGGGTTCATGGAAAGTTTTATGCCAGTTTTTTCTGGTGCAATAGATCTGGGCAATCAATTGTACCACGAAAATAAGATGGCTGGTTTTCTCCATATCGGAGAAGCCTTAAAGATCTTGCCACCTCATCTAAAATTGGCAGTTGAGACAGAAGAAAGCCTACTGTGCGCTGCAGGAACGCCAGAACAAACAATTGGATACTATATTCAGGAAAATCGCGCAAAGCTGAGTGATCTTTTCTGTGTTGTGATTGCGAATGGTATAGCTGTCTCGGTATACGTCAGTAGGAAAAACATAGTTGTGGTTGATAGTCACAGCAATGGTCAACACGGCGGTAGATTATGCGTGCATTCGTCTAATGATATTCCCCAACAATTGTTTTCACAACTTTTAAATATACCTGGTGAAGAGGTCATGTTTTTGTGTGCGCTGAAAGTGTCGTGAGAGTCATTGATTGCAATTTTTGTATTGTTTGTACAAATAGAAAAATGAAAAACAAAATATATATAAAAATTATATAAAAAATTGTTTTTTTTAGCTTAAATAGTGCGTGGTTTAACATGACCCAATTTCAGCTGAAAGACAATGCACTGCCGATACTATTTGCGGAAAAATTATTTCCAATACAATATGCGGGGCAATTACTTCCGACAGTATTATGTGTGTTTATTTTGCGAAGTTGCTTTTCGGTTCGGTGTATTTTGGACATACAGTTAACTTCCATTAACTCAAACCTCCAAGGGAGCAGAAAAAACAGTTAATCAAACCTCCCGTTAATTCGAGGTTAGACAAAAATGAAATATTAGTTCGAGTAGTTAAGGCGATTTTTTCTTCAGCCGTATTTCGTATGTATCGGTTGAATTAACCTTGTTGATAGTTCTTGTTCAACAACTTAACTTATTAGGTTGATGTATTTGTGGAAGACAGGCTCCGTTTTCATAAAAGTTCAAGTTATCCGAAGAAATTAACTTAAGGGGGACCAAAAAATGGTTCGAGAAAACGGATGCTCGAGTTATCCTGGGTTCGAGTTAACGAGTAGTTTTTATAAGGAAGTATTCAGAAATGTCCAAAGGACCGTAGAAAACAGTTCGAGCTAATAAAAGTTCGAGTTAAGGCGGTTCCCCTAGAAAAAATGTCTAACTTTCGAGAATTGTCTTTTACCTGTTTTCTGACAGCAAATTCATCTTAGAATACCGTGGCAAGTAGTGCTTATGACAAATTTAGGTTTTTATTGCGCATTCTGCCACTTTTTCCAACCAACCGCAAATATAAGTGCATAGCAACGCCCATAGCAACCATTTTCGCATTTGTAGACGGCTTTCTTGCCCCTCCGTCGATGTTTAATTCTTTGCAATAGCTAGATGATACTTTAGGGCCTCCTAAGGCAATATATGAAAGTTCTGAATATTAAATGTGGTGTTACACACGCAGTCAGAAAGTTGTCTTAACGATGCATCCTCCGAAGTGACCTCGTCAGAGTTTACTTGTCATCAATTAGACTTAAGGTCTTAGGTATTTGGTGCTTTTCAGGTCGAAATAGTGCTGCCGTACGCCTTTTGTCGATCTACAAGCCAAGAATGTCCATAAAATAATCTTTAAACAATTTTTTTTGCCGTTTAAAGTTCGGAATCCACGCGAAACAAGAATTCGCAAGATCGAAGCACACAAGCTTTACAATTTCTTCTGTCGATGCAGGCATTAGATAACCTAGTGTTTAAATGAAACCGATTTTTAAATCGAAGTTTTGTCTTTCAGTTATTTTGTCGAGATATTGCCTGTTTCGCCCTGTTTTAGCTTTTCTTTCGTCCAAAAAATACCGCATCAGTTCTCTGGAAGACGAGTCAGCCTTGCGAAAATGCGCTTCACTCAATCCATACACGTGACCCTTGAGGAACATACGCGGCCAAAAAAAGCCGCTTGAAATAAAGCATTTTATTCAGTTATTTAACTTTTTCCGTATTACCAAGCGTATCAAAAATTAAACAAACAAAAGAATAATTAAAGCAATAGTTCAAACCAAAATAATTATTTGGTTTTATGCTTAACGAACCAGAGGGAGTATGGAATTGAAGGCAGCTATCTATACAACAAAAGAATCTATACTAAATGATCATACGGCTGTTATGTGTACGAAAAAGTTAATAAACCAAAAAATATTTGCAAATATTTTCGCTTTATGGTTGTAAATTTATCCAAAATGTCATGTATGGATAAAAAAAAATGGAAAATGGGACTGTCTTTTTTAAAGGGTTCGGTTAGAATGCGAATTTTCGTACAGTTAGCTCACGGTAAAAAGAGAACGAAATAATTCGAATTTTTATTCTCTCGAATTTTTTTCGGTCTTTTTAACTTTCGTTAATACTATCTTATAAAAAAATCTAGTTAACTCGACCCTCGGATAACTCGAACATTTGTTAAATCGATCCATTTTTCGTCCCCCTGTCTGTAGGCTAATTTCTTCGGATAACTCGAACTTTTTACTCGATTGGGAAAAAGGGAAATGAAAGACTAGATAAATGTCAGATTTTAATATTTTTTTAGTTTAAATAGATAATTTTGTCTGTCCAGGAAAATTCAATTACAAGGGACTTTCATGCCTTTTCATCGCCAAGATTACACCTTTTCCCAGTAACTCTTGCGTCACCTCTTGAAAAAATCGCTTTAACTCCGAACTATAATCTCATTTAGTGGAACTAGTTTCTTCGGTCAGTTGGAGGTTTGAGTTACCGGGAGTTAACTGTATTTGTAAAAAAAATGCGAAACTTTTAAGTTTGCTGTACGGATTAAATTTTCACACATTAATTCATTTCTTACCTTCCATAGGGTATCTTATTGCCAAACATCAGAGGGGTTATTGAGACCCCAAATAATCATCTACTGGATAAAAATGAACTGCTATACTCGGGATTATATGTTTTTTAGAAAACATTTTTAGCCAGTCATTACTCCTTGTCAGAATAAAGTGACGAAGAGGATCTGACAACGATATGGGAAGTACAGAAAAATTCAGGTATGGATGCCTGAATTATAATATACCCCCTCCTGCTCTGGGCGCATAAACATCTGGCAACGCCATTGGGTACATAATAATTCAGGTATGGATGCCTGAATTATAATGTACTCCCTCCCGTTGTGGGCGCATGAATATCTGGCAACGCCGTAGGAGGTACAGAATAATTCAGGTATGGATGCCTGAATAATAATGTACCCCTTTTCGGTTCTGGTCGCATAGATATCTGACAACGCCATAGTGGGTACAGATAATTTAGGTACGGATGTCTGAATTATAAGTGGCGTCGTAGTTTAGTGGTTATAACTCTCGCACTTTGTACGGGAGACCGGGGTTTGATTCCCCTTGGCGGCGATTCAATATGGGCAAGTGAATGTTACCATAGCCCCCGGGTTAACCCAAGCCATGTGAGGTAAATTGGGGAGATGGATGTTTGAATTATAATATACCCCACTCACGTTCTGGGCGCATAAATATCTGGCAACGCCATGGGGTACAGAATAATTCAGGTATGGATGTGTCAAAGCCTTTCGACTTCAAGAAACTTGATAAACTCTCTGCCGTGAATTTTTCTTTGAAATAATGACCATTTTACATTACTTACTACATTTTTTTAGATTTTTGTGAACTGTGTGTCCGGCAGCCCTCCGCCCAATCAGCTTTTATCTATCACTTTTTTTTACGATTCAGAGTATAATCACACACTATCCTATTGCAGCTTGGTAACGAGGTTACAGTAAATGTCTCTGTGATTACGGGTAAAAAGACAAACAAACTAGAAACAAAGTTGCTGTGAAACCCATCATCGAAACTTTATCGGAACTTAATCGACAAAAATCGGTATTTAACGGTACTTAAACGGTACTTTTGCAGAGATCATTTTATATGGGCTACTAAAAGAACAATATTGGTGTTAGGTGTTTTAACACCTTAGCTTGCTTTCAGAAAACACAGAATTTTTCTAAAAGGATTATAACAATATAAAAATTCAAATATTTTAGGCAATACATAGCGCATGTTTTCGAGTTTATTTCGAGTGCGAACATGGATCAAGATGGAGGTCGAAAGCAGAAACTGAAAGAGAAAGAGAAAGAGAAAGAAGAAGTAATAGTAAAAAGGTACAATAATATTCCTAACTTATTAAATAATTATAGTTGAAAAGGATATAGTATGGATGTATTTTAAAATTAGGTCAGGATGAGCTAGCCGAGTCATAGAAATAAAAAAAGATTTTATTTCTTCTTTAAGGTTAAGAATTCTTTACAAAGAAGTTGATGACAGTTTTTCAAAGATTGCTGAAGTAAAAGGCAACGTTCTGTGGGACATCAGTGGTATTTCAAACAAACGGTTTGGTTGCATTGTGAGAAGCTGTTTCCCGACAGTGCAAAAGATAGGGCGGAATTCAATTTCATACTATCAAAATTTAAAGAGAATAATCAATGATGGTAAGTGATGTGATTAGATCTGTATTATTTATTATTTCATTCTCTCATCTAGATCTTGTTGAAGTTGTACAGCACCTTCATAAACATAGAATTATCCACTGTGATTTAAAGTCTGATAATATTCTTATTAAACAAAAACCAGTATTGCAAGTAAAAGTCATAGACTTTGGATTAGCAGAGTATGCATTAAAATCCCAACCAAGCTACTTATGTATGGAGGAGACTGAAATCTTAAAAGAAAAAATAAAGTTGGAACCAAGTGTGGCACCAGAAATACACTGTAATTATCCATCCTGGTACACTACTGATGTTTTCGGACTAGGCTATTGCCTTGGTGTTCTTTTTAAGAGAAATACAACATTTTATAATGATTATAGGGAACTTCATAGAATAATCCGTAATTGTCGTATGTTCGATCCAGAAGATAGAACTGATTTAAAACACTTACATTCAAGCTTAAAAAACGTTTTAGTATGTCGGTGTTCTTGTATATTTTAGATCCTAATTTTATGCTGGAAATAAGGAAATTTGACACTTTTTTATTACGTTGTATATTAATGTATATAATTGTTTAAACTGCAATGTAATGGTTTCAATGAACATTTGAATCAAGTCATTATTCTTAAAAAATTAAAACCTTCACTTCCATGATTTGTATACCACATGATATGGTAACATTGGGCATAATATTTTTTATATAAAAAAGTGTGCAACAATTTTTTTGTTTCTTAACAGTATTAACCTTTATTACTATTTTTCGTTAAAAAAAATAACTTCCGGATGAATGAAAAAGTCACTCTTAATGGCACTTTGAATGTTGTTCTATGAAATGACATTGCTGAAAATTTAATACATTTTGTTTTGTTCTTATAAGACGTCACATCTTTAATGTGTTTTTCCATCGCAGCACCTAGTGTGCTCATTTAACGTAGGTAAAAATACTATTTTGCCTGAACTACGTGAGAATGACAGATCTTTTTTTTTGCCAAAACTTATTTGTGACTGTGTACTAGCTTAGTAACAATAACAAGTCCCTTATATATGTCGCGTAAGACCCTTCATCACTCGAAACTTGGCAAAAGCATAAAAACTTCATGAAATTATTTTTGCTAGCCGTTTTTTTGTCCCGCCTACCTTTGACCCGCTTACTATGTATCTGTTACTCAACTAAATAATGCAGATAGACAACGGGTATTATCGCGATTACATAGTTGTAGAACAGATACATGGTAAAGAAATTAATTAATAAAAACCCGCAAAATTAATTTTCTTAAGGTAATGGATTCCGTGTCTACAACAAACTAACTTACGCAGATGCTATCGCTATTGTACCATTTTACGCACACGTACGAAATACATTATTTTGTTGGTGGTAGCCCATGTATAAATCGACGGGGATTTTCCCACCCCTTATATACTGCACTTCCGTAAGACGACCCGACTTTGCGTTACAGATGCCAAGTTATGAACGCCCAGTTAAGCGTTTAAGCGCAGGTAAACCATGAAGTACGTCTGACTAGAGCGCTTATTAATCTTATTATCCAAAAACGATCTTTCGTGCAACAGAGGTTTAAAATAAACCAAAGAGAATGCAACTTGTCACAACCTTATAAGAACAAAAAGACATTCGACATTTATTTATCTCGTGTTAATAGCACCACTTTTTTCTTGAGCAAGCACAGACAGAGAGATATTTACAAACCAACGCAGGAATGCTTTCTGCTCTTTATATAGATACTACAGGAATACCAGGGGAAAAAACGACAATTTTTTTTTCTCATAGAGATTATGTGCATAAACTATTTAAGCATACAATTGTTTCCGCAGATAAAACATATTTGCAGTTGTTGGAGCATTCCATTACGACGACATAGATGGTTTCCAACGTTTTTGCTGGTCGAATTATATTTTTCCAAAATATTTTGCATCTGTCACCACTCGAATAAAATCCTTCACTATCCTTGTTAAACCATATTCCATCAAGCTTTCTGGGGCTTATAACGGTTAATCGCAACAGCCAAAATCGTTCCTCGTCATCTGGCTGAGCGTAAACAGCTACAATATCTCCTACTTTTAAGTTTTCCTTTGGTATAGCTAAATGAAGTCAGTGAAGTAAAGAAAACCTGCTGATGTTTTGTGCACAATTAAATAAAACGATAAAGTCATGGGTTAATACATACCTGACAACGAATTTGTTAAACTGCTGCTGCTCTTTTCTGCCACTTAAAAATATTTCGTAGTGAAAGAAAACATTGTAACTATATTTTTTAAAATGTGAACATGCACGATAGTGTACTTACTAGATGCAGATACTACTTCTGATTTATTTGATTCGTTAGATCTATCTACATTGGATGCTAACACATCTGTGACACAACCTAAAGACAGACGTAAAATTTAGTATAAATATATATATATAAAGATAGATAGGGGTTGCCAAAACCTTTGAAATATATTTTAGGTTTTGCTCACCACGTGCAGATTCGTCACTTTGTGTAGTATCTGATTCGATTTCTGTTGTAACTTCAGCTGTGATGGCTAGGTTGCATTATAAACAGGTTGGTGCTGCTACTTAAAGTTGGAATTGATATTGATTCAGCCATGTTTATATCTTATATTTGTTTTGTTTACTCGTGCTTCTCGTGGGGTCACTTCTTCTATTTCAAACCGTCCCAACATGCAATTAAAAAACTAAAGAAACGCTCCCATACTAGCCGCGCACTTTTTTTTTCACGATTATAATGAAATTTATAGCATTTTAAATTTCATTATAATCATGATATTTTTTTACGCGGATGCGTTGCGACCAACGGGGCTTTTAAAACAAAACAAAAACAAATAGAAACATTTAAAAATAAAATAAAAATTAGTTTTAATAAAATAAAAAAAAAGAGTTTTATTTTTTAAAGGAATAAGAAAAGAGAATTAAATGTTTAAATAAAATCCCCTGATTTGCGTTTTTTTTAACTTAGTAAACTTTAGCGTAACGCCACGTCGTAAGAAAGTGACCCGTACTTTGCGTGTCGTGGACTCACATAGTCACTCACACAAGCGTATTATAATATAGGATAAACATGGGAAAAAGAAAAGTCATATTTTTGGTAAAAAAGAAATTTCTTGAAAATAAACTGAAGTGTGCAAAAAATAATAATTTTGCTTGTGCTTATATTTGTACAGAACTAAAGTTGCTTAAAAAATTTCAAATCCAGTTAAGTTGCTTATAAATGAGTTGCTTATAGAAAAAAATTGTGTATTAACATGCAGGTCCAAATTCAAAACCTGAACAAGGTGCATTACCATTAGAGCATTATGCTGATTATTAACATATCGGACCAAATACAACCTAAACAAGGTGCTTTACCTAAACAGCATTATGGTTGATACAATTACAAAGAAATTCGACATTCAGTTGCATCTATATCTCATCCATACCCTACCGATCATCACAGCCCAATCACTCTACCAATACAACTTATCACAATCAACTTACCTGTCATCACACCTCAGTTACTGTAAGTTATGCAACATCAAGTAAACGATTTCATCACCAAAATGTGGTAACTCTTTTTTAACTTAAAATGTTAATTACAACATAAATTTGTCCTTTATTTTAGGTAGAACCTGCTTAGTCCCATTGGCTACCTTCTCGTGGTGCAGGGGCAAAAAACTCTCTTCGCATGAAATGTTTGCAAACATTAGAAATTTACCTAACCGCCTAATATTAGTTTTAAATTTCTATTTACTGAAATAATAATAAGATTGAGAACGAAATGGTTAATGCAAGTATTTTTATAGTTTGCTTTTTACCTTTTCAATACTAAAATTGCATTTCTTTGATGCAAAATTTTGCATTCAAGAAGATCTGATTGGTTAAAAAACTATTTGCCTGCCGAAAAAAATGTAAACAAAGCTTATAGCAAGTCATCTTTGAGACACATTTGTGTCCTATGTTTCTGTATTATATCTGTATTATAAGCTGCTTCCAGTTTATATATTCTGTTAAAAATTTAAAAAAAGTAAATTAAGCTATCACATATTGTTTTAAAATGTGATTTATGTATAAGTTTTGTAACAAATTTGGAGAAAACAAGAAGATTAAAACTATTCGCAAATTTCTTTCCCAGGTCAAGATGGCGGTTCTCGTCTTGACGCAATTTTTGTTTATGGTTTGTATTATCTTTCGACATACTATTAATCAAAACATTGACGATGATAAAGATTACTCTGGATATACTTACGCTGGTTTACAGAAAGGTGAACTCTTTACGATGTTGAGATCAAGAAATCAAGTAGAGTATCGAATTTTTTCTCCTCAATCTTGTGGCTTGGTTGCATTATTCCCTATATTACTCATGTTATGTGGCGATGTGGAAGTTAATCTTGGCCCGTCGCCGTGTATTGTACCGGAGATATCAGATCTTAAAAACTGTCGCAGATTAAAGTTGTTTCATTTAACTGTCTGGGGTTTATAGCCAAATTCCTCTCATTTATCAGAGATACTTGAAAACAACAATCATATCGACATTTTTGCTCTTAACGAAACACATACCTCTACCGATTTATATCACATAAATAATTATTCATTTATATCGAAACCAAGAACTACTGGGAAAGGAGGAGGCGTTGCTATATATGTATCAACACGACTAAATTGGAGGCGTAGAGAAGATCTGGAAGACCAAACCGAATCAATTTGGATCGAAATATTTCCTCGTAATTCCAAAAGTTATCTTGTATCTGTAATTTATAGACCCCCTGACAAATCACAATTTCTCTCTAAAAACTTCAACGCAATTTTTGGAGAAACATTATCTAAAGTGAGCATTAAAGAGATGATTATCATGGGAGACATTAATATTAACTATCTTGTAAAAAAGATCACGTGGAACTTAAAATTTTGATATCTCTCTATGGATTTAAACAAATCATCAACAAACCGACAAGAATAACGGAAAACAGTGAAACGTTAATCGATGTTATTCTTACAACAAATTCATCGATTATCGCAACCACTGACGTCATACCAGCTTCATTTAGTGATCATGACATTATATGATGTGTACGCAAAATAAACCATCAGAAGTTTCAGCCGAAGAACATCAAATGCCGAAATTACCGCCTTTACGATACCATATCTATGTGCGATTTTTTGATGAACATTAATTGGAAACCGTTTTACGATTATATTGATGTAAATGACAAATGGGATTTTATGAAAACCGCTCTCCTAAACGGTTTAAACATTCTTGCACCAAGTATCGAGAAAAAAATCCGAGGAAAACCATGTGAATGGCTGACAGACGATGTAAAAAAGGAAATGAATGTACGAGACTTCATAGAAAATTAAGGAAAACGAAATCTCTCAAAGAAATCAAACTATACAAATCAATGAGAAACAGAGTTCAACTAAAAGTTCGGAAATGTAAACACGACTATAACAAAACATTATTGGAAGAATCTGCTCAAGATCCAAGCAAATTCTGGAATGCGATCAAGAAAATATTTCCGAACAAATCTAAGAAAGAAACCTCAGCCAGGTTCACAATTGACGGAAAAATTACCGGAGTCGTCGGTAAACTCAAGAATTTAAATTTTTTATTCGGTGATTCAACCTGGAAGTACCATCAACCTGCAAAGAATATAACAAACAAAATGTTCGAATTCAATGCTTCTTCTGTCGTGAAACAACTTCTTGGAAATCTTAAGCGTAAAAAATCAGTAGTGTTTTTTGGATCTCACTAAAGCTTTTGATATGTTAAGTCACTCATAGTTACTATCCAAACTATCCCGTTATGGTATTAAAGAGCGTGAACTGAATTGGTTCACAGACTATTTGTTTAATAGGACTCAATGTGTCACATATGATAATGTACTTTTCGATCACCATCCAGTAACCTCGGGAGTACCACAAGGGTCAATTTTGGGACCCGTACTGTAAATTCTGTTTTTTGACGATCTATTCGAAATTCTTAAGCACTCTGATGCCATCATGTATGCTGATGACACAGTCCTCTTTGTTGCAGGGAAGGATACGTATATAATTGAGTCCCGTTTATCATCGGACATGAAAAGAATATACGATTGGTCTGGTGAGAACGAAATGTTACTCAATCTAAAACCTGGAAAAACGGAAGGTATGCTTTTCGGTACTGCAAAAAATCTTCAACTGCAGCCAACAACGTTGAACGTGACATATGGATCCAGCAACATACATTTTACCATGTCATACAAATATCTTGGTATCACTCTGGACCCAAACCTGAACCTGAACGAATTGACAATACCTTCAGGAAAGTCACAAATAAAGTACGTCTCTTACGAAAAATTCGACCAATGATTAACAAAGTCTCAGCTACAGCTATCTACAGAAGTATGATACAGCCTATGGTTACATACTGTGGTTTTGTAAAATTGACCGTCTGTGAAACTAAACGCTTAAAACTGTCACAATTTCACCTTAGAGCTTGTAGAATTATTGACTACGGTAAAATACCATCTTCTAATGCGTTACTTCTTACTAGAGCCTGTATATTTGTACGAAAATCGATCAACGGAGACGTATGTGAAAACTACGTGAACTATTTTAATTTAATGAATCATACCAAGAAGACAATAAACAACAGGATCTCGTTGAAACTGCCGAAAGTACGTCTCGAATTCGGAAGAGCGTCATTTTATTACACTGGTGCTTTTATTTATAACAAACTTCCTGTAAATTTCCGAAATCAAACAAATTTTAATATATATAAAATCTTAATTAGGAGTCATTTCAATTGTTCCTAGTTATTTTGTTGCTTATCTAACATTATACATATTCTTTTGTTCTTAAATTTACTCTTTGTGCTAATATTTATTCTTTGTGCGTCTGTGTCGTATCAGCTTAGAAACTTTTTACTTTATACCTCTTTGTGGTAGTTTCTATCCTACCTTTAGTCATGTTTTGTTTTCTTTTCCCCCTTTTAATCCTTCTATTTTCGTTGTAAAGTCTTTTTTCTTCTCAAACATCAATTTTTTAATTTTTGACAATTTTATTTTTCACAGGACCCATATTGACAACAGAATTGTAGATGTATATACTTGTATATAATATAGGCAATCCTGTATAAATAATGGATAAACAAACAAACAAACAAACAAACAAACAAACAAACAAACAAACAAACAAACAAACAAACAAACAAACAAACAAACAAACAAACAAACAAACAAACAAACAAACAAACAAACAAACAAACAAACAAACAAACAAACAAACAAACAAACAAACAAACAAACAAACAAACAAACAAACAAACAAACAAACAAACAAACAAACAAACAAACAAACAAACAAACAAACAAACAAACAAACAAACAAACAAACAAACAAACAAACAAACAAACAAACAAACAAACAAACAAACAAACAAACAAACAAACAAACAAACAAACAAACAAACAAACAAACAAACAAACAAACAAACAAACAAACAAACAAACAAACAAACAAACATAGACTAGCTGTTGCTATTTGGTTGGTCTCCTGACTGCCGACAGAGAATTGCCAGCCTGGAGGAGAAAGTGGTTCAGTTGGAGGAGAAAGTTAAAGTAAGTTATACACTAGAAATAATTGCTTCAAAGTGTAGAATGTGGTAAAACAGTAACAATAACTTAGAGAATGATTAGAAAAGTCTATCAACTTTGCATGTGTTTGGAAGTTTAGAATGTAGAATTTCCACAATTGTCTCATGTTTTTAGGAATTATTAGCTGAGAAAAAAAAATCTTACTTAAGACGTCTTCCGGGACTTTTGTTCCGAAAATAAATCTTTGCGAGCTTTTATAAGCTCCGATAATTACAAGTCCTGGAAGGCGTCAGGTGGCTCCCGCACATTCACGGAAGAGGACGATGTGCTGGAGCGAATGAGGCAAAAGCGGAGGAGCTGGAGCAGTGGAAGAGGAAGAGGAAGAGGATATATACCTTATATAAATTTAATACCTTTTTTTTAGGTATTGAATTTGCACCTCAATATTTTCTATACTCCTGGACTAATATGATATATAGCTTATTGTAATGTACATTATTATATTGAGTATACATAATCTTTGAGTTGTAGGGGGGGAGGGCTTCTATTAAGGTGCCTGCCAGCAGTTACCGTGCCTTTGCCTACCCTTCCTATGCCTTTTCTGGGGCCTGCCTACTATGCCCTACCCTGTGCCTCCCATGCCTAGCCTACCCCTGCCTTGCTGATTCCTCTTCCTGTTTCCTTGCCTGACTTTGCTGTGCCCTTTCCTTGCCGTGCTTAATGCCTTTGCCTTGGCAACCTCTCCGCAACCCTTTCTATATTGACTGCTTTTTTGACGGATTCGTCTACCTTGCCATCTTCGACGTCATTCAACGTGAAGGCAAGGACACTCTGCGTCTTCTTTTGGCCGGTTTCGACGATGAAATTGTGCCAATTATACCAAATATCTCCCCCCACCTCCATTCCCTCACCACTTGAGAAATGAGGGATACAGACGGCTTTGATATCTTCAGGAGAAATACAATTTTCTCTGTACGTAAAAAACTTCTTCGACTCTTCCGGGTACTTCTGGAGAAGCGAAAGAACGTTGTTAGTTGTCAAACCATTCTGAAATTGTTGAATTTCTTCCAGTTGCAAAGATATAATAAAATAGTGTGCAACAGTTTTTAAAAATTCGGGTTTATCATCATAAGAAGGAAATTTATTGTACCCATACTCTACTCGCTCTGGGAAATTTCCCACCAGAGTATTATAAGCTACTTCGTCAGTACATTCAGTGATTTCAATCAATTTCTGCTTGACATCATAATCTTGGTATATCCAAATGCGAGCACGTGCAGGATAATAGACCTTAAAAAATTGCAAAAGTATGGAATAAATACAACTGACGACCTTGAATTACAGTAAGAAAGCAAGTATATTTGTTGAAAAGGTAAACATACACCCATATGCAGTTTCTAATTTTTTTTGGTTCTTAGAACTGAGCTATATATTAATTTTTATATATGTTTTATGTCAAAACAGTGGAGGTAAAATAATAAAGTCGATGATTTTAAACACGTTGCGTTTTGGCATAATGTTTAGACATTAATTTCTTTATGGAGAAACATTTAAATACATATACCTTGTTTTAGTTTAGTTTAAAAGTCTTCCATATGGGCGTCTGCAGAAGTATATATCTGATGATATTGATACTATATTAGATGTAGCCCATATGAAAAATCATTATGTAGTTTCTTGTAACGGAGACAAAAAAATAGATAAGCATCTCAAGTTCCAGGTTTTGAAAATGTTCCAGTACCTGTAATTAATATTCTGATGGAATATAGAAATAATTATATTGTAAGTGCTTAACTATAGCAGCTGTTTGTGTTCTGTATTATTTTCTTTTTCTTGCCAAGAAAATATTATCAATCTAAAATTTTGCACAGGAAATATTTTTGTATTATAATTTTGTATTATAATATAGTATTTATTATTCACGATATCATTATTGTCCATACTACAATAGTTAAAAATTCTTTTTAAAGGGAGATGTTCGAGCAAGATATCAAAATAATGAAGATTGACCTAGCACGTTTGTCACTGATGTAAGCATTTTTTTAGCTGGTATGTTATTAAATTTTAATATGTTTTGCAGTCTTGACTTATTTCACAGGCACATGACGATGTTACTTTGGAGAATTTATGTTTTAGTAAGAAATTTGTGTATTATAGCAAAATTATATTATCATAATATTATTGTTACTTTTATTATCTTTAGGTATTTAATTCCCAATCTGAGGAACCAAATGAGAATGGTAATTATATTACTTTCACATTTTATGTTAAATTTTATTACTGTAATCATGCTGATGATAATTTTATATAACCTAATTCTAAACTATGCAAGAATTACTTCATAACTTGTGATTTGTTCTATTACATATTTTGAAGCAATTTAATGGCATGCTTGGTATGTGTCTGCGTGCCGTTAATCTTGAAAATAAATTTCAAACATATATTCAAGAGGCTATTGATACAGATAATAGCACGCCTCAACTAATTGTTACAGAAAAAAAATTACTCCTGTTGTCAACCTATACAGATTGCACAGGTTGCATTTATGGCCTTCCATTAGTGTTTGAGATTGACAGTAAATACTACTTCTATATAAGGTGCGTAACATTTTCCTATTTGCATTATGATACAATGTCTGATAGTGTTGACTAAATTATGTTTACTTCAAAACCATCACCTATTCTATTATTATGAAAACAACCAAATGCTGTTTTTTGTGTTTGAATAGGTATTTTGAAACTGAACCACTAAAGGGGTTCTTTCATTCTGCTGCAGTGGAACTTATAAAGTCAGCATTAAGCGAACTTACTTTTGAAGAAACTTATCTGGTGTCAATATACAATGATTGGGATGTGAAAGCTGCACAATCTCATCTTTCAACTGATAAACGTAGTATGTTAATTACAATAACCATTGGCAGTTTCAAAAAGTTTTGATAAATTCCTGTTCTGATTTTACTATTTATTGTTTTTACATTGTGTCGTTTTATTTACCTAATTCAGGTAAAGGGACATCTAAGAACAGCAACGTCTTTAAAATGATAACCCAAAGAAATCAATCAGCACAGAATAAATCATTACCGCTTGGACACACTGTCTTAAAAAGAAGATTTTTGTCAAATGCTCCTGGTTATATTGTTTTTTCCCGAAGGAATGCAAGTAAATGCAGAAATAAAGACCCAAATAATTTGTGGTTTGTATATGCTTTTTTATATCGTTGTTGATATGACGAAAGGGCCAATCTCAAAATCGGCAATTTTTTTTATTGCTGAATCTGAACAAGAGGATCCAGTTCTTTCATCTGCATCGGGACTTAAAGAGCTAATCTCACTAGTCTTCTGTATTTGATGTGGTCCAATCTCAATAATCATAATGTTGAATTATGACAAAAAGGCCAAATCCTACATTGGCCCTTTTTTCAAAATTTGTTAAAGTTTCACATAATGGCCAATCTCTACTTTGGCCTTTTTGTCAAAATGCTTTCTTTACTTTGTCACCAGGTTATAACCCTAATGCTGAGATTGGCCCAACATTGATGTTCTATCTTTTTCAGGTTTAAAGAAGTCATTACATTGTTTAGGCTAGTAAGTTAGATTTCCTAGTTTTAGAGAAGTCATTGCATTGCAATGTTTAGGTAAAAAGAAGTGTTTCTACAGTTTAGATTAGATTAAAAAGTTTTATGGCAGCAGAAATTGCAAAACTACGTTGTCGACAGATTCAAGACTTTGTCTCTGGTGAGCATGTTTGGGTCGATGCAACCTACTTTGATGATCCAAAATCTGCACCAGAAAACCGTTTCTCAACAAGTTGTGGTAAAGACAAAAAGGTGTTCTGGTAGTTGCAAAATAGTATTTGATGATGGAACTAAATCATATGTTGCTAAAACTGAATTACATCCTGCTGGCAATGCCAGGATTGTGAATTCAAATGAAAACGACGAGGAAGATTGTGAGGAGAACGAGGATGAGGAATGGAAACCAGTGGAAGAAGAAACCAGTGACGAAGATGAAGAAAATGAAAGAGCGGAGGCACGTACTTTCCTTGTTTTGTAATTTCAAAATTTACATTGACATCTTTCCTGTCTTTTTATTATCCCAATTTGACATCAACCTTTGTGGGCGTATTTTCTAAAGTTGATTTAAAAAACCCTGTGTCATATCCCTTAAAATCTTTGATGTCTTGCTGTAAACTTAGATCTATCCTTTTCATATAGGAAGATGATACAGAGTTCACACCAGCGGCCAGTGAAAGGTTGTATTATTTGATGGATCAGGATCGTAAGTTGTTTGTTGGGAAGTTGATTCCTGGAGCAGATGTTGTCCACAACATACCCTTGGTAGATACTCAAAGAAAATTTGAAATAGTCTCTGTAATTGATGCCACACAGTGGGAGCACTTTGATGAGGACAGACATACAGAGGGAACGTTTATTGCCTGGGACCTGAAATATGCTCAAGTGAAAGTAAGTGTATGCACCTGCACAAGTACACACAGACACACATTCACACTAATAAAGTAAGTGCTTATTACACACACACACACACACACACACACACACACACACACACACACACACACACACATATATATTTCTATTGTGACATACCACTAAGCCGCAAAAACAATTTCAGATGCAGCCAAGACGTCCAGAAGTCGCCTTGGAATTGGTTATTCCTGCATACATTCTTGTTGGTTACAAGAGCCATTTTCAAGAAGGTTGTGATGTTGTATGTGGGGAAGTATGTCAGTTTCGCGAGGATAAAGTTTACCACGAGTGGACAGCTTTAATCCAAGCTCCTTGTGAAGGAACACCACAAAAAACCATAAAGCGCGGTAAACTGAACAAAAAAAAAAGCAACAAAGTGACTCAAGTTGCAAGGTAGAGAATACACAACCCAAAAGGGAAAGACGATGCCAGCAAGAAAACCAATGCAATGGGTAGAATGCAAGGGCAAGAACAAATGTGCAGGAATTTTCACCATAGAGGATCGAAATCTTTTATATGAGAGATATTGGAGTATTCGTTCAGACAACGAAAGGAGACAGTACATTCTTGCGATGACTTCAACAAAAGATCCTGCCCAAAGAACAACAAAGAAGGGAGAGAATTCGCGAAGAAACCAAACTCCTGTGTACTTCCTCAGTAAAACTAACAATGAAGAAGCTGAAGTATGTGCAAACGTTTTCTTATCAACGTTACAAGTAACTAGAAAGTTTGTTCGATATACCCGTCAAAATGCAACTCAAGGCTTCAGCAAACCGGATAGCAGAGGTCAACAGACTCCAAAACACAAATTAACTGATGAGAGACGAAAACAGGTTTTGGCACATATCAACTCATTCCCTAAAGTACCTGCTCATTATGTGCGGAAATCAAGCCAAAAAATCTACATCGAAGATACCAAACTTTTCCAAAGTAAATGTAATCAAAATGCATAGACTGTATCTAGCTGATTGTCACAAGGAGGGTGTTAACGATCCTGTAGCGCTTAGTACTTACAGAGAAATTGTTAAATCTCAAAATATAGCGATACATAAACCAAAAAAAGACCAATGCAAAATCTGTGTTAAATATACTAGAAGTAACCCAGCAAACCCGCATCAGTAACAACAAGAACGTGATGGACCTGAAACTAGCTTACAAGACAAGAGGAAAAGAAGATGCCAGTCTACTTGTATTCAATTTTGATCTTGAAGCCGTGTTGTATACACCATGTGATAAAGTCAGCACAATTTTCTACATGAGGAAGTTGTGTACGTATAACTCTACTGCCTTCGATTTAGTCACGAAAACGGGAGAGTGCTACATCTGGGATGAAAGTGAAGGAAAACGAGGAAGTAATGAGATTGGTACTACTATCCACCGCTATTTGGAACAGTTCCATGGTACAGAAGTGGTAATGTTTTCAGACACGTGTGGAGGTCAAAACCGTAATCAATACATAGCTGCCTTGTTATTGTATATGGCACATAACCACAAAACCATCAAATCAATCGACTATATTTTCATGGTTCAAGGGCACTCCCACATGGAAGTGAACTCGATCCACTCAGTTATCGAGCGAAAGTCAGGTATACCTCTTATCTACCAGTTTTATATATAAACAAAGTTAACATTATTCTCTATAATCGAACATGAACATTCTTCAAACTTCAACATGCATGCATTTCTAGTAATGTAGAAACGATTAAAATACTGAGCTTTATGTTATCAGTACAGCACTGATCTATTTAAAATTTTATATCAGTATTCAAGTTTACTTTTATTTTTCAAGGTGGATTGCAGATATACAACCCTTATGGATGGACTGTTGTAGCATCAAATGCCAGGAGAAATCCTTATTTTGTTGAAAACTTGGAACACACTGACATCCTTGACCTGAAAAAGTTGAAGCAGGATATGAAAGTGACAAATGTCAATAAAGATGACGATGGCCAAAAAGTCAGATGGAACAATGATGGGAGTATTACCTGGATGCGGTTCGAAAAGGAACCATCCCAACCCCCCACCATCAATTTTATAAAGATCTGCTAAGTCCAGGCCAAGAGGTCGAGGAGAGTTTCTCTTCTGAGAGTGAGGTAGAGGAAGAAGAAGAAGAAGAACGAGTGACATTCATTATGACATTTACTTTTCCAGTTTAGTTTATCAAAGACCTTGTAATTTTCGTTTATTCGGTTAATTATCTCATTTAAAGTATTAAGAACTGCTTTTTGATTTATAGTTCCTTTATTAGACCTTTTTAAGCATATTTTGACAACTTTTAGGCAAAACATACTTCTATGCAAAAAAACCTCAAAGCATTTTCTATAGTGAAACATGAAAAAGGGCCAATCTCTTAACTAGGACCCATTCCTCCATTTGTATTCTTCATGATGGATCATGAAGAATACAACTAGACAATAGGCAAAAGAAAGTTAAAACTGTCACCCTCATAATTCATTTAAATGGTAACTGGTGCATTTGCCAGACAAAAGAAATTAAAAAAAAAACGGTTAAAAAAAACTTGTTTTGCTATTTCCCGAAATGCTGATTTTGAGATTGAGCCTTTTGTCATATCAACAACGATATGCAAAATCTTGTCAGCAGTTTTAAAATTATTGTCAATAGCTTAGGTTAAATTTTAAACTGACCGTGTAACTCTGACTTCCAACTAACAAAGGCACTGTAATGCACTTTAAATATATTTAAAGTCGAGGGATTGGGAGAAGTAAGTAATTGGGATCACCTAATTAAAGACTATCTAATCAATCCATCACAGAACACAAATATTCCACCTTTAAATACATTGTGCAGCATTTCGGTAACTAGAAATTAAAAAAAAGGTTGCGAAGCATTACGCAAGTTGCAAGCAAAATTGAAACTAGCCAATAGTTGTCCCTAGTGCTTTTGTTTCTCTTTGATATAATACGGCGAGGTGCTTACATCTTACTGCAGCTGATATCTGGGAATACACCAAAACTGAATATCATAGACGTAGAAAACCCTGGGGACAAGGTTGTAAAATAAACTCACCGAGGAACAACAACAACTCGTTGCGCAAAAGTAGTGATTTTTTGGCAAAAATACAATATATATATGCGGAATATTTCTTTTCGGAAGGTACGAGAAATTTAGATCGCGCGAAACTAAACAAAAACGATTACTGAGAAATTTCGTAAAACCTCTTACCACAGAATTATAAAATTAAATATTGATAATAATCACAATATTGTCAGTGTTGGCCGACGTAAATCCAACATTGAAGTTTTTAGCGCCAAAAATCCATGCAAAGTTATACTTTTATAAAGTTAAAACCCTTATTCTGAAAGAAATGCAATACATCGAGTTGTACAATCCGTAGTGTGCGAAAATGTCACGAATTAAGGGGATGCGCGTCGTAAGGTACACTCTTTCAACCGGAAAATAATACCCGGAACGCAGATAATAATAGAGACTTTCGCGTTAACGATTTCGGAGATGAGAAGGCGAACGAAGCAGCTTGTGGGGTCGTAAAAATAACGGCACTAGTTATGAAAACCGATTTCTTGAAGCCACGGAATCCACGGAATCTGCTGCAATGAATTTCGAAAACTCACGGGAAACAATAAACAAAAACAAACAATCTACAGAAACGAAAACAATTTATTAACTTTATCAAGATTTATAAAACAGCTTCAAATTTTTGACAGAAAAACAATAACAACGCGGTGTGAGGTTTCGCTTTCTTCTTTTTATCTCACGTATTGAAAGATAACATCTCTCGCTCTCATTGTACGCAATCTAAAAAGAAACAGAAAACATTTTTATATAGTATATTATATTATATATTTAGTAAAGTCTCTAAATACATTAAAATCCAGTGCCTTTGAGGGACGATATTCAGAGCTAAATTTCTAAACTACAAATATATATCATTTTTTGGGACAGAGTGCTCAAAAAGTGTTTACTAGATACAATATGCTTGATATAATTAATAAAAGCATGCAACTCTGTTTACTTTAAGGGGTTGGTAGTTCAGTCGGTAGAGCGTTCACTTCATATTCATATGGGTTCAATCCCACATAACAGTTGTTGCTTATTGAACAGAAATTTAAAAGGTTTTTGTAACTCAAATGGAAGCTTTTTAACACTCTAGAACCGTCTATGTTGTCCCTTCTGGAAAAAAAATGACAGGGTAAATTTATTGGAATTAATGAGGCTAACCACATAAAATATAGATCACTACTTTTTGTGGCCAAGACAACAAAATTGAAAGCACTGTTTTTCATTTGGGAAGTACAAATTGTATTTAAATATTTGCCCAAGCTTGCCCTCATACTTATGGCTTTTTTGGCCAGTTGACACGCATACTAATCTACCATACTGAACACAAAAGTTACGAAAAACACAAAATTTGATTAAGGTCTATTATGTGGTTTCACATTCTTAAAGGGTCATTCAAGAGTAATTTTTACGTATCATAACTTAGCTATATACCACATTATTGTAAGCTCATGAAACACAATGCAAAAACATAGGGTAGTAAAGAAAATGACGAAGCCCTAAATATCTTTATATATGTGCAACCTTAATCTTCCAAAAACAATAATTACATTAACGGTCGCCACAATTATCGAACAAAAGTCCACTTGGTCATTCGTGACTTCACACGTCGTACATAGGTCACTTCTTGAAAAATTTATTGCAAGATTCGAGTGTTGAAGAATTTAACATGCGAAAGTAGGTAAACAAAGTAGAACTTCCAGGTAAAGGCACCGTTTGATAAAATAGTTTATATTTAGAACATACATCAGTAAAAAGAGGCTAGTACAAAAGTTTTTAACCACAAATGAGCAAATATATACCTTAAAGAATGAAGAGGTATATTTTCCCGTTAGTTTTGGATTGGTGACTTAAATTTATTTCCACGATGCAACAAATAAAAGAAGCAACTTGAGTTTTAGGAAATATTTAAAAATTGTATAATAAAATTTAAAAAGAAAGAGTTTTGTTAATACTTTACGGATTGAATTTTCTTCTTCTGACTGTAGCTAGAGGTAGCTAGCTAATGATGCAATTGAAGGATGACAGCAAAAAATATTTTCCATGGTGGTCACAGGCACCAAAAAGTAATTTAGTTAGCTAGCTAGCTACATCAAACCAAGGAAAATCGTAAAATAACTTTCAAATCATCCATACCTTCGCAACTCACTTTTCTTCTGCTGTATGAAAAGGATACCACAAACATGCCAATTCAAGCTGATAATTTGGTACTTTAAAATCTTCTTTTTAATGAAGCCATAAATATAACACGTTTTTGCGCATTATAAACGTTCAAATTAATATAGTGTGTCTTCAAAGAAAAGGTACAAGCTTTCCAACTCGAAATATTAGAAGAAAAAGCAGGCCAGCAAAGCCAATTATTATCAGGACTTGGTATAAACTATGTATTTGTGTTAGGTCTGTAAAATACACGATAATTCAAATTAGCCGATAGCCGTTTTCTGATTGCTTGAGTGTACTTCCCAGTCTTTCGCTTCCGGCAAACGGAAAATCGGGAAATAACGGGGGGGGGGGGGGGGGGGTACGAAAGACGGGGGTAGGGGGTACAAAGCCTATTTATTGGCATTTTTAGCTAACTTTTATTACAGCTGCTCGGTCCAAACTTATTTGTTCTAGTAGAGAAAAAAATAATCTACTCTTTTGTGAAAAAATATCAGTCAAATTTTCTTACGCTGATTTTATATGATTTTTTTCTATCGAAATTTGAGAATCTCGATAATTCTCTTGGTATACCTCGCGTGTAGCAAACGTGCTCCACAATTTCGCTTCGCTCGCGAAGCTCAATTGCTTCGCAAAAAGACTACTTTAACGTTAGAAGAGCACTTTTTCACGTTATCTGTTATTGCCAACTTCCACAGATGGGAAGCAAATAAATCCAGTGGTGTAAAGAAAGAAGGATGTTTTATTGGTAGCGGACGATCACCAAGACACCAAGTGTTAAGATTAATTTTGCAATTATTTGATATAGATGAAGATTTTAATATGGTGGATCAGATAAAGGAGAAGCGATATGCCATCTTAAATGACGTTTTCAACAATACTTACCATCGCCTCCGTCAAGAATATGTCCCACTTGTAAAGAAAAGGACACTGTCAAGGAGAGTAAAGCCTAGACTGACAACACTAAACATATCTGACGAGGAATTTAGAAGCATGCAACATCAAAATGAAATGGAAAGAATGTGTTATTCGGTGGAATGGCTGCAATGAGTGTATATTTCGTGTGTCATCAGAGATTTGTGCTGGGTACGAAATCTGCTGGGAATTTGTCGAAATGGTCACTAAAGTCAAGTGCAAACTTTGCCGCATATTGCTATATAGTTAATTCGAGATATCAACGCAGCAATTGTAGTTATGTTTCTTTCATGTCAGCTAAAACATTTAGAAAACTGTTTTTTAC
Source organism: Hydractinia echinata (assembly GCA_030067915.1). Taxonomy (NCBI): domain Eukaryota; kingdom Metazoa; phylum Cnidaria; class Hydrozoa; order Anthoathecata; family Hydractiniidae; genus Hydractinia; species Hydractinia echinata. Next base: position 86,395 of record JASGCC010000089.1, read on the forward strand.
AGGGGCGTCAAACCAAAATGTTGATTTTCGTGTGGCGTGCTCTTGGTGTGTAAATGAGCCAAAGATATTGGCAGCTAATGCAACGAAGATAGGCGTGGCCGCAAGAATGTCAATATTGAGCCAGTTGAAAGACCACATACCGAACAACTTCAACGCACCATTCACAGAAGATTTGACCGATGTTTTCTACCATACCCATCAAAAGAAACTGTCCTAGGCTTGAAGATCGAAAGAGAGTGGAAGCTTCAATCAGGGAGAGCAGAAAACATCTTAAACAAATCATGTCTTCTCATAACGGTTTTCTGTGTCAACCATCTCTAACTGCTGAAGAATTAGCCAACAGTAATAGGTCATTGCTGTAGTGTTTTCCACAACCATGCCGAAATCCTTTGCGTCGACTTTTTCAGATGGAAATGGGCAACGAAGTTATTTCGGTTGTTAAGTTACGACTCACCTCTTCGATCAGTTATTCCAAGTGCTTTTTTTCCAACCGTTGCTCAATTCCGGGATGATGTCAACAACAGAAGAATCCCAAAACATGAAAAATGAAAGTCAAAAATTAGTCCTGCAACAAAAAAGAAATTACACGAACTACTTGACAAGGCAGATATTAAGTCTGCGAGAAAGGTAATTTCTATTATCTTGTTGTTGTTGCTGTGATCTTTTGCCCCCGTCGTCGTTTGAGTATACAATTATTTGAATTTGATGACATTCGTTGTGTTTATATATTTATAGTTACTTATGGAGATAGAAAAAAGTAAAGTCAGAATCAACCAGAACAGAAACGACGGCAAATAGTTTGCCCTGTGTGTGGCAGGTAACAAATTAGTACTTTTAAAAACATGTTGAGAAAGAAATTTTTGTTACAAATTGGAACAGCAGAAAGGCATAAAATTCTTGATTGTATCATTAATTTTGTTGTTGTTTATACTTTCTAGTTCGCGCACGATGTTAAAGAAACATTTAATGAAAGTCCACAACTGGTCGGAACATAAAGCCGCTGGAGCAAGGTTGGAATTCGGTTTAAACCGAAAGAGAAAGAGAGTGGAACAGTCCGAAAGAAAGCGACTTAAAAGAAATTATTTGCCACGCCGCTGCTCATTTGTTCATTGTCAAAAATTGTTTCTCAGAATGGACAATCATTTAAGAGAATTCGATCATCTAGTCGGTAACATGTTTAAAACAAAAATTACAGGAATCGGTATTGGTAAATGTGGATGAACCGGGACAGGAGTAAACAATGAGGAGGAAAATGCGCCTGTTTGTCGAGGAGAAGAAGAAACGCCTTGTCAGACGGAAGAGGAGGAAAATGCACCTGTTTGTCGAGAAGAAGAAACACCTTGTCAGACGGAAAAGGATCTTGACCAAGCGCACGAAACTCCTCAGACGGAAGACGATTCCCGTGGAGAGAAAATTTTAGCGGAAATAGAAAATTTGGAGGAAACAAGCGATTTACGGTAAGTGTTTATCACTTAGCGCGGTAGTAGATTACGAAGATTTTTTATTTTGAATTTCGTAGTCCAAATTTGCAATTGTTTAACTGCCTTCAATCTTTACTCGATATAATTTTTTGTTAAACTGAGGTCATATTTCTACTATATTACTATTATAGTGACCAGTCATCGTCTGACGACATTGACGATGAAATTGACGTCGACTACGAGGATTATGACAAGAAAGTCGTCATGGCATACGGAACAGCATGACCACATGAACGAATTCTATGAGTGGTTAAAAAGCGTGGATGGTGGATTGAGACCAGTGCTATCAGCTCTGCAGCATCGAGATGTAGCTATGAACATTTTACATTTTTTGGATCCATCTGGAAAACATTATGAAAAATTGTTTTGTCGAAATGAACTAAACACCTGGGTCAGCTATTTCGAAGCGAAATGAAGAAAACCTGGCAGAATAAAAACAAATTTGGGCTCTGTGATGATATTTTACGACTATGTAAAAATAACTCAGACTGAATTTGTTAAGGTGTCCACGAGCATAGTTACTTCCATGAGAAGTGTGCTTAATCAGTGGTGTCGCAACTATCACAAAAAAATCATGATTGAAAAACATGGCAAACAGCTAGAAGACCTTACGAAGTTGACCACTCCGCAGGAGATTGTCAAAGTGGACAATTCAAACCACAAGAAAGAATCAATAAAGATCTTATCGAATGCGGCTTGTAGAAAGTTACCTCCAAGTCGCAGGTCATATTGTCATGTGCGTGATTATCTCATAACGTACATTGTGTTGGGGCATGCGAGCAGAGCAAGAGCCATCAGCAACATGACAATGAAAGAGTTTGATGTGCAGGAGGTAGAACCAGATGGTTCATACATTATCTGGGTTAAGGACCATAAAACTGCAGCGACTGCTGGGCCTGCAATGTTATCCATAGAGGAAGTAGTCATGCATCATCTGCGCATGTTTGTCCACCACATGCGAAATCGCTTGAGTGGCATCATTCTTCATGCTGAGTGTCCAGTTTTTGTGAGCTGGAGTGGCAAGAAAATGGTTGGATCAATAGTCAGCACCCAAATAAACAAGTTTTGGAAGGCCGGCGTTGGTGTTGACCTGGAAAGAAACATCACTACCACTCTGTTAAGAAAGATGACGGCAACCACAGTGCACCAAAAACGCACCAGAATTGAGACAGCCTGTTGCCGATTTGATGAATCACGACATAAAATCATCTAAAATCAACCTTGTATATATTCCATCGCAAAATTAAAGATTTCATTCATTGATTCTATATTATTTCATATATTTTCTGCTGTTGTCTGTTTACTTGTGAACGGGATATGGAATGAGATGCGGGTTTTTGGCCGTAGCACACAAATTTATCTATTTTCGATTAATTGAAAACATAATGTTATTGGCATTCCTGTTTCGGGGCAAATCGGCTAACCACCTCCCGCAATGGGGGAATAGGGACATGTTCAACAGGGTCGTCGGAACTAAAAGAGAGAAACTTTCGAGATTTTTGGCCTAAATCGCGAAAGTTAGGCGCCGCGAAAACTGTAAGAAAGGCTCTGAAATTTATTTCGTAAGATAAAAAAAATCCCCTATATCACTTTCATCCGTATCGTTTAAGGTTTCGCGCAATAGTCGTTAACAAAGTCTTTCAATCGATTCACAATCATGCGGGCTTTAATCGCTGATGGTATTATGGTGCTTTTACACGCTATTTCAAGACAGTTGCCTGTCGCAAAGGTTAATTCTCGCGAAAAATCTTCTAGTCCTTTCTGCGCGGCGCAAGAGGGTAATTTTACCTTTTACGTCGGTGAGGAGCTGTTGTAATTCTTTGCTCTGCAAATAATTAGGACAGTAGTGTATTTGGGAAACAAGGGAATTCTTTTCTTTTATGAGATTAATGCAATGGGTAGTTCTACGGCTTTTCCCCGACAGGATTCGGCCACCTTTGCGTATGGGATGGCCAAAAATATTTGAACCTTCATTGTAAATAGTTTCTTTGAGAAGGTTGACCTTTTCAGATAACATCGAAGTTTGTTGGAAAGTATATTGGAGACCGTATTATCTAATTCAGACCAACGATTGTCATCCATTTTACCCCAAAAGATTGGAGTTTTTAATTGCAAGTTATTCAGGTATTTCTCTTCAGTGTGAAGGGAATGTCTCTTGTGGGTTTTATCCTGAGATTCATTCGCCTTCTTAAGCTTTTCAGCACCACTTTTAGGGAAGATATCCTGAAGAACAACTTTGCAGGTTTTTAAAGATGGTATTGTGACAAGTCTGACTGGAATTTCTGATTTTGTCACCTCAAAATCAATATCAGAATCACCGCAACAATCGGAAGGGTTGGTTAAGGAATCATCAATTGCTACAGTGAGTATTATGCGCAGGACTTGAGACCACCCTGAGTTGCCTGGCACACAGGGCTAAGCTATAATTTTCACAGTTTCGCCACTACTGTGAGGATTCGCTAGCGACTAATTAACCTAATAGCCATTCATCTATTGGCGCGTACCGTAGATTAAGGTCCGATGATGAGGTGACAAAACAGTTGGCTGTAATGATAATACATGTCTAATGACAAACGGTAGTAAAATGTAGAGGTCCAACCCTCTAAAGGTTTTGCATCTAAGCAAAATCTCCCTTATTACAAGGATTTTTATTAAATAAACCATTAACCATAGCAGGACAACATTAGGAGCACAATACAAACATTTATAAAAAGGATAGACACAGCAACAAAAAAGCAATTCAAACCGAATCAAATAGGTACACATAAAATAAAAAAATAAATAAAACTTATTGAAACTAAGGTATCCTAAAACGGATAAAATTTGAAATGATTCTTAAAGAATGTAAATTGAAGTAATGAACTATCTGTGCGCCAGGACTTGTGAACCTGGCCGTAACTTTCCACATGTGTTACGGGTACCCAACACTCAGCTTTACACAGATAGTTGTTACGGTGGGCCAGCCACAGGAGAGTACCAGCCTTTCCTAACAGGGGTGGTGTCACAAAATGGTAGATCAAACGGACAGGAAGAGTAGATTACAACCCCATAAGGCTACTTAAACAATGACTCAGGGCAGCAGGATCGTCAATCCTGTAGACAAAACGAGCAAACTATGCCTCCCTACTGAACTGGGGTAACAAGTGAAGCCCCCTTGCTATGCTTCTTATAGGTTCCCAAGAACGAGAGAGGAGTGAGCAAACTCCAACATTACGGTAAAGCTGACCAAACAAGGTTCAGCTGGGGTAAATAGAAACCGCTAGGGAAAGATTCCCTCCCCCATTTAATTCGTGGATAGGAACAAGCTAACTTCTAGCAAAAAAAAGTATGTAAGCTGAGAAATTGTTAAGGTGGGAAGAACACACTTCGGAAATAGAGCGGTCGTCACACTTAAGCCAGGTGTTTTGCTGGTTTTTGATAAATGCCCAGTAATGCCCGGCTGTCAATGTACCAGAATGGTTGATGGTTGCAACTAAGTGGTAGTTGTTATTGAACGATACGTCATCGGTTGGGTGGGATGGAACTTTTAAAACATGATGTTTCATGGGAAGGCAGTTAACTACCCTGTTGTCTTTGAATGTTGACCCATTTATCGATGAGTATCTTATTAACTGTACAATAAGAACATTACCACAGTTAGAAATCTCAGTCTCAATAGTGCTCTCCTGATGTATCAAACACTGGGGACAAAACCATTTGTCACCACCAAGAAGCAGTTGTGGTTGTAAAAGTGTGTTGAAACCGTCTGGTATTGACTTGCGCATAGGTAAGGTTAGTATGGTTTCCTTTTGTTCCCTTGAAGATGCAAAAAAGCAGGAGTTACATGACGTTGTTGTTGTCAGAGTTATAGGGAGAAGATTGTCAACCACAGGGGATGACCCAATCAGCTCGTCAATAACTGCCTGTAGAATTTCTGAAACATCCTGATGAGAATTAAAATAAAAATCTTTTTTATCAAGTGCCTGCATTTTGTTTTGCAAAGACCGTAGGAGATTTAAGGGGTCGATTGGTGAGTTGGAACGCTTAATGAGCGACATAATTAAGGAAATGGACTTGACTAGTGGTGATAAAAAGGTGGATTCAGATGGCAATTGAGACCAGAGTCTCGGAAAGACTGTTAATACTTGCAGGATAGAGTTTGCATAACACGTAATGCCTTTATTTATTATGCCGACCTGAACCTTACTTACTTTCCTTCATTTACTGATGATTTAGGCTTGGGAATGGTGGTCGGAGATGGGTTACTGTTTGGTGGCTTCCCTGGCGAATGTAATGCATGTGGTGGGCAACTCTTCTGCGTTCCATGCGGTGAATCTCTGGCAATCCAAATGCGGAAGGAGGCTTTCATGCTTAAGTCACCCAGCTTGCGTGCAGTCAAGAATGCAGATTTAGTGGGAAAACCAAGATTTTTTAGGCAACACGTAACAGATCTGGAAGAGTAACCTCTCGCACCAACCCCGATGGCAAAAAGATGAGGGGACCACCCATTACTACGGATTATTTCAACCAAGGGGGAGTACTTCGACAGTTTTGTGGAGTGCCATGACACCATATTCTCCTCGCATGGACAGGTCAGTTCAATAAGAATGACGATCTTGGAGCAGTTGGAATATATTACCATATCTGGTCTTAGAGCTGTAATAGCTATATGCCCTGGGAAAACCAACCCGTCACTCAAATCAGACAAGATTACCCAGTCGTCAGCAAGGTGTAAAAGACCTGTTGATTTGGATCTTTTGCCCGAGGTATGAGTGCCTGCTTTGACAAAGGGTATCCTTTGAAAGTTTTTCCCAGAAGATGGTGCGATGTTAGACCGGAACTCTTTTAGGTTTGACAAAAGCTCCTGAAGGACTGAGTCGTGCCTAAAAGTGAACCTGCCTTGTGAAAGGGCAACCTTACAAGCACCTAAGACATGAGCCGTTGTGCTCACAGATAAATTAAAATGGCCTCCGAAGCGATTAGTCACATTGTTCAATTTAAAGTCGGGGTTTCTCCTGAGTCATTCGTTCGCGTCTAAGCTTTTGGTTGAGAGAAACTCAATTTATTAACCTCGAAGAAGAAAGCTTATTTAACTAGGCTAGTTTTGCCGTTGCTTTGTTAACATAATTTTAATTTATTTTTCTATTATACTTTTATTTGCCTACGTTTTTCTCTGAACTTGATACAAACAAAAAAATAAAACTACTTATTTGAAAGTTTCATTTAATAAATTATACATATCTTGCAGGTTTTACAAGTGGCAGTAAAAACAACATTTCTAACGCAAATTTATATTTATTGTCACTAATATTTATTATTTATTTATTTATTTATACTCACTAATATCATAGTCTATAGAAAAAAACTCTGGTCTGGAATCGTATTGTTTTAACTCTTTGCATAAAGTTCAAATGGTCACGTGACCAAAGTAGATGCACGCACGCTAAGCGACAGTTCACAACAGAAAGCAATTAGCTAGCGACCTAATCGTTTCATCTAAACTATCAATAAAGTTGTTGTAATTAAGTATATATGGTGACATCAATCAATTATCTTTAAAATCAAATCAAATTTGACTGTGAATTAACTGCAAAAATGCCAGGGGCTAACTGTGCATTTCCTGACTGTGGTACCACAAGACGAGCCAGCTACAGTGACGTTGGTAAATTTCAAATACCGAAAAGAAAGAATGATTTTTATCAAGACTGGAGAAAGAAATTGTTAAAAAAATTATCTACGTATCGTGCAGTTGATAAAACTTTAAAGGAAAGGATGGAATCAGGAAGGGTTTATATATGTGAGAAACACTTCGCCACAGAAGATATTGAAAGAACCAGTGAGTAAAAGTTTATATTACAGACCAGCAGTATTATAAATTTTTTACGAGTCTGTAAGGTTTGTATTCAAACATAATTGCGGTTAAATATCGTATTGGATTATCGGGTCTTGTTTTTAGTTTTGTGCTTATTAATCAACAAACAATGAAAACAAATCTAACTAGCTAGCTAGGTTTACCTCTCTCTCTCTCTCTTTCTTTTTCTCTCATGTATATATTAATTTTTTTTTAAGAATCTGGCAAAAAAACTTTAAAGTTAGAAGCCTTACAAACAATCAATCTTCCTAAAAAGTCATACGAAAATTTAAAGTCACCTGAAAGAAGAGCTATCATTAAAAGTCCGATTCCAATGAAGAAAAGTGAAGATTTAGTTTACAAAAGTTTAGTTGATTTCAACATGAAAGTGGATAGGTTAAAAATGAATGGCTGGAAAACTATATTTTTAGAGCATAAAAGTGTATTTAAATATTTTACGCCACAATTTACCATACCAAAATATGAAGTTATTGTCGATGAAAGTATGGGTTTCACTTTAATAATTTTGGATGGATACTTCCAGAAAATCACGACCTTTACAAAAAACATCTCAGGTCAGTAAGGAAAGTGACTATATCAAATTTAATTAAAGAAATCACAACTTACAAATTATGTAATGGTGTAGATGTTGAATCAAATGAATTGTTGCTACATTCAATCCCGTGTGATGTGGATTTACAAAGTGACAATCCAGTACAATCAAAGGTATATAAAAGATCTAAAGATTGTTGTATTTTAAAGGAAGGTTGTGATAAATTATGTTGTATGTCTTGTGACATATTTGTCAAAAAATTTCATAGTGATGCAAAGAGAAAGTTGATTTCATAGTGATGCAAAGAGAAAGTTGTGTAACATTAACATACCAGCAAAATTAAATGCTCCTTTATGTTCAACTCACCCTAATAAGGTAACGCTAGCTCTGCAGCAACAAAGGAAGGAGTGTAAACAATTAAAGACACAAATTGAAAAAATGAAGAAAGAAATTGAGTCACTTGGTGTTTCACTTGATGAAGATTTAAGTACTGATATTAAAGCAATAATGAACGAAATTCGGACAAAGTGTCTCCATTCATGAAAACATTTTGGGAACAACAAGTGAAATCGTTTAGTGGAAAGGTTCATGGTCAAAATACCATCCAATGATCATACGATTTTGCCTTTCACTTGCCTCCAAATCAGCATCAGCGTATGATGAACTCAGGGATTCCCAGGTATTAGTATTACCTAGTAGAAGGACTTTACGCGACTACAAAAATGCGATTCGCCCAAAAGCTGAATTTAATCCTGATGTTGTGCAAGAATTAATCAAAACAGTTCAACCACTCACTGGGTATCAAAGATATATAGTGCTATCTTTTGACGAAATAAAAATCCAGGAAAACCTGGTTTTTGCAGAGATCAGTACTGCCTGTTACTGGAAATACTAAAAGCCGACATAAACAAAAACGACATGTCTCGTGGCGTAAAGTTGACGACGAGCCTTTACAAAAACTAAAGCCAAAAAAGTAACTCAAATATTTGTTGTAGGTTCTTTTATTTCATATATACAGTAGCAAATATATACAGAAAATCATCATTAGAAAGTCATCACACAATAAAAAACTACTTAATCAATAACATCAGGTTTATTTGTGGCTTTTGCAATACTTTTGCGTAAACTCTTCGATTTTTTAGTCTTTGTGGACAATTTATGTTTATTTGTCACATCTTTTGCTAGTGAAAAAGCCCGAACTCTAAGGTAGAGTCTTATCATATGCTCCATTAAATTATTTGTAATTTCACTGTCACAAATATTTACGCCACACATTTCTATTGTTGCATTGTATATGCTTATTATTTCACAGTGTTTTATTAGTTGCTGTGTAATTGCGTTAATGTCTATTTTTTTAACGAGAGATTTTGTCTGAGTTTCAATTCGGAATTTTTCCTCGACTACTATGAATATCCGTACAAAATCTTCCTTTATTGCCAGTAATCCACCTCTGCTTTGTGTATCAATTAATTAATTAATTAATTTTTGGCCAGTGTAGTCTTTAGCTACAGTACTTTTTAATATTTGAAGTAATGCTTGATTGGTTGTACTGTTATAGTCTTTCTTGTTAGTTATTTTTTTAATAAATTTATGGATCACATAGCCAACAAGATATTGCAATCCATCCATTTCTTTTTGTGTCACAATATGTGGTTTTAGCATGGCCAGTGATTCAGGTTGTATGAAATGATTCAAAACTTTTTCAGCTAATTTTGTTGCAAGAAGACTACACAAAGGCTGATCTAAATCTGAAAAATATTTTGATGAGTGGACAACAATGTGACTATAGAATGAGGAGTAATATTGTTCTTTGTCTTTATTTTTTAATAGTTTTTTACATATAATGTTAATTTGGCTGAAAAGAATAGCTTTCTATATTTGCACGTAAATCTTCCGGATAGCACTCATTCTTTTCTATGGCTTTTTGTGAACTGCATACCAACGATTTCAAGTCAGCTATATCAAGAAGCACGTCTCTTTCCAGCGTATTTTTTTCTGTTGAAACGTTTTTGTGTTTATTATTTTGATGTCTTGTTAAACCACCTTTTGTTTTGTAACTTTTATTGCAGTCAGCACATGGAAAGTTTCCCAAAGTTGTTACCTAAAGAGAAATTGAAAAAGACAGCATAATTTTCACTATTGTTTCTTTTTTATCCCCCTAAATAGGTTTATATTACCTGGACAACTGCGTTATCAATATCTGTATCGAAATTTTCATCTAACATATCTTCATCAAGAAACTGTAACAAAACATCTAGCGTTTCACCCCAAACAAACCCTTCCTCGTCCGCCATTTTTGCCGAGAGTAGCGGAGTGCGCGCAAGCGCACGGAGCGCATTTCCTCATTAAATAAGCCAAATATAAGGGAAAAGAAAGGACGGTGGAGAGTATATGGGATTTCTATACGATTTCCGCGCGTCGCCCACCTATACATCAAAAATATGAAAAATTCTGCCGTTTTGGGTCAGTTTACCAGCGATGTAATATGGTGATTCTTTGGTACATTTGTTAGTGAGCGAGACAACATGTTTTTTTACGGAGCACGGCGATGGAGTTTTTTTTTTTTTTTAAAGATGGCACCAAGCGTAAATCGGACGAAAGGACATTTTCAGGAAAACAAAGAAAGTGTATGCAATATGCAATGGAGCTAGCTAGCTAATATATCACTATTTCTCTTACATTTGATGAACCCTTCTTAGCCAAACTTGCACCCAATGGTTGATGATAAAACATAATACATAATGATAAAACTTAGATGGCATATATAAAGCTAGCTAGATAGCTTCTTATATGTTATTAAGGAAGTCTCAGAGTACCACAGAGAATGAAAATACGAAGTAATCACTAAAAGAATACCTTTAATTCTTCTGACAGGGCTAAAAAAATATAATTATCATGCACCTATAGCTATATAGTAGCTATATTGAGGCCAAGTCTTGAAAAATTGCATACAGCTCTATCCTAAATATCACACATGTGCTGTGGTGGTTTTTGAAAAGTGTCATTTTATGTAGCAGCTGGTCCAATATTCTAGCAAAATAACCTTGTTTGTCTAAAGAAATATTTGTGGCTAGCAAGATACTGTACCGTGAGAAAACATAAAGAAAAACAATGTTGGTGATCGTTTTGGTTAGAAATAATTGTGACAAATTAGAGCATTTGCTAGTCTGTCTTAAAAAAAATGTTAGTTCTGGCAACTTTTAACCGATAAGTTTAGCAAATTCAGTAAAAAATAGCTAGCTACTGTTTTGTGCTTAATTGTAGGGGTGGGGGTCAAATTGCATTTTTTTGAATTTTTCACCCCTAAAATCATTTTATAATGACCCCCCCCCTATTTTATCGAAATTTGAGAATGAGACCCACCTTCTGATTTTATTATCACCCCCCATAATAAGTTTTTTGGATATCACAAAGCAGCATCCTTTTATATAATCAAAACACAACTCTCTCTTGGAACAAGGGTTTGAAACTGGTTTCCATCACCATCATCCCACTATCAAATGTTTTTTTCTGTGTTTTTATTTACGCCAAAGGTAGGATATAGTTTTTTGAAAAGGGGCATTAGGCCTATACGGATGTGTACGACACAGTACTACTCAGCCCAATGTTAGAGGGGCTACGAAACAGCTGTTGGTTTTCAACCAAGTCAAGCTAATGGCGGTAAACAAAAGTTTATGATTGCTGAAGCCAAAATGCAGGAGGGAAGCCATGGACCAGTCTATATCTAACTTTATTTTCAGGTAGAGGAATCTTTTGATCTTGAAATTAGAATATAGCTTGCATGTAGTTTGGAAAGATGTTAGTAGTCACAGTACAAAATTTTTTACCCATAGTTTGATTTATTCAATATAAACTTACAAAAACTTTTTTGGTTTAATCTGGCGCTGTAGATTAGTTTAATGTGGGGCCGTAGATTAGTGGTTATGTGGCGCCGTAGATTAGTGGTTATGTGGCGCCGTAGATTAGTGGTTATAGCTCTCGTACTCTGTGCGGGAGACCGGGGTTCGATTCCTCTTGACGGCGATTCAACATGGGCGAGTGAATGTTACCATAGCCCCGGGTTAACCCAAGCCATGTGAGGGAAATTGGGAAGATGGCACACTGTGTGGGCCGTTGGATGTTGCCGGGAGTTGTCTAGTAGAGCGCGGGCCCTAAGTGGGTCTGCGTAGCTCAAAATGAGCATTAAATACTCTAGGACTCTCCATCTAAGCCATGGCCCCTCCTGGAAATAATAGACAGGGTATATCCCTCGATATTTGTGAGGCTAGCCATCTATCTATCTATCTATCTATCTATCTATCTATCTATCTATCTATCTATCTATCTATCTATCTATCTATCTATCTATCTATCTATCTATCTATCTATCTATCTATCTATCTATCTATCTATCTATCTATCTATCTATCTATCTATCTATCTATCTATCTATCTATCTATCTATCTATCTATCTATCTATCTATCTATAGATTCATCTAGGGGAGATTTTCTACGCGTAATTTAAGGCTGTATCTTTCCTATATATGTCCGCGCAAATGCAAGTTTAATTAATTTTTTAAAAAATTTGTTCTGTGCTTTCTGCAACCCCATTAATGGTTTTCCTAAAATCCCTTTCAAATTTTCGCAATAACGGTTTAAAGTTGTCAATGTAACAAATCTCCCCTATATCGAAAATTGGGCCTAAATAAGGCCCAAATGAGTTAAAAAAAAATTCAGTCGTGTTGAGACACCCCAATAGCATAGAAATATACTATCCACTAAAATCCCTTTGCTTTTAATTTTGAGTTATGTTTTGAATACGACAGTCAAGTGGGGTTCGTGTAACTAAACGCAACCTTGGAAAGGAGTTCGTTGGAGCAACGAAACGCGACATCGTTAATTTCTGAAAATGTGTTTTGCAGCCTTATTTGTTGATGAATTAACTTGAAATTTGGTATGTGTATAGATATATCATTCAACAACTATCATGCAAAGATTCATGTCGGTGGGATTTTCCAAACGGATAAAATTCAAGGTTTAGTGACGGTACCCCAAATTTGCTGTTGACGTAACTAATCTCCCTCAATTTTAGGAGATCCATGGATATTAATTATGTTGCTGCGCTTTTAATAAAAAATATTAAAAACCACTGAGAAGGAAGATCAAAGCACTCTGCAATAGTAAAACCACAAATTAGCACCTGTGACAGTCATTTAGGCCGCAGAATTGCACTATAAATTTTGTATCTTTTAGGGGAGATTAGTTACGAAATTTCATTTCGCAAAAAGGCCATAACCATGCGTTTTTTGTCAATATTGCTAATTTGTTTTGATTAACACACATTAAACTTGGGACAGTCGAGTTCATAATAGTTTGACGTAAGTTAAAAATAAAAAGACTTTTGCCGCCAGCACAGCAGGTGGGCATTTACGGCCTTGTTGTTAAGGCACAAAAACGAATAATAAACTGGTAGTTTAATTGAATGAGGTCAACGAAAATATAGATGCTAAATGTTGTTTCCATATAAGTCCTGTTGACTTAAGATCCGTGTTCTTCCAAACACACAACGCGTGGGCGAAAAGTACACAGGGAGATTTATTATTATCATTATTACTAATTCAGTTTTAGCCTTACAGCATATATAAAACAGTTGTAAAGATCGAAAAGGTATCAATCTTGGCAATAATAGTTATCTCAACATAGACTGCAATAACACTTCGTGTCGAGTAACGCTGAAAATGAATCATGCGAAGGCGAGTCCAGTCTGGTTCCAAATAGTTCTGGTAAAAATCCTATGTTCATAATTCATTTTAAAAAGATTTGAAGACTCCTTCTGATGTATTTCAGTTATTCATGTTGCAGGGCATATGGAGAACTGTATAAATTGCCAGACACGCCAGTAAAAATTATGTCCCATTACAGCAACAAAAATTGGTAGGCTAAGGAAAATCGCGAAGTCAACCGTGATTTTAATAAACGGTATAACTGCCGTAACACAAAGCCCTGAAGTAAATCTCCAGTGACCTATTTCTTTCGAGTTACCGCTTTAACCTTTGTTTGAAAAATTATAACTGGAACCCCAGAAACTATCGTCAAAGCCATTGGATGTTGGAACGATAACATTCAAGCTGGAACTCTAGCTGCGGGTAATGAGGCGAAAAACTTTGACTGACAGTTCCTTTGTTTGAAAAATTATAACTGGAACCCCAGAAACTATACGTCAAAGCCATTGGATGTTGGAACGATAACATTCAAGCTGGAACTCTAGCTGCGGGTAATGAGGCGAAATACTTTGACTGACAGTTCACCTTATTTTCGCGCAATCCTGACCCTATTCGCAAAATTGCACATACTAGAAACGATGAGAATTTACTTTTTTTAGTTGTATAAGCGCTTGGGCGTTTCATCTACATATTGCGACAAGTAAACTTAACAAGATTGTTTCTCCAAATAATTATTAGAATGGGGTATACAAATAAAAGAGTCAACTTAATAAATTTGCATGCCATCATAAAAAAATATACATAAAAGCGGCTCAAAAACATGTAATAAAAACTTATCGTTTTAAAAAATGAAGACTCGTTATTGTTTAATAAAATAAGACTCCTTGTTGTTGTATCAAATAAAGACTCGCTATCGTTTTATCAAATATAGATTCGTCATAATTTTTATATGAAATAAGCACTCGTTATCTTTTATTAATACAAAATACGGAACTAATTTCAATAAAACCTTTCAAACTTTAGGTAATTGTTAGACATACTATTTCTTAACGTTTTCTCCTACCATCAAAAACAGATAACATAATTTTCGTAGCGATCACAGAAACTATGTGCTCAAAAAACAAAAACAAACAAAGAAAAAAAAGAAAAAGATATCGTTTCCCATTACTTAAATGTTTTTACCGTTTTTTTCATTCTGTACATTCGCCGTTCGTATTTCAGCCTGGTCTGGACTTGCATAATTTTATATTTTTGCAGAATTTCTCTACCAATTTCTGATTCACTCAATTTTTCCAGTATGCGTTTCAGCAGAAATTGGACCACCTTTTATGATGTCAAAACAAAGACTTTTGATTTCATTGGTTTCAATAGAATCAAACAATTTCTGCTGACCGGAAAGATTAGACGATGTTGTTGGTGGTATTACGTCAGTAGCGATAGACGAACAGTCGTCATGCTCCGATTGCTGATAAAATGATGGATCGACGGGAGGACAAAGTTCAAGAGCAGCTGCATTTTCTTTTACTTTTACTTGATCTTCAACGTTGCTACTTGTACCTACATCGTAAATGAAATAGGAGCGAATTTTGTCGTAAATCTGTTCTCAGATTTAGAGATGTCTAGTAATGGCAATTTTTCCCTGATCATCGAAATATTTATGTATTGCGCAACAATTTCTTTTTCAAAGTATTGCAACACTTTTGCCTCGTCGTCTTTGCTCCACTTGTTTGGTTTGGATGGTGTTGATTCTGGTCTTGGTCTTTCAAAGACAGAATTTATAACGTTTATTCCTGCAACTGCTTGCTTTTCGCGCTGTCTTAGGCGATACACTTTCTTAGCTGTGGACAACGAATGTGCAAGCAAATCAGCTACAGGCTGTGCGTTATCTGGTTGCTGATCATGAACGCGAGTTGTGATGGATTTGCGTATTATCGTAGTGTTTATGTTCCCTTTTGGCATTTCAAAACCATTGTAAACTCCAGAGCGTGTCCAAATGGAGTGTATTTGTTTACTGACACTGCCAGATTCCAACGGTTTTCCATTCCAAGAAACAAACACCTGATTTGCCTGTCCAGGTACCTGTGGCCTTAGGTATTTAACAAATAATTCCAGTAATCTTGCTTTTTGGACAGGGATGCAAATTACCGCTGGGCCATGGGTACTTTTTGTTTTGTGGTACTTTACCTTAATGAGAATATTTTGACCGCTGTCATCTAACTTGCGCTTTCCAAATTCCTCCAAAGTTAAATTGGATGCTACACCCGCTCTGTGTGCATTTTGCAAAGCGATAACAGTCATCAAGTAATCACGCACGTTGGTGTATTCCAACATGGTGAAAACTTCGCTTTCTGATGCTGTCCCTAACAGTTTTACCGCATTTCTGGCCAATTCGCTGCATTCAAATGTTGCCCATTGGTCTGGACTGACTAAAAGCTCCATTTGAGCTTCTTCTCTGTCCCAACGTTGCTCATCGATGACTTTGTTATAGGTTTTACGCCATTTATGTAAGCGTAATTTCGCGGTTATAAAATCATCCACACCAAGTTCAGGCAACTCCAAACCTTCACTGACAGCAAATTCCATGAATGAAATTAGCGAAGACATGTAGTGCTTTGAGGTTGCCGGCTTGCTTTTCTTGTCTAAGTAATTGACAAAAAAATCGTCTCGGATCTTATTCTTGTTAAATAGATTGATAAGCTGGCCCCCCAAAACATTTACCACTGTGCGTACTTCGCTAACAGCTTGCAAGGAACTTTTCCTTTCACGTTGCCCACCATCTGGGGACATCAGGTACGCCAGAAACTGTTGCATTGTGCCATTATTGTCAAAGCTTGTGCTGCCTTCGCTGTCGTTGTGTTCTGCTTCAGTAACCGGATTGATGAAGTTCGTCTCCAAATCTACACTTGGTTCTTCCCGAGGAGCTTCGTTGCTTTTGGAAACGGAACGGGACGAACGTAATAACGCATATAACTCTTCATTAGCCTCCAATTTATGGTAGAGTTGGAGATGCTCTGACATTTTTTTTACCACTCTCAAACATGTTGGCAACGGACATATGCGAGGAACATGATAGTCTGGATAAGTTTTTTATCTGCGCCTCCTTTTTTCCTACTGGGTGTTTCAAGGTGCCAGTTGTAGGGCTTTCTCAGACTATGGCTTATCACTATCTGTTTAGACTTTGCTTTTGTCCATTTGTGTTTATCCTCCACGTGACGAGGCAAATTAAATTTACTTTCCCCACATTCTGGACAGATCTTCTTCTCCTTTTTGTACGTCCTCTTTTGGGCCTAAGAGCGAAAATAACAAAGTGTACGGATTTTATGTTAAATCTAAATTTAAATTAATACATTGTCAAGACATCATATCTGTTTAAAATTTGCCCATAGGTCATACAAAAAAATCGATGTATGCTATTACACAGCAAGCTGAGAACTTTATGATTACATATCATCGTATAATTTATTTACAATTTTCGTCCGTCACGATAATAAGGGAGCTAAATTAATGTTCTTACCACCGCAACATTTGTTTTAATAGATCCCTCTTGTTCTGCACTTTTCACGCCATTTTCCTTCTCCCTTTTCTTTACTTCCGTCGCTATTATACTTGATCGTTTCATAACTATAAAAGAATTTCATTAAGTAAATATAAATTTTCACAGTAATAGTGGTGTATCTTGGCAGGCTTTTTCTAATAAAAAGAATGATAAATGACAGCAAACACTACCAACTGTTTTTGTGTCATTCTGAGCAATAAAGTATTAAATCAACAAAGAAAACTGTGATAGGCGATTAAAGAAAGAATCACAAATTCACAAAACGAAAATTGTTCTGAGAAGTACAATTCCCTCAAACAACGTTGACACTTTTTCTAGGTAATAGCAATCCTCCCAATTTTTCAGTGGAGATAATTTCAAAATAGACACTACTACAAACAAGTGATTATCAAACTCATAAAAGACATGGGTAGATTTCTATTTTGGTTCAAGGTATTAGTCACAACAGGGTACTGAAACCAACAAGTTTTCTTACATCTCCGTTCGAGCATGTCATAAGCTTCTTTGCCTCTATCTTTACCTCCCTCAGCCAGGTAAAAACGTGCCACTGCAGGGCTAACTTCGCAAAAACCAATAGTAGTCCATAACACCACTATGTACTGCAAAACATCCACAACAAGTCTCTCTTGGTTATCACAGTCCACAAATTTGTTAAGGACCACCTTCATCGAATCTAATTGGGTGTCTTTAAAATTACCATAACCACTTTCAACATTATGGTACATCAAATGGTGTGGCATCAATCTCTGTCCATCAATTTCAACTACTTTGTGTTTGAAGACATCAAGGCGATAATTTGGTCTTTTCTCCAACAGCACTTGGTGGATATATTTATCACACAACTCTGCAAATTGTGTTATCGATTTGTCTTGTATCTTGTTTATAATATCATCCATTTTACTCAACATAGATTCGTCAACCTTTTCAACTGAAATCAATCAATGAAAATAAGGGAAAATAAAACTTTTTTAAAGGTACTACACAAATAGCGATATAGAAAATTAGAGCAATAGCACACGTGTAAAATTGATACAATTTTTTAACACCGAAAAATGATACGAACCATAGAGAATATCCTGTTCAAAAAAAGCATGAAAACATAATCTAATAATCATAAATATTGGATTGCATAACACTATGTATTAAAATTCACAGGTATCATCAATGATAAGGGGACAAACAATTCTAGGTGAAAATTATAGGTTTACATTAGCTTTAAGTGATGAAACAAGGCTAACAAAATGTTACTGTTAACCAAAAATCAATTTTGTATTTTAGTTAAGTGTGTCTTTTATACACTTTGACATTAATAAATAATGAATCAATGATAAAGTTAACTTTATCATTGATTTTTTTTATATCTACTAAATATTGAGCCTGTACTGTATCTTATGACATATATCATAATACAGTTAATGACAATAGTTTTCAATTTAGGCGTAGATCCATAATGATTGTATGTACTATCCAAATTTTTTTAGGTGCACACTCATCACAGAATTGTGATAAGATAATTCAATGCATTTTAGATTAACAAAGTTGCCAAAGGTATATAAGTGAAAGACTCAGACTTACAAAAACTTGAATTTGACATTGCAGTGTTATAATAATTAAGGATAGTTTGAAACGGGAGTAAAACGTAAGGATAATAAAGCAATTGGAGAATTGTCATTGTCACAATCCATGAGTTGTATCAAAAATACATTGAACAAAATAAGAATCATTTAGTCTTAATCTATAGTTTATCTAAGAACATCTATTGCTAGTAATATTGCCATGTGCTGTTGCGATGTGAAACCTTAAATCTTCACTCAAAGGTGAATAATAAGTAACTATCTCTACTTGGTAAACAAAAACTGATGCATCCTGAAATTTTCACTTCAAAATTTTTTTGTAAACCTGTAAAATTCACTATTTAGCAAGAAAGATTATATACAAAATGAAAATGATGTCACACAATCTTTTAACATAATCAGAAAAAAAAAATTCAAGTTGGTGGATGATGTTTTTTTTAAATTTTACTGAGAATTAATGTATATATATAAAAGATAATATTCAAACAGATTTCCAGAAATGGAATGAGATAAAATAAAGCTTACCAGAAAATTCATCAGCATCCTGATCAATCCAATACTTTAATGATTTTAATGCATCACCAACTGCAATGCTAATAACAGACATGTTTTTATTATTTTATTGATATAATTGATATGATAAAATCTAAAGAATAATTATATATATAAAACAAGTATTTCATAATATTCTGGTTAGTAGAATACATTGTTGGTGGAATGGCATGATGCACAATACTTAATGTCTTAAATGGAAATATTTCAAACCCTAAGAAATAAATACATATATACTTTAAATTTAAAAAAAAAGGATGTATAAATACTTTGTCAATACAAAATTATTTTCTATGTTTCTCAAATTGATCTAAAAGCAACCCATATGCTACAGTTAAACTTTTTGCCAATTTGGATTGCTGCCCGTCTTGTAAACTGCAATACTTAAGTAAAATATTTTAGAAATTTGGCTTAAACCTGGTATATATATATTAATAAAATATGTAATATGGCAGCCTTTTAATTCAATTTTTTTACACGATGCGTTACTTTCCTGTGTTGCTAACACGTTAAACTTTTTAAAAAAATGGAATTTTAAAATAAAGAATTTAAAAAATATCTTTACTATCAAAACTAAATTACAATGATTTATAATGGGAAACAGCGTAACACAGTTTTGTTCTAGAGAGAATTAATTTTGCATACTAGCCATGTAAATTACAAAAATACACCTTCAACATGTGGTATGATAAAAAAAAAATTCTTAAAGATAACAAGGATAGCTTTAAATTTTATTCTAGAGTCTTCTTCTCCCAAGAGTTGTATCAACACTTTGCATATTAGCATTAACTAGCTTGTAGTAAGGAAATGTTATTCATTAGATGCCAAAGTCAACACATGCAATAAAAAAGTTGTATATTTATTACCCTAAAAACATGCACTACATGACCTACCACTAACAAATGTTGTGTGAATATTCAAAAATATATTTGTTCTATTCGTGTAGCAAAAGTAAATATCTAATCACTAATAAAACCTAAAAATACACACTGATAGGAGCACAAAAATCCTATATATTTTCGACTTTTTGTTAAAGTTAATTAGAAAAATGATCTAAGAATTTAAAAACTGTACATATGTTAAAAAATACTTGTTAATTTATTTATTGTACCACTGAAAAAATTTAAGAGCCTGTCCAACCTTGAATAAACAAACAAATATCCGTCTATGCCCTTGTCGTACAGGCATGGTGAAATCGTGATTTAATTTGATTGCCCTTTTGTCTAGGATAGTACTTTATCCAAATATTTAGTTTATAAAAGGTTTTATCTGACCTAATTGGGGGTGTGAATTTACTTAAGTATATAGTTTACCATATAGAAAAGGTTATGTCACAATTCAATCCATAGATGTAAGAATTGCTGAATGCAAATCAAGAAATCGCTCACTCACTCACATATTGATTTTTAAGTGTCATTTTTACACTAAGAAAATGACCTACACACCCCTCTTAGCGTCTTAACAACCCGCAAGTTAGTGTATAAATGACGTTAAAAAAATCAAAAATAGTTACAAGTGACCCCTTAACCAACACAGTAATATTTGCTTAATGGGTTTGATCTCAACATAAAAGTTGTTGTCTAGTTGTACAAAAACTTCTGTAGCTCAAATGAGAGCTTTAAACACTATATAAACAACTTTTGTGGTCCCTCCTGGAAAGAATTAACAGGGTATATGCCTGGAATTAGTGAGGCTAATTACCAATAAAACGCAGATATAAGGGGTGACTGGCTCATGGCACTGGTTTTGTAGCTTTGTAGATCAACCCAACTTTGTTTACTTATTTTTCATTCTTTAAATGAAAACATTAAATTTCCATTAGGCCACAAAGGTGTTAAGCCATAAAAGATGTAGGCCCGCAAAGCCACAAAGCTGTGAAGCCATCAAGATGGTAAAAGAGTAATTCAAAAAGGGGAAATTTTAAAGTTGTTCCTCTAGCTAGCTCATTACGATTATAAACACTACTGTAACTACATCAAAAGTACAATTAGCTAGCTAGCTAGCCATAGCTAGCTGCAGCTATCTAGATTAGCTTGCTATCTAGCCATAGCTAGCTAAAATTATTGATACTATGGTAAGAAGACCTAACTAGCTAGCTAGCTAGGTAGCTAAAATGTAAAGCAAAACCAAAATTCATTCTTTGTGAAGCTATTAGTTGAATAACTAGAAGAATAAAGATTGGGGAAGCTTTATAAAAGGTAAAGATTGTCACAAATTAAAAAAATAAGGCACATAAATACCCATAACCTTAATAAATAAAGCCAACGGAGCCAACAACAAACCTTTCGTCCATTCATCTTGAATAGACAATAAAAAATATGAAATGCGCACGCGCGTAACAAATCTCCCCGATCCCGTAACTAATCTTCCCTAATTCGTAAC
The DNA here is from genome assembly GCA_030067915.1 of Hydractinia echinata. Lineage (NCBI taxonomy): Eukaryota > Metazoa > Cnidaria > Hydrozoa > Anthoathecata > Hydractiniidae > Hydractinia > Hydractinia echinata. Next base: position 108,026 of record JASGCC010000089.1, read on the forward strand.
TAATCTCCCCTAAAAAATCCACGTAACAAATCTCCCCTACGGCCGGCGTAACTAATCTCCCCTAAATGTAACGAATCTCCCCTAAATGTAACGAATCTCCCCTAAAGTTCCGTAACTAATCTCCCCGTGAATCTCCCTATCTATCTATCTATCTATCTATCTATCTATCTATCTATCTATCTATCTATCTATCTATCTATCTATCTATCTATCTATCTATCTATCTATCTATCTATCTATCTATCTATCTATCTATCTATCTATCTATCTATCTATCTATCTATCTATCTATCTATCTATCTATCTATCTATCTATCTATCTATCTATCTATCTATCTATCTATCTATCTATCTATCTATCTATCTATCTATCTATCTATCTATCTATCTATCTATCTATCTATCTATCTATCTATCTATCTATCTATCTATCTATCTATCTATCTATCTATCTATCTATCTATCTATCTATCTATCTATCTATCTATCTATCTATCTATCTATCTATCTATCTATCTATCTATCTATCTATCTATCTATCTATCTATCTATCTATCTATCTATCTATCTATCTATCTATCTATCTATCTATCTATCTATCTATCTATCTATCTATCTATCTATCTATCTATCTATCTTTCTATCTATCTATCTATCTATCTATCTATCTATCTATCTATCTATCTATCTATCTATCTATCTATCTATCTATCTATCTATCTATCTATCTATCTATCTATCTATCTATCTATCTATCTATCTATCTATCTATCTATCTATCTATCTATCTATCTATCTATCTATCTATCTATCTATCTATCTATCGAACTTCAAGCATCGTGTTGTCTGTGTTCTATGTCTATGTCAAAACAAACTTTCGATTTAATGATATTTAGTATATTTTACAGACCATAGCTTATATTTTACTGCCAAAAAAATACTAAAGGAAATTTTCTTTTGTAGAAAATAACAAATTACCAAATTAATTATTCATAGCAAGTTATTTTTTGAAATATGCACCTGTAAAGTTTTGTATATATATTCATTCATGCCCTGTTGATCTAATGGCTATGATACTCATGCAAATGAGAGATCCAGGTTCAAATCCTGGACAGGGCTGAGAAAAACAAATTATCTTTTACCTACAATTTCAAAACCTGAACAAGGTGCATTACTATTACAACATTATGCTGCTTATTAACATATCGCACCATAGGCAACCTAAACAAGGTGCTATAACATTACAGCATTATTCAGTCTCATCCGTACCCTACCGATCATCACAGCCCAATCACCCTACCATAACGACTTACAACAATCAACCTACCAGCCATCACACCTCAGTTACTGTAAGTTATGCAACATCAAGTAAACAATTACATCACCAAAATGGGGTAACTCTTTTTTACTTAAAATGTTAATTGCAACATAAATCTGTCCTTTATTTTAGGTATGACCTGCTTAGTCCCATTGGCTACCTTCTCGTGGTGCAGGTTGTCAAGAAGAGCTTGTAGACATATGAAATTTTTACTTAGGATATTAAAATTTAATAAATACATGTTGTTTTGAAGTAGAGTAGAAATGTGTCTACACGCTCTTCAACCAACAGCCAGGGCAATAAAACTCTCTTTGCATGAAATGTTTGCAAACATTCTTTTTCTTTCAGTGCTTTTAACTCCCATTAAAAGGTGTTGTATTAGAAATTTACCTAATCGCTTAATATTAGTTTTAAATTTATATTTAGTGACATAATAATAATTATGGAGAACGAAATTGTTGATGTAAGTATTTTTATAGTTTGCTATTTACCTTTTCAATACTGAAATTGCATTTCTTTGATGCAAAATTTTGCATTCATATAAAGCTTTTTGTATTAAAATTTAATACTGAGGAAGGTTTGAGACACATTTGTGTCCTATGTTTCTGTGTTATATCTTTACAGCAATTGCTAAAAAATTTGCCACATAACGGCGATGTTATATAGACTAGCTGTTTCTATTTGGTTGGTCTCCTGACTGCGATAGATTGTATTCATGTATATGAACTCATTCTCATCTCATTATACGTAATAGATAAAATTGTAATTGAAACAGCAAATATATACTACCACTACTACTTTTAGCGGTCAAATGAGATAATATAATACTTAGTTAGATTAGCATAGGAGAATTAGCATATGAAAGTACAGTATTAAATTAATTTGAGAGGAATCTATATGTAGGAGTTAAAACAGAGAGTTGAAAGGCTTGAGGAGACAGTGGGAAGATTGGAAGAGAAGGTGAAAGTAAGTTATACACTAGAAATAATTGCTTTGAAGTGTAGAATGTGGTAAAACAATAAATATAACTTAATGAATGATTAGAAAAGTCGATCAACTTTGCATGTTTTTAGAAGTTTAGAATGTAGCACAATTGGATCGTGTTTTTAGGAATTATCAGCTGAGAAAAAAGATTTATCTTGGGACGCCTTCCGGGACTTTTGTTCCCTAAATAAATCTTTGGGAGCTTATATAAGCTCCCAAAATTACAAGTCCTGGAAGGCGTCTGGTGGCTTCCGCACCTTCACCGAGGAGGACGATTTGCGGGAGCGGATGAAGCTGAAGAGGAGCAGTGGAAGTGGAAGTGGAAGAGGAAGAGGAGGGTATCGGTGGTGAAAAAAATAAAAAAATGCTAAAACTTGCTGTTCTTAATTCATTCCTCTCAACCCATCCCCAGACTTTTCTTCTTATAAATTTTTTCTTTTGCACAACAGCATGCGGTTTTTATATTTAACGTAGTGTATAGTTATATAGTCAGTTAGCAAGCTTAACTTTAGGTTATAAAATTCTTGACTCGTTAATTTCATGGAAAACGTAGTTTGTTTTGATAATAGTCGTTTCTTTACATGTTGGGAAAATTTTCAATAAACATACTTAGTTTCACCTCAAGTTTTGGGATTAAGCCTGAAATACACGATCCTTTAAAACGAAAGGTCAAAACCTGATGGATAATAACCAATATTTTTTAAAAGCTTAGTTAATTAGACACAAGTGTAAACATTTAAGTATATGTAATTAACAAAATTACATAATTATTACGCCCTGTTGGTCTAATGGCTATGACACTCTTGCAAACGAGAGATCCAGGTTCGAATCCTGGACAGGGCATGAAAAACAATTATCTTGCACCTACAACATCCAGGTTGTATTATATTGGCACATAATTCTGCTAAGATTCACTGTATATTGACCTTATATAAATGTAATACCTTACATTGAGTACATCTTTGAGTTGTAGGGGGATAGAGTTTCTATTAAGGTGCCTGCCCCTGCCTTGCCGTCCCCTTGCCATTGCCTACCCTTCCTATGCCTTTTCTGTTGCCTGCCTTCTATGGTCTTGCCTTTGCCTACCATGCCTTGCCTACCCCTGCCTTGCTGATTCCTCTTCCTGTTTCCTTGTTCCTCCTGTTTCCTTGCCTGCTTTGCCGTGCCCTTTTCTTGCCATGCTTAATGCCTTTGCCTTGGCAACCTCTCCGCAACACTTTCTATACTGGTTGATCTTTGTGCATTCACTTTGATCACGTGATGTATTTTTAAAATTTGCGCGAGTTATGGCGGAGCAAAGCGGAGCCCATTTCCTCATTAAATAAGCCAAATATAAAGGAAAAGGAAGGACGGTGGAGAGTATATAGCATTTCTATATAAGATTTCGTCCCTATACATCAAATTTTCAAATTTCGACATGAAAATCTTAGTTACTCAAAATTTAATATCGTCATTCTTTAAGTACGGTTTTTAGTAACTGAGACAACGTGTTTATTAAGGAGCATAGTGAAGGAGTGTCTGTTGTTTTTAAAGATGGTGCCAAGCGTAAATGGTGCCGTTTCCAGTTGAGATTAAATCTGCCTACACTTTTAGCCACGTGATACATTACTCACTTTGACTAATATCACATGACCTTTTCTCAGACACATACCGCCTCGAACTCAAACTTTCGTTAATCTAAGCCATATCACTGACGGATGGGCCTGTTCAGGAAAACGAAGAAAGAAAGGGTATATAAGGGTATATCTAGCTAGTATATATATCACTATTTTTTTACATGTAATGAACCCTTCCTTATTCTCACTCCTACGTAAGGCTTGTTAGCATAAAACTACGACTGAGCTGGAATAATAACAGAACTTAGATAGCATATAGCTAGCTAGCTTTTTAATTCTTTTAGCTGGTTATAAAATGGAGCAAACATAGCTAGCTATATAAAGCTACCAAAAAAAACTAGCTACAAAGCTAGCATAAAATTAACTACTTAGCTGGGATAAAACTACCAATATTGCTAGCATAAAATTAGCTATTTTTGCTGGCATAAAATCAGCAAAATAGCTAGCTAGCATAGAAAAATTCTTTCAGACAGATTTTCTAGCTATAGCTAGCTAGCTTTACATATACTACACAGTGTGTGAGATAATTCTACTCTCTGGGGAATGTCCCGTCACATAGCTTGTTCTAGCTACAATTGTGCACAAAATTTGTTGTCTCTGGCAATTTTATACCAAAAACCAAGAACCATAAAGTTTAGCAAAGTCAGCAAAAGAACATAGCTAGCTATAGTTACATATTCTGCAAATAGTACGTTACGTTCCCACTTATGATCAACTTTTTTAACCCTGCCGCTGAGCATACACCAGTGCGGCTCAAGTTACAGAAATGGAAATGATTTCAATATATAGCTATATATATATCAGGAAACTTCTTTAACGTCTACATCACCGAGGCATTTATATAAATTCTGACAAGTGGTTTTCGTGCAATCATCAACACCTACTGAAAATCTTCAAATATATATATATCATTCATTTTTTGAGTTCAATCAGAACAAATTTCAGAAAAATGAAAAAATTTCCTGTTCGGGAAATCTCATAATTTTTGAACCAGAAAATAATTTCCCGATAAAGAAATATTTTCCATTTTTGTAACTTGACCCGAACTGTACACTGATGTCGGACACCATTCTTTTTCCGTTTAACCTTTTTTAGCCTTTTCTAATTTATGCCCTGAACTTTTACACCAACGCGGGATATCAAGCTTAAGTCCAGTAGCCTAATTAATTGCTATTATTTTGAAGTTTCTGTTCAGTTGGAGATAAGAATTTTTTATCCTATTCTCATGCAGGGTAACAACAGCTGTTTCCTCTGTTTTTATTTAAACCAAAGTTGCAGTAAAGTATTTTGGAAAAATGTATTACGCCTATCCGATTTCACGATTAATTTTTGATCTTGCACAAGAACTTTTCCCATAAAATATTGCAGGATTCTTTTTGCTTTAGGAGTGTAATAACAGGTTTTAAACTGTGTTTTAATTTTTAAATATGTTACAAAAACTTTTCCGCAAAATAAAATTGCTGAATGATTGTTTTAGCTGTGTAGGATAACAACAGGGTGTTTACTGTCTGTTTATTTGAACCGAAGTTAGGATAGTTTTTCGGAAAAGGGTATTATGTAGAAACGTATATGTGCGCCACAGTATATCTGTACTAATCACTCAGCCTAGTGTTAACAACAAGCTATTACCTGTGTTTCTATTTAACAGAAGTTGTGCTAAAGTTTTTTTGAAAGGGTTTGTTTACCTATACTAATGGCGCACCACAGATTAAAGTACATATATATTTTAAGTTTCACCGGGAACATTTTGCGAAAAATAAAAAAGGTTTGCTAACTGTTTTCGCTATGACATGGCACAATATGTAAATTGTGTTTTTATTCCAGCTAAAGTTGAAGGAAATATATTTTCTGAATCTGAAAAATATAATTACACCCGAAACGCCTTAAATGTTGTGTGTTTCACTCGATTTACGATATACTACACACCTGTACTAAGGCGCTCCACCTGAATATGTGGTACAGTTTACAATTTGTATTAACTGTTCCACCAAGCGTTTTACGCCAGGTAACACAGTTACTTGTGGCTTAACCAGCATTTCTCAAAAGGTTAATTAACTAGGCTGTGTGCTGTAAATTCCTAAGTGTATATAATATTCACCTGTAAAGTTTTGTATATATATATATTTATGCCCTGCTGGTCTAATGGCTATGACACTCATGCAAATGAGAGATCCAGGTTCAAATCCTGGACAGGGCTAGGAAAAATATAATTATCTTGCATCTACAACAAGTAGGTACTCATAAGTATATGATATTAGCTATATTGAGTATAATAGGTAATCTTTGAGTCGTAGAGGGGGAATTGCGTACATTCATCACTTTCATTTATAGAGCCCAAAAATGCTTTGTTTTTGTAATAGATCTATCATTTTATGGTAAAACGTTTTGTGTTGATAAACCTTCTGGGCACAAGAAACCAAAAAAGGCGTTTTTAGTAAATTTTTTTGCCTTTCTCGTGGACTTCTCTGATTATTTCTATATCTTGACTTTTTAATGATGTTGTCATTGGAACCAAGTTAATCTCAGATTTATCAAAAGAATGATATGGCGTTATGACCGACTGTTTAATTACTTGTATTGGCACATAATTCTGTAACATGATTCACTCTGTATATTGACCTGAGATAAATTTGAGACTTTTTTTTTGAGATATTGAATTTGAAATATTTGCACCTCAATATTTTTTATACTCCTGGACTAATATGATACTTATCTTAGATATATTGACTATACGCAATCTTTGAGTTATAGGGGGGAGATTTTCTATTAAAGTCAGGCACCCCTGCCTTGCCGTTCCATTGCCTTGCCAGCACTGACCGTGCCTTTGCCTACCCTTCCTATGCCTTTTCTGGTGCCTGCCTACTATGCCCTTGCCTGTGCCTCCCCATGCCTGTGCCTCCCCATGCTTAATGCCTTTGCCTTGGCAACCTCTCCGCAACACTTTCTATATTGATTTCTATAGACTATGCTAATATGAAGTGTCTAACTCAGAAAATGGTAACGATTTCGCTTTTAGACAAAATCGTGTAGCAAAACAAATACTTTTTACAGTATTTGATTTGTGACGTGGAACAGTGAAGAAACTGGGAAGTCTACTTGGATGCTATGAAGACTTGAAGCGAAGAATACAACTGTCATATGCAGCATTCAATCAAGAATCAAAAATTATAAAAAAAAAATTAAAAAATGCAAAGAGAAACCCATAAGTAAAACTATGAAACATACCAAATGGAGACTACTTGGACATATCCTTAAACTACCAGAGACTACACCTGCACAACAAGCTATGAAAATACTACTTCGAAATTTCCAAAGATGCAAAAAGATTTCCAGGAAACAAACGAATTACTTTACCAACTTCTATAAATCAAGATATCAAAACAGCTCTCAAAAATAACCCAATTTACAACAACCGATGACCTTCGTACACTAAAACAGATTGCACAAGATAGAAAACAATGGAGTGATTTATCTAAAGTCATTTGCCTCGCCTAAGATAAATAAAACACTGTTTTTACAAATCAAAAAGGCATAGAAGAAGAAGAAGAAGTGTGACTCTATTCGTACATACTAAAAAGGGTAACACCCTAGAACAACCTGGAACGATCTAGAACAACGTAGAACAACCTGAGAACAAGCTAGAACAACCTGAGAACAACCTAGAACAACCTAAGAACAATCTAAGAAATATAACAACCAAAAATATAAGACTATCTCTGTATCGATTCTGTAAATAAATCTGGGTTTCTAACGAGAATATTTCCGCCATGTTTCCTGCTCGCCAAGTTATGGGGGATTCCCTTAGTTTAGTACAACAACAGCATTAACCCTTCCCATATTTTTACCCCTAAAGTCCAATATCAGCATTTAGCTAGAACAATAGCTAGTTATTGCATTTCTTTATTATATTGAATTTTACCATTTTATGTGAACCCCCGGTCTTACGACGATACAGTTCGCTGCATCAAGGAAATCAACTTCTTTCTGTCTCGCCACATTCAAAATGTTTGAAATGAATGGAAAGAAGGAAAAATATATTTTTTTCTTCATTTAAATCAGTTTTCAGAACACAGAGCTTAATAAGGGATGAAAAGGGGAAATAAAAAGACAGATCTCCTCTATTCGAGATGAGCGTCCTTCTTCATTGAAAACGTAACAGCAAGGGCCACCATTATGGTGTGCCATTTACAAGACAGTTCGGCCGCCGTAGATTAGCCAAATAGTGTAAACAAAGATGGCGGTACGAAAAACGGCGAAGAGGTTCATAACAAAACGGTTGTCCATAGTTTACATAACATAACATATAAGCGGAGCGTTTACTCTATTCCGCACAGAATTCTCATTTCATTCGCTGCTGGTGCTCCGGTTGTTCTCTTCGTTTACTGTCAGCTCTCTGATTGTTCTGTGAAACTGGTGGTTATACCTGGTTTTGTCTTTGGGTAAAAAAACCTTCAAAAACACCTGTCGTTTAAAAACAACAACAATGAATGGAAACCAGGACACCCATTTTGTAGCGAGATGTCGAAAACACACATTCGATACCCATTTCATTACTAAGCATCCAAGAAGGTTTTTTAAAACAGTCTTAGTTAAACGGCGTCTTCATCAACCAAAAGCAAATCTCTGGCCACGTTGCTATTACGACCATTCCTCGTCATTAGTGACCCTGTCATTCCAGGCTATTAATCGCTGCCTTCTGGCTCCTCGAAACTTAGGAGATCGTTTAAATTTTTTTTTGAAGAGCTATGTACAGGAGCCAAACATTAAAGGTAGATAATTAACTTTGTTGTCTACCTCGACGGTCCAACTGACGTATCTTTTCGTTATTCATTCAGCAGATGTTACAATCACGGCGCTTCTTAGGCTTGAATTTTTTGTTGTACATGCTTATAACCTCAATCGCTCACAAAACACGCAAAGGGGATTACCAGAATTTAACTCTAGCAGCATGATCTTTTAGGATGTTTTCAGATAGGTCTCGCTTGTCCTTAGTTTATTCCAGGTTGTTCTTAGGTTGTTCTAGCTTGTTCCAGGTTGTTCTTATAGCTTGTTCTAGGTTGTTCCAGATTGTTCCAGGTTGTTCTAATTAAATTAAATTAAATTAAATACTAATTTGTTTTACTTCACCCGTGTTTTAAGTCCTAATATTTTCGTGAACGGATTTTATGGCAGCACAAAGGGAGATTTTATTGCTTGTTTTACATATCGTTTTGGTTTTTCGCGACTGAAAATGCAATAACTATTTACCAGAAAACTTATTTATATTGATACTTGCCACAATCATGGACGCTTTTTGTGTCATTGGTCGAAAAATATTTTGTGAGCGTTTTGGCTAAATGGTCGCAAAAGGGAACCAATGTAAAAAAGCCTGGGGACGAAGGTCATAAAGAAGGGAGAATTATATTTTTTTTGTTGGAGAAGTGATTCACTAGGCTTAAACAGTTCATTAGTACAAGAAAATAAATTATCGCAATAAGACAAGTCGAAATAAAAAGGTACACCAACACAAAATTTGGTCGCAAAAGGGAACTACTAATATCATTTTTTTGTCTCCCGTTTTTTGCACATTTTTCTGTTATGACTTTAGATCAGCGAATCCTTTTTATACGATATGCTTATGCTTGGTACGCTTATAGATAACTCAAATGTGCGTCGTTACACGAGTTGGTTTTTACAAATTATCTCCTGATTGGTGTATAAAATGCTTTGTGATCGTTTTGACCAAATGGTCGCAAAAGGGAACCAATGAAATAGTGATTTACGAGGCTTTAACTGTTCAGTGGTACAAATAAATAAACTATCGCAATAAGACAAGTCGAGCTAAAATGGCACCCCTTTTTTGGCAATTTATTCTGCTAGCCCCATAACTTCGAATCGGTAAATCTATCTGTACGATATTTGTTTATAAAATGTCTATCGTTGTATATTTTTTATATAATCCTGACGTTTGTAAGCAAATTTAGGCTTTGAAAAGGGCATATTCCAAGCATAGTGCTCAGCTTTGGCGAATCCTTGTGATCTATGTTTTTTGTTATGGGTATTTTACTTAAACGCAGTCTTTTCTTTCCCTGCCTTGTATACACAACAAACCAGGGACATAGCTGCCTAGGGGAATAAACACGGCCCATCTCAAAGTTTTTTGTTGACCATGGCTCATGTGACAGCGATATGTGTAGATGATGCGCTTCAGGATTTTAAATCTCAAAATTTCCCCACTGACACCCCAAAGAATATTAATTTTTGCTGGGGAAGAGATTCACTAGGCAACTGTTCACTGATACAAAATAATAAACTATAGCAATAAGGCGAATCTAAATAGTGCACCAAGGTGACATATTGTGGTGCAAGAACTTAATGTGCTTATCTCGTTACGTGAGTGTTCTGGTAAACCTAGGAAGATAAGATACTTATATTTTACCACTCTACGCTTTTTAAATAGCTATTACAAGGAGGACATTTAGTAAATACGGGACAAAGAAAGAGCAGGTATATATATACATTGTGTTGTACTAAAGTGTATATTAGGCGAAGAAAAAATACGTACAAACACAACAAATGCAAATCATAAAGAATTTTTTAAGAAACTTTGAAATGTCAAGTAAGGAAAATTATAGAAACTCCAGGCTCAACCAAATGCTTAGGTTTTTATAAACACCAAATATCACTAAAATAAACGACTTGTTAAAAACTCTTTGCGTTAGAAGCAATGGATAACAAACTCTACAAACTAACAAAAAGTTACTAAAACAAATTCTTAGCGATCTAATGAAAGTGCAGTAAGTCAGGTTGGAAGCAAAATAAAAACAAATGTTTGCTAAGCAAAAGGTCATGTCTTATACTTTTGACTTCATTCTCCGATCATTAGCCCGTTTTTCCGAGAGCAAACGTATCAATATTTGATCTTCAGTGTATCGTTCTAACAATGATCTACATTGATCATTGATTTTACCAACTTCGGCTTTCCTTATATTTATTTTTCCTTGTATCATATGGGGAAAACGTTCCTACAATTTTTCTCAATCACCTTCATCAAAAATACGATTGCCAGATCGATTTGTCGATGTTGTTATAACTGATGCCATCTCATCTTCTTCATCACTCATATGGATGTTCCCTGGCCACGACGGATCCTATTAATGTCAGTGTTGCATAGCATTAAGTACTTTTAGAAAAAAAGAAAAACTATTCGGATACACTTTTTTTCTTTATACAAAACTAATATATAATATATAAATTGAGCCTTAAATGGTTCTTACATTTATGGTTTTGATATATATGAACAACATTTGCTGTGTTTCTCAAAAATTTTGTTAAAATTTAGCAAGGTTTCTTATAGACTGGTTTCTTATAAAAGAACCCGTATATACAAGGTAAAGTTTCCAGCAGTTTCTGCCATATTTCTGCATAATTTGCAAAGAAAATTAAAAATTGAAAAACAGAAATTGAAGTAAACCTTTTTTGACATCATACTAGCTCTTTACAATAATTCAGATTTAGTTTCTGTGGGAATGTCTGCAGGGTTGCCATTATTCTGTGCCTGTTAACTTGTGAACTACCTTTTTGACTTTGTTTTCAAAGCACTTAAGTTCTAACGTGTTGTTTATTTCTTGCACATTCTTAACAGTGATTTCACCACTTGCTAACGTTTCCTGAAAATTATTTTGTACTATTGTTTCTTTTTCAGTGTCCCATTTAAATGCTAATTCATCGCTATGTGTGGCTGGTTCCGCACCTTCCACAACAACATCCTTCAATGCTATTTCTTTTAAACATGTCAGAAATTTCTTTTGAAACTTCAACAGCATCATCACCTTTTCTCACTATAGTATTTCCCAGCTGTGGTAGTATGGTGAAGAAGTTTATCAGTGACTGGCTGGATTAAATCTTTCCTATGCTTGTGGACATGAGTCGTAACATTTTTGCGAATCAAAGTGTTGTTCATTTTCTCGGTTTTGCTATTAAAACCCTTGCCCCAGAGCGCTGTCAATCTCCCGACCTGTTTTTCGAAATCATTGGTTTTCCGGTATGTGCAATAAACATGGCGCTATCACTTTTTGTAGAAAGACCATAAAACTTTCCCCTTATATTATCCACAAAGATTCTGAACCAATTAAATAAAGCAGAGCTAAATACCACTTGTGCTGGTCCGTGCGCATATTCCGTTTGGTGTTCAAATATCGGAATCACAAAAAATTATTCTCCGGCTTCACTGGTTTTTGATTTAGCTTTCCTAAATTGTCCCAATGTTAAATCCATGAAGGGACCTGGCCGTCCACCATTTTCCATGGACAAACTCCATAGTAAATAATCTCTAGTCAACGTATACTGAGCTTGCGATGGACATAGACCGGGTTTAACATTAAAGAATTGTTGCAAAATAGAAATAGACTCGCGACAAGGCTTAGATGATTCGAATTTAGTAACCTTCTCAGGATCAAAGATATGCTCCATGTCTTTGTATACCTTTTCATATTCGCGACAGCGTGTTTTTTTGTTTAAACACTTAGCCCAGGTACGTGCTTGCGTTTGAATTGCTCTAAAATCTTTTATAGAAGATTTTAGATTATAGATAGGCGACATTCTAGTTCTGATTGCCTCTACGAAATGCATAAAATTTCTAAGCGCGTTGCATTAAGATCTTATTGTCCCCGGTTTCCGCTTGCTATTTCTAAAAGGAGCTAGCCAGCAATCACGGACTACATTTCGGTCCAATAACAGTTTCGCATCCAAATTCTTTGGGTCAATTGTTGATATTATAGTACGAACTTGACGTACATTCTGCAGTGCAGCATCCAGTTCTCGCTCTCTGCCATCCACATCTTGAACTCAGTCCAAAAACTCGTTCAACATAAACTGGGTGTCTTTGTTTTCTGGTAATCTTTGCTCATTTTGCAGACCTTCTTCATCAACATCGCTTTTCTCCACCGAACTTTCAGACTCGCTTAACACAAAGTCCTCATCATTTTCACTGTCGGTTTCTTCCACTGTATTTTCTTGTTGCGCGTCCTGCTTCCCTACTTCTTGTACCATTCGAAAATCACAGGTTATTGCTGGCACAGATTATTTTAAATATTTTTGATATTCCTTTGAATGGATAGATAATCTATGTTTTGTTTGCAAATGATTATGGATTCTTTTTGGTGTAGCGACACAGGCATGGAAGGCACACAATCTCCTTGAACTCTTCTCAACCTTCGATGCATCGCTCCTGATTTTTCGCACATTGAATGTCATTCTAAGCATTCTTAGCCGTGCTACTAGAGATTTTGTGCATCTTCTTTAAATGCCGCGGAAGTTGGAAATACAAATTATTACAGTACGGGTAGCCAGGAGACCCAGCGTAATTTTTCTTACCACCGGGAAATCGGAATAGTTAAGGTGGGAAAAATTACGCTGGGTCTCAAACGATTTTTCTGCGGCCAAAATCTGGCCGCGCTTTTTGATTGGCTAATTATATTGTTCTTTGCTCACGTGGTCCATGTCGGGGAAAGCCCTTTTCATCCGAATATTCCAGCGAGTGGTTTCACTCACCCTAACAAACATTAGTAAACTACAAAGTTTTTACCAGAGTAAGATGTGGCCAAGTTTGGTAAACAACTCACAGATAAATTAAAATGGCCTCCGAAGCGATTAGTCACATTGTCCAATTTAAACTCGGGGTTTCCGCTGAGTCATTCGTTTGCGTCTAAGCTTTGTTTGAGAGAAACTCATTTTATCAACTCGAAGAAGAAAGCTTAGTTAACTAGGCTACAGTACGGGCAGACGGCCTTGGTTTTAGTATATACCTGTAATAACAAAAAATGAAATAATAAAAAACCCTTTTTATAAACAACTACTAAAGCATCATAAAAAAAACTTGCCTTCTGACTTTTGTTTGCTTCGGTACAGGTTCCAGGTGAGTCAAGTACATCTTTTAATGTGGTGTTTGATTTTAGTGTTTCTCCAACAGGCGGTTCACATCCTCGATCTACATGGGTAAAGGCGACATTTATGGAAAATCAGCAACATGAACAGTTTAAAAATAAGGACACACGTGCTGAATCTTCACCCTACTCTCAACAACAATTCATCTTTTATTCTTTTAAATCCAAGCCGTTTTGTATTACCCCAGCTGATTCATTCGAACCAATTTACCGTTAATGCCCAGAGGGTAAAGAGTCAGGGTCATGGGGCAGGAAAATGTAAATCCGAGCGGTTTTGGATTACCCCAGCTGATACATTCGAACCAGTTTACCATCAATACCCAGAGAGTAAAGAGTTCATCTCACTCTTCTCTGGTAACCTATAAGAAGCTTAGCTTTTAGCTTGTCTTTGAGTGTAACGACCCCACTTTTTACCCCAGTTCGGTAAGGTGCCCAAGTTTACTAACTTGGTCTTCAGGTTTGACAACCCTGCTGTCCTTAGTCAAAATATCTACAGACTGGTCCTGTCATGACAACCTGTGTAACGCTAAGTGTTGGGATCCCGTAACGCATGTGGAAAGCTACTGCCCGGTTCACAAGTCCTGGCGCATGGGCGGTTGTCTGCTCTTATTTATAGTTTTATATATATATATTTTTTTTAATATTATATTTTTGTTGTATAGCACTATGTAACTGTCAGTAGGTGTTTGTGATGTAATGTTTATAGAGGGTCTTTAGTTCAATTGCCTTGATTCTGCAGACTATCCTTGTAAAAAGGGAGATCTCGCACTGACTTTAGATCTCTAGAGGGTGTAACCTCTACAATTCAAAAACAAAAGAGTCAGTAGACTAGTCCCATCATTACAGCTTGCTGGTATGGACTTGTTCCGTCAGCTTTTCCATATCTTTAACAAGACTAGGTTGTGTGACAACTTTCACCAACTTGGAGTGGGCCTCAGACCCCCATCACAAGCCAGTGTTTTCTGTTGGTTTCATCTTCACTTCTTCGATATTTCCTGGAAAGACATACTAGCTACCCCGCTAAACCTTTTATCTTTCTGTCTCCAGTCTACATATGATGTCTTACCATCCCCGAATAATCTAAAACGTTGGAAAATAATTACGGAATCATCTTGTTTTTTGTACCACAAAGATTTCTGCACCTCTGCTCACATTCTGGGTGCATGTAAAATAGCTCTAGTTCAGTGAAGATATACGTTTAGGCACGATTCGGTGCTAGTGCACTTGGTTGACACTTTAAAACAATTCCTGTCAGCACTTCCACTTACCATCTCTAGGAAATGTAATTCTACGACTTTTGCAAAGGCAGGTGCTTATGTTAGTCCCAAATCAAAGACAAAGGTTACAGGTAAATTGCATCTCACGAACGATTGGATAGTTGTTGCCGACACTAGTCCAAACTTTGTTTTTCCAGGCCACATTGCTGTGTCACAACTAAGACCTGATATAGTTATCTTTTCAAATAAGCTTAAACGAGTTATAATTATCGAACTCACTTGCCCTTGCGAAGAAAATACAAACTATTGGCACTCCACCAAACTCACTAAATATTCTTGCTTGGTTAACGTAATTCTGTCCAGTGGTTGGCAAGTTGATTTCTTTGCTGTTGAAGTAGGGCCAAGAGGTTATTGCGCGAGAACAACCACGTCGTGTCTGAAAAGGCTGGGTTTTTCCAACAAAATGGCATATTCCAACGCAAAAAACCTTGGTAAAATCAGTATGACAGCTTCTTTCTGTGTATGGATTCACGAGTCAAGAGACTGGTCTCAAGACTCCTTGATTAAGGCACCCGGAACGAGAAAGACTTTTCCACCCAAGTCTGTTGCATCTCGTCAAAGTAATCCAGCTCCAGTAAAAGAAATGCCCAAGGGTCGTTTATCAGGTCCACGCACTCCGGCCTCTCTAAAAATCAACCATAACAAAACTAGTGCCAAAACAAAGACAAATTTTATAAATGCAGGTTTTGTCAACAAAGGCAATACGTGCTATGCCAATGTTATTTTGCAAGCACTAAGTACTATTTCATCCCTATGGTCCCAGAGTGCTTCGGAGTCATCCCATTTGTCACCAATTATGAGGGCGATTGCTCTTAACATGACCATGTTAAACCGTTCTTTGACCTCCGTTGATCCTTCAAACTTTCTCAAGGCCCTAGAACGTAAGATGCACTCTTCTGGAAATACAACTTTCCAATACAATTCTCAGCAAGATGTAGCAGAGATGTTACTTCTTGTCTTTGATGAATTGAAAGGGTTCTCGGTAATTGCGTCTCAGAACATCTTGACAGAACTATCGGTGTCAGTTAGCTGTAACACCTGTCTCTGTCCTTCAGTTACTGTTGAAAATCAGGACATCCTAACACTGTCACCGTCTTCCAGCGTACAATTGTCAGTAAGTATATTTTTAGATTCTGAAAATCTGGAGAATGAAAATAAATGGTTTTGCCCACAATGTTCCCTGCACCAAGAGAGCACTAGGGAAAAAAGGATTACGAGAAATAGCGAAATTTTAACCTTGCACCTGAAAAGGTTTGCAAGAGATGGAGAACATCTGGTTAAGGACAATAAATTTGTTGAAAGTTTTTCCTCTTCTAATCCTTATCTCAATATCCCGATATCTAGTGACTCGGACACATCTTTTATCCAAAAGTATGCTTTGGTAGCTGTGATAAATCACTCTGGAACATTGAATGCAGGCCAATATTGGGCCCATATCAAAGATCGGACAACAAACTCTTGGTACCTCTGCAATGATAAGGCAATAAGCAAAGTTAAAAACGCTCAACAGCACTACATCATATGTTTTCTTTTATACCCGCTGCTAGTTTTGTTTTGTTTTCCTCTTTTTAAAATACCTTCGCTGTTGCTTTAAACCTGTACTACCAGGGTCATGGGGGAGGAAAATGTAAATCCGAGCGGTTTTGTATTACCCCAGCTGGTTCATACAAGCCAGTTTACCGTTAATACCCAGAGGGTAAAGAGTTCATCTCACTCTTCTCTGGTAACTTATAAGAAGCTTAGCTTTTAGCTTGTCTTTAGGTGTAACGACCCCACTTCAGTAAGGTGCCCAAGTTTACTAACTTGGTCTTCAGGCTTGACAACCCTGCTGTCCTTAGTCAAAATATCGGCAGGCTGGTCCTGTCGTGACAACCTCCTGTGTAAGGCTGAGTGTTGGGGCCCTGTAACACATGTGGAAAGCTACAGCCAGAGTCACAAGTTCTGGCGCACAGGAGGGTCTTATTTAATTCTTTTTTATATTAATATATTTTTGACATCTACATTTTTTCTATTTGTGTTCGATCTGTAACCAGTCCATTTATGTTGTTAGCTCTGTCTTGTGTCGTATTGTTTGTGATAGAAGGATTGTTTTTTCTCTTTACGATTTTCTTAAAGAATAGTTTTAGGTCCAAGTTGGACAGTACTCATGCTTGTAAGAAGCAAGAAAGTGTATTCAGCACCTTCTTCTGGGAGCCTAATCCCAGTTTTGACAACCACCGTCCCTGTAGACAAGATACTTCAGTGCAGCTTGCTGTATTGTAAACCTTTTTCATGGGCTTACCTCTTTTGATTGTTTTTTTCAGCTGTCGATTTTGCTGATTTTGGCAAAAGTCTTCGTTTACAAGAACATTCGTTATGAAATTTATTGACCTCTGACGGTCCCAACTTGGATCATAACAACTTTCGTTAAAATGATCAGAGCAAACAAAAATTTGAATGGGAATATCTGTAGTCCCTATTGCAGCAATCCAAGCTTTTTTTACTAGCGGGTCCAGGCAAGCTGAAAAAAGTTATCTTTATATTTTTTTTATGTTGTTGTCACAGCCATAGAGGGTATAACCTCTACATAGCCATAACCACCTGTCTTTAGACAAGTATTATCATTACAGCTTGCTGTTTTGTCACCTCATTATCAATCACAAGACATGTTTGTAAAAATATGAAGAATTGTCAAACCCGCAAACTTGTTTTGTCTCATGCTCAAAACACGTTGAGGCTATTTATCATTTGGTCCCAAATTCCTTTTCTTTTTCCGTCAACAAAGTAATGAAAAGAAAGAAAAAAAATCCTGTGACTTAAGTTGATACTTTTCATCGCTAGCCTTTCATTTTTGAATGATCGGTGTACTTCGTGCAAAATAAATGAATTATTCATATATATATATGACTAATTCATGCCATATATATGATACGGGGGTAAATTAGCTACGAACTGTCTAATATATACACGAATATGAAAAAATAAATAAATACGGCGTTAACTTATTGCCTCATATACAATGAGTTTGTTATGATTTGTTTCTGAATTGCTCTACGTCATACGGCAAACATTTATCCAACCTCACTTTCAATGCAGACTTATTCCCGCCATGATGGTGAGCTGAAGGTCATGTTTCACGAAGAAAGTAAATAAAGAAAAAAGGTTATACTTTTATAATAATAAAATACGAAGCAAATAAAGGGGATTTTCTTTAACAACAAGTGGAGGAGAATTGATATAAGGTATATATATTTTTCACCGTATCTGCTAAATTTTATGTCCACAAAATGTTTTGACTTATGTCAACTGCAAAGTTTTCTTCCCGTATGGTGGCAGTAACCCTTTTTTAGCTGTCCAAATAGCTGAATTATTTACTCAGTGTTTTATTTATGCCATTTTTTTTACTATTTCCTAAAAATATAGGCCTTAATACATAGTAAAATGATTTTAACTTAACACCAAAATTGCTGGGTCAGCAGAAATTTCTATTTAAAAATGTATCATAAACAAGAAAAAAATCGACTTCTATGAGCTCCAACTTTTTACAATCTCGTTATTTTTCATCAGCTTCTGTTTTTAAATGAACCTTGGGTTAACACTGTTAAAACGGTGTGCAGAGTTTTTTTGTTCATTCATAATTTTTCAACAATAGCCTTTTGTTTTTTTCAAAAGATTCTTTGTTAGCATCCCCTGCTGCATTGAACGCTGTTAGAAAAAATATATTCCGAATAAAAAGATTTCCGCACACCGTATCATGGCTGCATGGTTCACCAAGCATGTCTGAAAATTTTAAAGTATAACGAAAATGCTATCGAAAGTTAAAGCTCGTGCAGTGTAGCGTAATGAAGATCGTCTTAAATTTCTACATAATGCGCCAACTTTGTTGTTATTAACATTTCTCTTTAATAATTACGTCATTTCTTTCTGTACAATTTCGCAAGCACGTAGACTTAAACTATATTCGGCAGAACTAATTCATGAATTTTATTTTAAAGAGGAATTGTTGAGGCTGAATATTTTTGGTGAAAGATAATAGTATTTTAGCTATAAAAAGTGTGTTATAAAAGAAAAAGAAAAAGCCCTTGCAGGCTTAAAGATTTCGGATTCGTAGCTTGCGTTCGTCCACTTCCATCGAACCTTCTGTACATTTTTAAGTTAAAGTCAAAAATGTTCTTGAATAGTACCAATAAGTGCGTGAGGATCCTGTCCTAAATTACATTTTATGTATTTAGACATATATACATGTAATGAGAACTTCAGAACATTATGTCATGCTGAGGGTATAAAATAGATTTGATAAACCTTTTTTTTTCAATTATCCCGCATATAGAGGGAAAGATACTAAGAGGGTAAAATTTGCCATCGGGGTGACAATGTAGGCTTTAGCTGACACATTTGAAACAAGCAAAACATTCACTAGTTGATTGTTAATCCATTTAGTATCGATTAAACATTTACTTAGAGTTTATATTGGCTGTTCATTTTTAGTTCATTTTTTCCAAGTTACATCGACGATACGACAGCGTACAGGTAAATCAGTGTTCGGAAGTATGATCTGAAAACGCACTTCTTTCCTGCAACATGACGAACCGAATTCCAACATACGAGAACTGACAGTTCATACTGGTTTATGAAACTAAAGCTTGTCTGGTAACCGATGTTTATGACTAGTGGAATTGTATTGGCAAGGTGTTCGAATACACATGTTGAACTATGTAACGAATTCAACAGTACAACTTTGTCTGCTTGTTCAGTCTTAATGAAGCTATTTCCATCGCTATTGCATTGCCATGGTATTGGAATATGCATGTTGAACTATTGGATTATTTCAACAATGGTATTAAATTATGATTGAAGAAGAAGGACGTGTGTTGTACCTTATTCCAAATAGCACTTCATATTCGATAAAAAGTGCACGAGGTGTAATTTGAAAATTAACTACACATTGCTGTATTCGACATGTATATACGCCATATCTCAGAAAAACGCTTTATTAAACTTTCAGAGATGGTTATTAATTAATGTTCCACCTTGCAACAAACGGAATACAGAAGATGCTTCTTCATTGTTTAGGGTTCAGTAAAGTTCTTCTTATCTAACATGCAAGTGGTTGTATACTATTCCATTTTCAGTATCATATCAGCTTCACTATTTAAGTCCTTAAGTGAGTGGAAATAAAGAAGCTAGCTGGCTATCACTCATGTGACGAATTTACTCAGAAAAGCTTATCAGATCAGAACATTACCATGACAGAAATGCCCGTTTAGTTCCTCTCGCTGAAAACGCCATCATGAAAACAAACTTTATGTTTACGACAGCATATTCTGCTTTTATGACAAGGGGGTAACATATGAGGAGAATAAAGGAAGTAACAATACAACCTACTATTTACCCTAAATGTAACCTTATTTAATACTTTTATAACTTTTAAATAATTTTGTGTGAACTATAATGTGTCAAAAATTGAGATATATTTCGGGTACAGCCCCGGGATTATTTTTCAACACAAAGCAAGCCGGCCTGAACGCTGATTGGTGGTCCTTTCCGTCACAAAAAATACTCGAACCTGATTGGTTGCATTATACGTCATTACAAGAAGTTGCCCCCGCAACGGAAACGGCATCGATGGCGTTTTGGTCAAATTGCCGGACGAAGAAAAAGGAGGAAAATCGGCCGGTTTAAATAAGAATTCGGATACGATCCGAAATCTTAAATATGAAGATATAGTCTGAAAATAACCTTTCGTAACTAACTATGTAAAAAAAATTTTTTCGATTTTTAAAAGGGTTACTGCCACCTTAAAGTACAAAAAATAACATACATACTTCATTTTTGCCACATATTTTTAAACGACAATGAAAAGATTCAACTCCACGAACTCTTACACAAATATCTGCCGTTGAGTCACTAAAGCATAGCACATAAAAAATAGTGTATGGATTTTTGACATGAGGCGGGCGGCGACATTACCCCTGGTACAGGCTGGTGAGTTCTGTAATGCGATTGCCTTACATCCGACATAGATAATTTATTCGCGCGTCATAATATAAAAAGGGTGAGCTAAACAGTAAATATTTTTATGAAAGATGTTATTTTGGCAGATTTTTCACGTTTTTCTAGCTATCTCAAGTCCCCCCTCCCCCCCTAAACAGTGTTGACTTTGTCTGGGTGTCCTTTGCAGTCCTCAACTTTGATTAGGGAGGGGGAGTTGAAAGTGGCTTTGGAATCAGTTTTCCAAAACATTTATGCACACGATTCTGAAAATGGAAAAAACAAATTGAAAAGGGTTACCCTTACACTGAGTCAAAAAAATTGAAAAACCCCTGCAAATTTGAGCTGTAATGGCTTACCAACTGCCATGCCATGTGCTAGAAGTATTTTCGCGAAATTTGAAAATAAACAAGCTGTGTGTGTTTTACTCTATACGTATATAAATAAATGCTGTATTTTTCTCTACGTAGCTATATATAAATAGTGCAAACAAACAATCGTAGCTATATAAACACAATATAAACAAACAATGTCTTTTTCTCTCTACGTAGCTATTCAAACACAATGTAAACAAACAATGTATTTTTCTCTACGTAGCTATATAAACACAATATAAACAAAAAAACAACAGAAGAAAACATGAGCCAATCTGACAACGATAATTTCCAGACTCCCGACAAGTTTTATACTAACCGTACGCATTATTTAGTGACATACAGTAAGGCTGACTTAAAAACGTTTCCCACACGCAAAAGTTTTTGTGATGCCCTTGTTGGCTGTTTTAATGGTAGCAGTAAAATTGCTTCAGAGTATTGGGCATGTTGCCTTGAAGAACACGAAAACACTTCAGGATATCACTACCACGCGTGTGTGAAACTTTCTGGTCCCAAACGTTGGAACCCTGTGAGAAAACAGCTACTTGAAAAGTATGGTATCGTAGTAAACTTTTCTGAACAACATGGCAACTACTATTCTGCGTACAAATATGTATGTAAAAAGGACACTGAAGTTTACAAAAGTGCTAACCACCCAGACCTTCACGAGGTGGGATCACAAGTGCCCAAAACATGTATGGCAGTCTACAAAATTAACTGTAGTAAAAAAAGAAGATTGGTGGCACAAGAAAGCACCACCAACAGTGAAACAAAAAAATGCGCAAAACCAAAACAGCCACGCAGACTTTCCAATTTAGACGTGTCTGAATTCCTAATAAAAAACAACATCAAGAGTCGGAAGAATTATTAGCCAAAACTTTTGAGCAAAAGGAGGCCGGTAAAAAGGACCCCGCTCAATTTTTGTTAAACCGCTCAGAAAAGTCACGACTCGACTTACTGAGCACAACTTGGAAAATGCAGGAAGCAAGAGCAAATTGAACGTAGTCTCATCCCACGCATGGACACAATTCGACATGCCGCTGCTCAGCCGTGCGTAGACAAGTGTGGTGGACAATGGCTTCAATGTGCCTTAGAAGTTTTGAGAAATAATAAAGTACACCACATTGTTTTCTCTGTAGCAATGCATGAACTTTTAGTTCATTCATAGCGCGTCCTGCCAATTGTGGCAAAACATTTATGTTGGCTCCTTTGCAAAAAATATTTAACACTTTCAGCAATCCAGCTAATAATGAATATGCCTGGATTGAAGCTGAAAGAGCAGAATTGATTTTTTTGAACGATATTCGTTGGAATCCAGACATGATCGCATGGAAAGAGCTGCTGCTGTTGTTAGAAGGACACCTGCCATAACCAAAAAATCATTACGCCAAAGATATCTGCATAGAAGGTGATACTTTGTTTGTTTGTTTGTAAATTTATTTATAGTCGGTACATTATATACAAGTTTCGTGAAAAGAAAAATTATATACATAGCTCTATAAAGTAGTGCTAATCAAAACCGACTGAAATTAAAGTGCAAATAGAAATAATATTAAATAATATTAATTGAATGAGACAAAATATTTTAAATCTTTATATATACAAAAAATAGTAAAATTTAACTAAAAGCGTGTTTGGGACAATTTACATACCTCACAAAAACATTTACTTCCATTCCAACTTTTGATCGCATTTTTAAAAGTACTAAGAGACTCTGAGGATTTCAAGTGATTGGGTAATTTATTCATATTTTTGGCCCCAGGGAAGAGAGACTTTTTGTTCCAAAACTAACGGTATCTATATTTGGGACTGTTAAATTATTAACATTTTGTGATCTCACTGGTCTACCACTCCTATGAAATTTAAAGATATCTTTAATGTATGTCGGATTGAGTTCGTGCAAAGTCTTATATATTTCTGTACATAATGTTTTAAGTCTATAGACGCTCATTTGGTATTTTCCTGCTTTCAAAAGGAGTTCCTATCATTATCATTTAATAAGAAACGCAAATCTCTCTTCTGAATTTGTTCAATTCTCAACAAAGATTTATATGAAGAGAAATTCCATACTAAAGGGCAATAATTAAAGTTAGAGTATATAAAACTTTGTACCAAGGCTAATTTGGCTTTGTGAGATAAAAACGTGCTAAGTCTAAACAGTGCATTCAATTGTGCTGATGATTTTTTGATAAGTTTAGAAATGTGAGAGTCGAAATTCAAGCCATTATCAATGGTCACTCCTAGTAAATTAACTTCGCTTTCTGTTTTAATTAACTTGTCACCAATTTTAACCACTAAATCGCCATCATTTTGTTATTTTTCAACCACACTAGTGCTATATTACATTCACATTCTAAAGTTTAATTAAGTTTGAAATTGAGTTTAAGAAAGCAGAAAGGGAATTGTCATCAGCATAATTGTGTACACTGGCTTTTTTAATAAAATAAATAAAGTCATTAATAAAAATGTTAAATAAAATAGGTCCTAAAATTGATCCTTGGGGTACTCCAGACAGAATTAATTGGAAAAGACTATGCTGATTATTTATGCGGGTAGATTGCTCTCTGTCAGAAAGGTACGATAAAATTAGAAGTAGGGCATCCTGGCTAAAGCCATAGGCATTTAATTTAGCAATAAGTAAATCATGAGGCACGCAATCAAAAGCTTTAGATAGATCCATTAAAACTGCACCAACTACGTAATGTTTATCTAATTTTTGTTCCCACTCTTCCAATAATCTTATAAGTACATGTTGTGTGCCATATGATTCCCTATAGGCTGATAAAAATTCTGAAAGTTTTCTATCAATATAATCAACAATTTGAGATTTAATTATTCTCTCATAAAATTTTGAAAATATATTTAAAATGCTGACTGGCCTATAGTTGTTTACACATAATTTATCTTTCCCACCTTTATCAATAGGGGGTACAGTAGCTCGTTTGGCTCTCCTCGGAAAAACAGAGAGACAAATACTGTTGTTAATGGCATTTGTTAAGGGTTTTATCAAATAAGGTTTTGCTAACTTCACCATTTTAGCCGTTATCTTGTCCTCTCCAGATGCCACACCTACTTTTAGATCCCCGAAAAGTTTAGAGACTTCATTTTCCGAGACTTCCTTAAAGTTAAACAACATTTCATTATTGTGATCAATTAGTGAATTTTTAATTTCAAGAATACCAGGGTGATTTTTATATGTTTCCAGAATCTTTGAGATAACTTCATTTCTATTTTCAGATTGATAATTTCGTAGCGACACTGGTTTAACTCCACTATATTTTTCAACTATGTGTATGTGCCCTTCATTGAAAATTTCCGCTAATTCATTTTCATCCGTTACTATAATATCATCGTGAACAATCATAATTTCATTAGAGCTCTTACCTGATTTGTTAGTAAGGAAAGGTTTAATAGTGCTCCAAAATTTCTTATTTTGAATAATGCCACCCTCCATAACACTATTAAAATGCTCTTTAATCGCCTGTCGTCTCATACTAACACACTTATTTCTTTGTTTTTTATATTTTGCCCTATTTTCATCTGTTCGATTTTTGTTAAAATTGTTTTTAAGACGAGATCTTGTGTAAATTGCTTTTCGTAATTTTTTATTCATAAACGGGGCTTCGTTACCCCGAACTAATTTAATTTTTATAGGTGCATGTTTATCAATTATATTTCGAAATTTCAGTACAAGGTTCTCATAACTTTCATTTGGATCTATGTTATCACAACAAAAATCTGTGCTCCTCACTTCTTCAAGAAAAACTTGCTCATCAAATTTTTTAAAACACCTATACGATATCTCTTTCGATTTTAAACGTACTAAAAAAGTCTTCATAAAAGTAGAAATCATATGGTGGTGGTCACTAAGTCCAGTTTCAAAAGATTTAGAATTATGGAAACATGCATGTTTATTTGTTAAAAACACATCTATTCGTGATGCACGAGTATTTGTGAAACATGTTTTTTGTTTTATTAAATTTTTTAAATTGTAGGTTTCGCAAAAAGTTGTAAAACTGTCAAAACTTAAGTCATCACAATCAATATTTATATCGCCCCTACAACATTATCATAAGTTTTGAAAGCCAAATCAAGTGAGCGTTCTATCTCAATAAAAAAGTTACTTAAGTTAGAAGATTCTGGTGGTCTATATACACTAAAAATGGCCCATTTTTTATTTCTCACTGTAATATCAGAACAAATAACTTCATTTTTCTTTGGCTCAAGGTTCGATAATTTCTTACAAATCAGCCCTTTTTTGACGTATTCAATAAGTCCCCCTCCATTTCTATCCCTGTCCCTTCTGTTTCGTATTTCATAATTTTCAATATCAAATTGAGCAGACGGAAATTCAAGGTTAAATTTAGTTTCTGCCAAAACAAAGTAATCTGGTGATATTTTAGTTACAACTTCGCGAACATCTACTATCTTGTTCCTTAAGCTATTTAAGTTTAAATAGCAAAGCAAAGGATTATTTGGATGCTTAAGCCGCAAATGTTTAGCATTTTCTAAATCACATTCATTAGAAAATCCATCTTGCTCCTTATTTGAGACATCACTTAAAGTTATGGAACACCCCAAGAAACCGTGTTTACATATAAAAAATTATTTAAATAATTCAAAAAATTATTGGCTAAAAATACTTTCCCATTATCATTTAAGTGTAGACCATCTTTCCACAAGTTGAGCTCTTTAATCATTTCGTTGTTTACAAAAATATGGTCGTGTGCAATAGCTTTATCTTCTACGGCTCTATTCACTTTATTAATTTTCTCAAAATTTACTCGCTTGCACCTGATGATACTTGATATAAAAACTTTTTCCACGCCATGCTCATTTATCTGCTATGTTTACGATGTTATTAACAATTTGTTCTTCAGTATTATCGTTTTCGTCCATATTAAGAAGATCGTTAATTCCTACGTGCAACACAACGATATCGGGGCGCTCGTCGATTAGGGTGGGTAGGGCATAATAGCCAAGATTCTTCACATTTGTACCTGGAAAACGTTTTATTCTTGCATCACCATTTTTCAAGTGTCTATTAAATTCTCTTGTCTTAATTCCCTTAGGAATACTATCGCAGATGATTCTGATTTTTTTCTTCTTCGTGGCTGGCTCTCTCATACCTTGTTGATCATTGTTAGTATTATAAAAGTATTTTTCCCTTTCCGGATAGTGACTTACAACCGGATTTGGCCTTCTGGGAGGAAACGTTATATTACGTGCATTTGTTGACCCATTAGTTTGTGACAAAAACCTTCAACTTGATTGATTGTCAGAGTCTGTAATAACGTTTGTATTTTTAGGGTTAAGATTATCAAATCTATTTCTCGAAGTATAATCATAATAATTACTACCTGACTTTGTTGATGGTGGTCCTCTGGGGACTTTATGCCAATTATCGACTTTTTCTGTTCTGGTTGACCGTGTTTGTGTTACGTTGTTGTTGTTTTCACAAAGTTGAATAACAAGATTCCTATATTCTTTTAATTCGTCCTTTAAAAAACTATTTTCTTGTCTAAGCTGTTCCACTAAACCATCAGAAAAACACTTTCGAGTTTGATCGATTTTAGACGTAAAATATTCTTTCATGTCACTGATTTTTGTGACCAGACCTTGAAAAACTTCAAACTCACGACAACTGGAGATTTCTTTTGACAAGCTTCTTTTGTCGACGACATATTTAAACCACTCTCTTCGGAAATCACAAATTCTTCGTCACTGCGTTTCTGTAAATCAACATTTTCGTTATCTGTTTTACAAAATCTATAACTTTGTTTACCCTTACTCTCTGTAACGTAAATAAAATCTTCATCACACAAAGTTTCCAATGTAGACTTTATTACATCAGGTTCTAAATCTTTTGTATTATTCACTATGGCATCTGTGTCCGCTCTTTTTCTTTTTTTGTGAATTTCTCTGATTAAATCAATAACTTTCCTTTCAAAATCTAAAACATGAACTTGAGAACTGTACGATTGACCGCCTTCGACCGCCATCTTGACGCTGCACTTTTTACTTTTTTACCCCAGTTGCAGCCACAGGCAAATCTGAGATCAAATATACTGGCAGATACAATGTAACCGACGAAGTGTAAAAACGAAATGATGGCTGTACGATGGAAATTGTTCAAATTCTCTCATCAAATTCCTCTGACTGAACATAAAGAAGTACCACCTTGACCTACATGTTTCAGCAAGCTGACCCTCATGGGGGGACTCTAAAACAACACGTAACAAACATGTAACAAGACAATATATGCAAAAAATGGTAATACCACCATAATATATGCATGCTTTATATATGTAAATACCATGTATATATACGTAAAGCAAGAAGAAGTAATATATATATATATATATATATATATATATATATATATAGAGATATATATATATAGATATATATATATATATATATATATATATAGAGATATATATATAGAGAGAGATATATATATATATTTATATGTAATGTTTTTGTCAAGAGCATCTTTGTGAAGTTTTGCATCGACGAGATTGAAAACATTTTCTATCGGGTTACAATCTGGACTGCGCAGGGGGATTGAAAACATTATGGTATTTTTTTCATCCAAGGCGTCTTTTGCTGCTTTTTAATTTTGTCGCGGATCTCCGTCTTGAAGAAAAAGCCTTCCTTCTGGATTTACGCTGTTTGTGAAAGCCTCGTCAGAATGCCTTCTAATAAAGGCAGCAAAATGTTGTCCGGTGAGCTTTCCCGTGTACTGTTTGCATAACATTACACCCTTTTGGTAGAAAATGCAAACCATGTAGTGAGCCATTCTTCCCCCAGAGCCAGCTTTTTTACCCTTAGCGGTGCACAACTGGTCCATTCCCTCAGACTTTTTCCTCCACACCATCGGCCGCCTGCTTTTCGCTTGATCGCGTAGATTTGTCTTGTGCGTAAACGATGAACCGTCAAGGTAAAAGTTGGATATTTAATCATTTTCCGTCCAAATGCCAGTTGTCTTTTCAGGTCCTTTCCAAATAACAATCCTTAACAATCCTGCATCTCCTCACAGTGGTGTCTGAAATATTTTCTTCCACGCCAGCTTCCATCCTTAACCACCTTGTACAGAACGACCCCTCTTGCTGCCTTAAAGTGTCGATTGAACGAATTATGTTCCTTTCATCTCTCACTGTCAACAGCTTCAGACGGCCTTTTCACCT
Organism: Hydractinia echinata; assembly: GCA_030067915.1. Classification (NCBI taxonomy): domain Eukaryota; kingdom Metazoa; phylum Cnidaria; class Hydrozoa; order Anthoathecata; family Hydractiniidae; genus Hydractinia; species Hydractinia echinata. The sequence continues at coordinate 136,678 of JASGCC010000089.1, forward strand.
GTCTTCTCTTATATCTTCAATTGGTTTCTTGGTGTGCATGTATACGTTAGATTTGGAATATCGATTAAACTCTTTCCGTTTGACGAGCTCACAAATTTTTAGTCCTTTGTCTTGGTGAAGGTATCGCAACCGCACCGAAACCTCCAATGGCATCTTTTTGTTTTTGTTCATGATTATTTTAATTAACTTCTAAGTAAAAAAAAAAGAAAAAACATATATATACAGAAGCATAGCTACGTATAGCGATAACATAAAAACCGTCCAAATATGTTAGCAACAGAATTTTGGCTAGTGCCCAGTCCACCAACACATATTGAATTACAAAATACATAGAGAACAGAGTCACTCAAAGTATATGTGCACTTCACATTCACATCAGAAGCAGTCTCAAAAGACATAGCTATCAGACCCGGAAAAAAAACAATGTCAAAAATTTCTCATCATGTGCACAAATTTCTGGAAAAACCATGAATTTCATGTTTTTCACGTTTTTGTAAGCCAGGTAGCTATTTCATGACTGACTGAATGACTGACATGACTGACTGCTTAGACATGGGGAGTCGTAAAAAAATGACTAATTTGGGTCCTACATATATATTGAATATCTATTGCTATACAATATGTAACACATTTAAGTAATAGTAGATTAATCTCTCTCTTGGGTCAAGCATTAAATTGAATGTGAACCAGACCTTGACCCTTCAATCACATTATATTGCTGTTGAAACACAGTATATATTGCTTCTAGGAAACCATAGTTCAACTGGGAAAGTTGCTAGCCGAGGGAAGTGAACGGAAGGGATCATATCGTAGTGTAGATATAAGGACTGAAGGGTGCTAAGCATTATGTTAATTTTGAACCAATTTTAAACCTAATATTTTCAACTGGGTTGCTTATAAAAAATTATTCAGCCAACATTTATAAGACATTGAAAACATATTTTATACTTACCTAGCCAGCTATCTAAGCTAGCTTTAGTTTTGTTTCCTTATTGAACATATAACTAGCTACATGCCACAATCTTAATTTTTAGTCAAAAATATGTAAAGAATTCTGTTAGCACCCACAACATAGACAACTAAAAAATGTTTTTTTACTTGTTTCCGGTAACAAAAAAGGAAAAGAAAGAAAATAAAACATTTATATCTTAATAGTAATTAGTCCCATCTATGCAAAATAAATAAATAAAAGTCTTATAAGCAATTTAGAAAACAGACAAAATAGGTAAAAGATTTAATAAAACAGTTTTAGACCCTCCACCACCCGGCATTTTTATAGCCGTCGATACATTTTTAGACCCACCACCACCCGGCATTTTTATAGCCGTCGATACAGTTTTAGACCAACCACCACCCGGCATTTTTATAGCCGTCGATACAGTTTTGCCCCACCACCACCCGGCATTGTTTTGGCCAACGTTTATAATTTAACTTCTCATCATTAATCTTTTTAAATTCATTTGCCAGTAAAATACTTTAAACTTTTGGTGAATATTTTTGGTGAACTGGCATTATTCAGAAAACTACCTTTTGGAAAATGGGAATTACTTGGTAGTAAAAAATTGGCTCATAATTATGGATCTTGCACAATCTAGCAGTTTATTGTTACTAAAATCAACTTTGATCCATTTGCCAGTGAAATATTAAATTATTTTACCGAACTGGCATTATTTACCAGAAATTTGGTAAATGGGAATTAATTAGGTAGTAAAAAATCGGATCACTTATGGATCTTGCACAATCTGGCATTTATTGGTAATGAAACAAGCCTTAGATCCATCTGTCAGTAAAAACTTTTAAATTTTGGTCAACTGGCATAATTTACCAGAAAACTACCTTTTTACCTTTTTGGAAACTGGGAATTTATAAGGTAGGTAAAAAAAAATAGATCTTTACAATCCGGCGAATGTTATTGAATTCAAATATCAGATATTAAATTTGGTCAACTGGCATTATTTACCAGAAAACTACCTTTTTACCCTTTTGGAAAATGGGAATTTATAATGTAGTTAAAAAAATTCGATCTTTACAATCCGGTGAATGTTATTGAAATCAAATATCAGATGTTAAATTTGGTCAACTGGCATTATTTACCAGAAAACTACCTTTTTACCCTTTTGGAAAATGGGAATTTAAGGTAGTTAAAAAAATTAGATCTTTACAATCCGGCGAATGTTATTGAAATCAAATATCAGATATTAAATTTAGTCAACTGGCATTATTTACCAGAAAACTACCTTTTTACCCTTTTGGAAAATGGGATTTTTTCATGGATCTGAAACTAAAGGAAGCTTTTTATTCTGACAGTAATTTTTTTTTCAATTTTAAATCCTCCAGGTATTTTTAGTCACAAATAGAGTGAAAAGAGCAAAAACATCCCTGGGTAATGTTGCATATAGCATCATGGATATCATCATCACAGAACCTATCCAACTCCTCTAACAACGTTAAATATTCTATTTGTGAACATGAATTATTGCATGTTTGATTGGATAAATCTATCAATCTTTTTTCTTCCTCTAACCTTGCTTTTATTTGTGGATGTCTATTTATATATTCAAGTCGAATAAATGGAATGGGAGATCCTAAACACCAATCAACATCTCCCGACTATTTCTGGAAATTAAGGAGGTCTTGCTTGTCCTGACTTTGATGTCTTCCTCGACCAGTGGAAGGTATAACTGCAACGGGACACCTAATTGTGAAAGAACACTGTTATTATGTTTGTGAGCTTCTTTCCATGTCTCTGTCAGCCAAATTGCATTTTTAATCTGTCTAGCAATTTAATTTGATCTGGTTTTTGTCTCATCACTTGATCTAAAACCACCACTTGGGTGCAAAATCTATAAATAGCATAACCTGCATGTACTGCTGGAGAGGAGCTTGGCAAAGGAGATTTATGCAGGTCAGTTTCCCCTATTGCTCCCAGTTGAAATAAATCGCCAAATAAGGTTAAGGATGGAATACACCCAAAGCTATTTTGTACTTGCTTGGCATGGTCAACTTCTGCAGTAACTTCACAAAATCTCTGACTACACCATGCAGCCCCTGTTAGGAAAGGCTCTAGGTACTCTCCTGTGGCTGGCCCACCGTAACAACTATCTGTGTAAGGCTGGCACCCGTCACACATGTGGAAAGCTACGGCCAGGTTCACAAGTCCTGGCACACAGATAGTTGATTATTTCAATTTCATTCTTTAAGAATCATTTCAATTTCAATACGTTTTATTTATTTATGTGTCTATCCTTTTTATAAATGTTTGTATTGTGCTCCTAATGTTGTCCTGCTATGGTTAATGGTTTATTTAATAAAAATTCCTTGTAATAAGGGAGATTTTGCTTAGATGCATTTGCATTTACATTTACATTTTACTACCGTGTGTCATTAGACATGTATTATCATTACAGCCAACTGTTTTGTCACCTCATCATCAATTTTGACCAAACACACATTAAAGAAAGATTATTATCATCGTCGCCATACATTTTTAACTTATTTTCGAAATTGTAAATCAGACAACGGATAATCATGCAATGCTGCTGAAGCAAGTGATTTGTTTTTTTTAGAAGGTGGAGGTGTTACAGAATGAATAGTATGACCATCTGGGAGCAGTACAGCTGCAGCACCTGTGGGAGCCAAGTTTAAAACTGACCTGTTTGATTTAAATACTCTGCGTACTAACCTTGTTAAAATTTTTATTATTTGACTTTTTCCTTTACCAGCAATTCTGAAACTTTAAAAATGGGTGCTGTGTAACCCTGTTATCACCTGTAAGAGAATACATCGCAATGCAGATATAACTAGTCTTTTAAGACAGAGATGTTAATGAAAAAAAGAGGAAGTTTCTCTCCAAAGAATAAGAACCCACTGGAGAACTTCTGTATTCTCCCCTTTACAGGGATGATCAAAAAGCTAACGGATTTTGGCTGAACTGAAACAAACACCTATGGATGTGGAAAAATGAGGATTGGTGAAATTCACTCATGCTTGGGATCTGGTGCGGGCCCTTGAGTAAGCATCCCCTGCCTCCTGCAAGACACCAGCCGCATTCATTGACACCATCCGCCAAAACCAATATCTTTTGTTAAACGTTGGAAAAAAAAGAGTCGACAACTACAAATCGTATCGTTGTTGCTTTTACCTAGTGACACAGAGCCCAGGGCTAAGAAAGGTAGACTTGGAACCCAGCCCTTAGAAAGGTTGTGACAAAGAATGAAAAACAGCAAACCTGGAAACAGAAAAGCTTTCTGACCTTAGACATGAACACTTGAGAAATCGTATCGTAATTCTTGGGCTGACCAAGAAACCGCCCCATAGAAAGGTAGACTTGGAACCCAGCGGCGGCAACCCAGAAAACCATTACATATCGTCTCGAACTTAAACAAGTAATTCACTTCACCACCCAGTCAACTTTTATGCTTCGAAATCTGCCACGCTCCATTATTGGAAGGAGTTATCAATCGTCTCGAGATTGCAATTGAAGACCCATCCTAACCAATGAAGAACACACACTCTTCAGTCACCAAAAACCAAAAGCCTTCACGATCTATGGTCTTATATATGTTCAACCCAATCAAAATAGTCTAGCGGGTGTAATTGTGATATCACAGGTTCCGTTCACAAATATCTGAGGGTAGGCCATTGTAAAAAAACCAGGTGTACTTAGCTCTCTAATAGGAGTATCTTGTTTGTTTTGGTTCAAGCAAGTGGAAGCAACATTTCCTTGCTCAATAACTTGCTCTAGCATATCTTGAGCATCACCTAAAAACTTTTTTAACATATGTTTAATTTTATCATCAAAATCTTGTGGTGCCAATGGAGTAACAATTCCAGACCATGATGCTATCTCTTCATTCGGGTCTAAATGATCAAACTGGTTTTCAGCAGGACCTTTATCTTGTTCATCTGTGTTTTTTTCAGAAAGATGTACTGTTGGAATTCCCTCTATCTCACTCCTTTTTATTGGTAAAATATTTAATCGATCCTGCTCAATTATGACATCACTATAGTACGGATTGGGAGTCACTAAAAAGTACTATCCATTTAATTTAATTCCTGAGCAATGATCCGGACCTTTATACTTAGTATAGCCTAAAATCAGTGATTCTACACCATATATTGGGTAGCCAAACACAAGTCCTTTTAATGCTGTTTCAATTGATGTACGTGACACAAAGTATTGTTTACTAGAAGTTTTCTTTCTCTTTAACAATAATATGCTGATTTCTGATGGTAATAAAGGAAGTGAAGTTGCGATCTTCATATTGTGTGGTATAGCAACAGCATGACCTTCTGATGCTAACATACCATATTTTAATGAGTGAACATACATTGCTACCTGAATCTTTCGAATCATTAAAGTTTCCATGAAAGTTAACAACTTTAAAAAAAATGGAACGTCTGCAAAATGCATGTTATTATGGTTATGGAATCTAAACAATGAAGGTGCGGCATATACCAGAAAATATAGCAGCCAAATTAGATTCTCCTTTGTGTAAGAAATTCACTGTGACAACGAGAACATCTATTATCTGCAAAGATTTTCCAATTTGAAATTAAGCGTCCGGTTCTGCTTTTAAGCAAATTAGATGGCTCAGTTTCATGGAAAACAGGTCTAGTTTCCTTACACGTTTCACATGTCTTTATGATATGCAAATATTCACCTTCCTGAAATCTGTTAATCATGTCATAAACATTTTGATTGCCACTAATATCTCCACTGATTTTTTCATTAGTCTTTTTACCTTGAGTTTCAATATATATTTTTAATTTTCTTCTCCTAGCCCTTCTTTTTGGCTTATTTTCTGTAGGGGATGGCGGCTGGTAGTCTACACCGGTATCTTCACAATCCTGTTTTAGTTCTTCCTCTGCTTTATTTGAAGTCAAAATATTCTTATCTTCTAAACCATTTTCTGATGTACCAGAACTTACTTTGATCTTTTTAAAAGCATTCTTAATATCCATTTTTAACTTTTTTCTTCTAACTTTTCTCTCTTCCTTGTTTTCTGCAGAAGATGGCTGCTTGTAAATTACACTATTTATTTCACATTCATGCTTTAGTTTTCCTTCAGCTTTATTTAATGCAGAAATATTACTTTGTCCTAACTTTTTAAAATATTTTTTCTCTTGTTTGCCTGAATTCATATTTGATTTTACAGTTTTTTCTGTATCAGACTCAGTTTTACTTTTTAATAGAACTGAAGAAGTAACCTCAAAGTGAATTCCTTGTTCATTAGCCTCTACTTGTTTAAACGGTGCACGGACATTAACAGGATTTATGTTCATATTTGCATCGTTTTGTTTAGCAAATTTTTCAGACTTTTTTGTGAAAGTGCTGTCTAGTCTTACACTTTTTAATTCACGCTGGCCAGGATTACCAGAAATAACCCAGCAGCTAGATTTAGGCATAACTTTGCAACTCCTGGTTCCCCAAGGCACTTCATTGCAAAAAAAGTAAAGATTGAAAATGCTCATTTTCATGCCCCAACAAAATATATTGACCAGTGTACGTATTTAAATCAGCTGTCATCAGAGAAGAACGTGATGGCCAAAAAACGGTATAAGGATACTCGGGTGGACTGTCTGCTTTTGTTACAATAATCACTGTATTAAGCATGATGGCAGTTGCATGGATAAAAAGTTAAGTTGCATGTACCCCTAAAGAAAATTGATTCATCTACATTCTCATTAACATACGTTATTTCCCAGTTTATTCTCTTTTCCTGTTTCTTACACAGATCCAGTTGACTGCCAGGAAAGACTGGTTGACACTGGGAAAGACTAGTGACTGTGGGAAACCATAGATTGTAAAGCCTTTTTGTTTTTCGTTACTGAAGAGTGTGTGTTCTTCATTGGTTAGGATGGGTCTTCAATTGCAATCTCGAGACGATTGATAACTCCTTCCAAAGAATGGAGCGTGGCAGATTTCGAAGCATAAAAGTTGACTGGGTGGTGAAGTGAATTACTTGTTTAGGTTCGAGACGATATGTAATGGTTTTCTTGGTTGCCGCCGCTGGGTTCCAAGTCTACCTTTCTAAGGGGCGGTTTCTGGGTCAGCCCAAGCATTACGATACGATATTTCTCAAGTGTTCATGTCTAAGGTCAGAAAGCTTTTCTGTTTCCAGGTTTGCTTGCTGCTTTTCATTCTTTTTCCAAGTCTACCTTTCTTAGCCCTGGGCTCTGTGTCAGTAGGTAAAAGCAATAACGATACGATTTGTATTTGTCGACTCTTCTTTTTCCAACGTTTAACAAAAGTTATTTGTTTTGGCGGATGGTGTCAATGAATGCGGCCGGTGTCTTGCAGGAGGCAGGGGATGCTTACTCAAGGGCCCGCACCAGATCCCAAGCATGAGTGAATTTCACCAATCCTCATGTTTCCACATCCATAGGTGTTTGTTTTAGTTCAGCTAAAATCCGTTAGCTTTTCGATCATCCCTGTAAAGGGGAGAATACAGAAGTTCTCCAGTGGGTTCTTATTCTTTGGAGAGAAACCTCCTTTTTTCATCAAACTTTCTGTCTTAAAAGGCTAGTTATATCTGCATTGCGATGTAGTTACTCCTATTCTCTCAAGTCTTTATGAGTTCCAACAAAACTTTTGTCAACATTTTTATTGATGATTTCATGAACAGCGTGATAAAACCAGTTTCCATCTCCAACTGTTGGTTTTTCACAGTATACATCCAGTCCAATTGACCGTGCCTTGAAAACAATTCTTTGTGCAGCCATGTGACTTGCAAAATTTAATGGATTTATAATTGACATTGCCATTGTTGTACCTATTTATTTAATTGTTAAACAAACAAAAAAATATATATGAGTGTTGGGGCCCTGTAACACATGTGGAAAGCTACAGCCAGAGTCACAAGTTCTGGCGCACAGGAGGGTCTTATTTAATTCTTTTTTATATTAATATATTTTTGACATCTACATTTTTTCTATTTGTGTTCGATCTGTAACCAGTCCATTTATGTTGTTAGCTCTGTCTTGTGTCGTATTGTTTGTGATAGAAGGATTGTTTTTTCTCTTTACGATTTTCTTAAAGAATAGTTTTAGGTCCAAGTTGGACAGTACTCATGCTTGTAAGAAGCAAGAAAGTGTATTCAGCACCTTCTTCTGGGAGCCTAATCCCAGTTTTGACAACCACCGTCCCTGTAGACAAGATACTTCAGTGCAGCTTGCTGTATTGTAAACCTTTTTCATATATTTATAGGGATTTAGCGTAAATCAAAGTTTTTTAAATAATATCGAAAATAAAGAAAAATTTGTAAATTTAGCTGGAACATTTTTTGGCGGATCAGGGTATTTAGACTTTGCAAAAACTTATTTTACTTGTGTTGTTTCGAACTTTATGCAGTAGGTCGTGTTGTTTCGAAATCTATACAGCAGGTCATTCTTCTCCAACTTAAAATAATAAAAAAACAGGAAAATTATTTTTATTAAACATTTTAGTGTTCTTTTAATAAATTTTTCTGCAGGCTTATTTTTTGTGCTATTAAGACCTAAAAACCATACACCCAATACGGCTTCAGACGTGTGTGTAGGCGTGCGAGTGACAAAACTGAATAAACCGTTAATGCATGTTTAGCCTACACAAAACAGTAGCTACCTTTCTAATTTGCATGCACCTTTCTGACACCACCATAATCTGGAAAAAAGGATACTATACAGATAATACCAATAAAACTGATTATTTCTTTTTCTTTAATCTTCTTAAAAACGATCCAGAGGGTTGCTTTTTCAATTAACTTGGTTGTACAGACCATGCTTGTAAAAGGGAGGTCTTGCTTTGCATAGGGATCTTTAGAGGGTTTAACCTCTACCACTTAAAATAAGAGTCATTAGACTAGTCAAATCACTACAGCTTGCTGTTTTGTTATCTCATAATCATTCCTTCAGAAAAAAGTAAGAGCTTTCCAATTGAAATTTCAAGAGAAAAGCAGCGGTACAAAAAAGCGGAAAAGTTAAAAATACACGACAAAATCGATAAGAAAAAGGACTGGCAATGAGCTATCCTAAAAGAAAAAACCTACCCTTAATACTAATATATTTAGCTAAAATAGAATTAAAATAGTATAAAACGCAAAAGTGAAAAATCCGGGGGTAGGGGGTATGAGCCGTACTTATTGGCTTTTTTACTAGACTTAAAACATGCAGGTATAACGGGCCCATGCAATATTTCCGGTACAAAATTAGAAATCTATAATTTGGATGCAAAGATTTTAGCAACCATACTTTCATGCAAAAAGTATCCATCACATGAAACAAACCTGTCGTTACATGCAGACGACTTGAGCTAAACACTTTAACCCTATTTGGTATGGGCTTTTTTGACCCTTGTAAGTATGGGGGGGCATAAAGTACCCGCGGGCTGTAACTCTAGTTCAGTTGGCTTTTAAATGACAAAACGTGGCACAAAGAAGCATCAATATGTTGTGACTTAATTAGTGACAAAATATTTAGGTTGACATGTCATCACAGGAAGTGATGACGTCATAATGAGACAATGGTTGAAGAAAATATGTCTTTCTTGGAAATTCTTGTTTTTTTATCTTTTTTAAAACTATTTACAGTACTAGTCATTAAAAAAGTAATACAAGAATGTAATATATTATTAGGAACATTAACAGGTGGTATAAAGACAAAGGATTTCTCTAAGGAGAAAATGTAAATCGATTAGAATTCAAATCTTCAAGAATTTTTTTTGTAAAATCTATATTTGAGAACCTTAGTGTTAGTAGCTGTCATGGAATAAAACTTGGTATATCTATTAGCACTTACGTCAGTAGCTACTCAATAAAGACCATTTGGATTGACATGGGACAAAATGACCTATGACGTTATCAAATGACAATAGAAATAGAGAAATTGGAAATTACAAACATTCTGGTCTGTAAATTACCAATATTCCGGTCTGCAAATTACACAGTATGCATGTCAATATTGTATGATGACTTTTTGTCACTATCACATACATAATCCCATATTCATACAACTGGATTAAAATCAACTAAATTAAAATTTAAAATAATAGACACGCAACAGTACAGAGAGCTTAAAGATTGATGATGATGAAGTGACAAAACAGCTGGCTGTTGTGATATAGCTTGTCTAATGACGGCTGGTTAATTATTAGAGGTTGTAACCCTCTGAAGGTTCTGCATAATAGCAAAACCCTCCCTTTTAACAAGGATTCTGTCAGAAAAAATACATTGACCATTAAACAGGACGCGTAAAACAGTGGTAAAGCACAAAATACTAATAAACATAAAAAGACAACAAACAAAACAATTAGGCAATTCAAACTGAATTAATAGGCACACGTAAAATAAATAAAACTTATTATGACGAAACTATCCTTAAACGGATAAATCTTAAAATAATTCCTAACGGAACAAATATAAACTAAAGCAGGCAACGATCTGTGCGCCAGGACTTGTGAACCTGGCTGTAGCTTTACACGTGTTAAGGGCGCCCAACACTCAGCCTTACACAGATCATTGCTGCGGTGGGTCAACCTAATGACAGTGCCAGCCTGTCATGACTGGGGTGATGTGCGTGGGCGTCAAACCACGAAGACAAGATAAGAATATCAAACCCCCTTGCAAAGCTTCTAAAATGACTCAGGGCAGCAGGATCGTCAATTCTGAAGGCAAAGTGAGCAAACTCTGCCTCCCTACTGGACTGGGGTAACAAGTGGGACCGTCAAACCCAAAGACAAGACAAAAAGTCTAGCCCCCTTGCTATGCTTCTTACAGGATCTCAAGAGAGAGAAGGGAGTGAGCAAACTCCTATTTCACGGTAAACTAAACGGCCAAGGTTAGCTGGGGTAAATTAGAACCGCTAGGGAAATTTATTCCCTCCCCCAATTTGTTTTTATGGCATGGAAAAAGTTAAGTCCTGGTAAAAAATAGTATGTAACAGGATGAATTGTTCAAGTGAGACGAATTGACTTCTGAAACGCAGCGGTCGTTGCACTTAAGCCAAGTGTTTCGTTGATCTTTAATAAATGCCCAGTAATGTCCTGCTTTTAAGGTACCTGAATGGTTAATTGTGGCGACTAATCTGTACTTGTTGCTAAAGGAAATTTCATCAGTAGGGTGAGAAAGCACGCTTAGCTCGTGGTGTTTCGTAGGCACACAGTTCACCGATCTTGTATCCTTGAAAGAGGAACCATTAACTGAGGCATACCTAAGTAACTGAACAACAAGGATATCGCCACAACTGGAAATTTGTGTTTCAGTTGTGCTCTCCTGGTGTGATGAACACTGGGGGCAAAACCACCTGTCGTCGCCTACAAGCTGTTGCGACTGCGAAATTGCCTTGAAAGAGTCCCCTATTGACTTGCATGTTGGTAAAGTAAGAATTGTCTCCTTTTGTTCTTTAGAAGAGGAACACAAACAAGTGTTGCAAGATGTTGTTGTTGTTAGACTAACAGAGAGAAGATTGCTAACCAAGGAAGAAGATCCAATTAGTTCGTCAATGACTACGTGGAGCGTCTCAGGGACGTCTTGCTGAATGTTGTAATGAAATTCATTTTTATTTAGAGTATGCATTCTGTTCTGCAAAGCCCGCAGGAAATTGGAAGGATCGATAGGTGAACGGGAGCGATGTAAAAGGGACATATTTAGGACTATTGACTTCACTAGTGGCGATAAAAAAGAGGACTCTGATGGCAGTTGAGACCAAAGTCTTGGAAGGACAGTTAACACTTGAAGGATGGAGTTTGCATAGCATGTGTTACCTTTGTTTATCAAACCGGCGTGGGCGTTGTTAGCTTTCTGCTTGGATTTGGTCTTTAGGTCAACTGCGGGTTTTGGTAATGATGTGGCTGAATACGGACCGTTATCGACAAAAGAGTTTGATGCCAAAGAAGACACTTGGAACATACGATCGTTTGAGGTTGCGGATGTTGTTGGACTGCATTCTTGGGACCATTGCAGAGAATCTCTAGCAAACCAGATGCAAAATGATGTTTTCATGCATATGTCACCAAGTTTGCGTGCAGTTATAAATGCAGATTTGTTGGAAAAACCGAGAGTCTTTAAACAACATGTAACGGACCTAGAACAGTAACCTCTAGCACCTACTTCAACAGCGTAAAGATGAGGAGACCAACCGTTACTACGTATCACTTCGACTAAAGAGGAGTATTTAGAAAGTTTGGTACAGTGCCAGGACTCCATATTCTCCTCACAAGGACAGGTAAGTTCAATGAGAATGGCAATTTTGGAACAGTTGGAATACATGACAATGTCTGGTCTTAGTGATGTAACAGCTATATGACCAGGGAACACAAAGCTATTGTTTAAGTCAGACAGTATCACCCAGTCACTGGCGTGATGGAATAGACCTGTTGGTTTTGATCTTTTCCCAGAGGTGTATGTACCTGCTTTAACAAATGGTATCTTAAACAATTTACTTTTCGGAGATGGTTTAAGTTCTGACAAAAATTCTTTGAGGCTTAGAAGAAGCTCACAAAGAACAGAATCATGTCGGAAAGTAAATCGGCCTTGAGTAAGGGCAACCTTGCAAGAACCTAAGACATGTGCTGTGGTGCATAAAAGCTTTCCACACAAGGAACAACTGGATTCAGTGCAAATGTTCCAACGATTTAAGTTGCTGGGTGACGGTAAAACATCATAAGTAGAAGCTAGGCAGAAAGAAAGCAAGTTTGGTGGCATGGCCAGAATGGATTTCCAGGACAGGTCATTTCGGATGTAATTCTCCCATCTGGTCCACTGCCCTTGTACTTGCAACTGCATGGCTCTACTCATGTTAGCTTCCTCGTCTATATCTCTGGCTGTGTTTGTTATCAACTTTCTGTAAGCGTGGCACTGTTTGGAAGTGGGAACCTTCAAACATTTTTGGATGCCTAGGCCAGCTCTACCCAGTTGGGGAGTACCTATCATGGATCGAACTGTTACTTCTGTCTCTGCCGTCGTAACTGCGTCCTTCACCTTCCATTTACCCGATTTTAAGGAGGGGGCACTAAGTGAGACTAGTGGGTCTTTAGAGTCTCTTAAAAGCAGATGGCCACTGATTTTGGAGGACTTCAGTAGTGATGTCAGACTTTTGATTGGCAGGGGACAAGGCGAACAGGAGCTGTACAGACAGATGTTAGTAGTGGATGGGTGAATTGAAAGCCATTTTCTGATAAAAGCAGATGTCTTTTGTTCCAACCTTGAAACCCGAGATATGGGAACCTCGTAAATAAGCAGTGGCCATTGGATTCTAGGGATAAGTAAATTTTGTAGAATCCAGAGTTTCTGAGTGCCTTTGAAACAAGAACTATTTATTATTGTAAGCCCAGTTGTTAACTTATTCTCTAGTTCCCCGATTGACTTTGCGTCTGAAAGTGAACCGTCAATAATACGACCAAGGAAACGAACAGGTGAAGAGTGTATTGATGGGATATACGAGGAAAAGTCAGTTGGTGTAGATAGAGGGGTAACAGAAAACGGGGTAGTGTTTACTGACCTACCTTTTATAAGTATTATGCTTCTTGACTTACGGGGACAGAAACTCATCCTTGCCCATGTCAAAGCAGTAGTACATCGGTTTAGGAGTTTTTGAGTTCCCGAAACAGAGGATGACATGAGGTTGATATCGTCCATAAAAGCTCTAATTACTGGTAGGGATACCTTCTTAGAAGTAACAAAATTGGAGGCATCAGATAGGAGAGTGTATTCAAGGATGATGTTGATGCCAGCGAGAAATAAAATGATGGAAAGAGTGCACCCAGCAAAAATGCCACGCATGTGCCTGTGCCAGTTGCTTGGTGAGGACAAACTAAAGGATTTGCTATAAATACCGATGTAATAAGTCTTGATGAACGATATCCAGCTTGGAGCAACTCCATATCTCTCCAGTGCAAAAAATATTAAATTGTGTGGAATTGAAGGAAATGCATTTGCGATATCCAGCCATATTGTGGCGAGGTCTGATTTGTTAACTCGGGCTTCTTTAAGAGCAGCCCAAACCATCGACATGTGTTCCCAGCAACCTGGAACCTTTTCCATACAACCTTTTTGGAGTGACGTATTGATAAATTTGTTGGTATTAATTATGTGGGCTTCTAACCGTCTTGATACAAGACTGAATAAAAGCTTGCCTTCTACATTTAATAAGGCGATAGACCGATAATCTTTAATATTAGACTCCATAGGAGTTTTTGATTTAGGGATATAAATTTCACTAGCACAACGCCATTGAATAGGGACAACACAATTTTTAAAACAAGACTTAAACATATTAAACAATATAGAATTTACTTTAGAACACTTTTTGTACACTTTATAGGGTATAGCATTGATGCCTGGGGAAGAAGCATTTCGTCGGGTTGCAAGAATCTTTAAAAAATCTTCATATTTAAAAGCAGATGCCGGAAAGGGTTGTGAAATAGGAGGGTTTGGTGGTAGCCCGTGTAGATTGCCTAGGGGAACGTCGTAAAGATCGTCTTTCACAGATGAAGATTTATGGTTATCAAGTGTTTCTTGATCAACCCTTAAAATAGAATAACACTTTGGGTCAAGCAGATCCTTTCCTGCTTTGTAAGGGTTGTTCCTGAAGGAGTCCTGAGCTTTCTTGAATTTTCGGCGCTTTTTCCTAGCCCGTTCACTTCGGCGCAAAAGTGTAATTTTAGCTTTTACCTCCGTTAAGAGTTGTTGCAACTCTTTCCTTTGGATTAGGTTGCAAGAAACCTTTATTTGCCTAAGAAGTGAATTCTTTTCTTTTATTAAATTAATGGAAAGCATTGTTCGACGATTCTTCCCTGACAGGTTTTTGCCACCTTTGTAAACAGGGTGACCAAAAACTTGGGCTGCTTCATTGTAGATAGTGTCTTCTAGAAGTTGTACTTTTTCAGAAAGAGAATTACAAAACCTTAGCCTGTTGGATAAGATTTCAGAAACAGAGCTATCCAATTGGGTCCAGCGATCGTCGATCATATTCCCCCAAGAAATTGGTGTTTTTGTTTGCAAGTTGTTGAGGTAATTCTTCTCAGTGTGAAGGGAGTGTCTCGTGTGGGGTTTATCCTGAGATACAATCGTCTTCTTAAGCTTTCCAGCACCACAATTGGGGAAGATATCCTGAAGTACAACTTTGCAACTTTTCATGGGGGGGTTCGTTAAAGGTCTAATTGGAGTAGACGAATTTGTCACTTTAAAATCAATCTCAAATTCACCGCGGTGATTTGAGGGGTTATTTAGGGAATTATCTATAACTATAGTGGTTAAAATGCACAGGACAGAAGACCACCCTGAGTTGCCTGGCTCACAGGGCTAAGCTATTATTTTCGCAGTGTCGCCACTACTGCGAGGATTCGCTAGCGGCTAATTAACCTATTAGCCATTCATCTATTGGCACGTACCGTAGATTAAGGTCCAAGTAAAAGAAATACTAAAATCAGATCCGAAAGAATGTCCAATAACGGTCAAGGCATATAAGGAGCAAATCTGGGTCTTTCCCAGTGTCACTAGTCTTTCCCAGTGTCACTAGTCTTTCCCAGTGCCAGCCAGTCTTTCCTAGCAGTCATGAAACCGTTACGGTGAACAGAAATTGATGATGAAGTGACAAAACAGCTGGCTGTTGTGATATAGCTTGTCTAATGACGGCTGGTTAATTATTAGAGGTTGTAACCCTCTGAAGGTTCTGCATAATAGCAAAACCCTCCCTTTTAACAAGGATTCTGTCAGAAAAAATACATTGACCATTAAACAGGACGCGTAAAACAGTGGTAAAGCACAAAATACTAATAAACATAAAAAGACAACAAACAAAACAATTAGGCAATTCAAACTGAATTAATAGGCACACGTAAAATAAATAAAACTTATTATGACGAAACTATCCTTAAACGGATAAATCTTAAAATAATTCCTAACGGAACAAATATAAACTAAAGCAGGCAACGATCTGTGCGCCAGGACTTGTGAACCTGGCTGTAGCTTTACACGTGTTAAGGGCGCCCAACACTCAGCCTTACACAGATCATTGCTGCGGTGGGTCAACCTAATGACAGTGCCAGCCTGTCATGACTGGGGTGATGTGCGTGGGCGTCAAACCACGAAGACAAGATAAGAATATCAAACCCCCTTGCAAAGCTTCTAAAATGACTCAGGGCAGCAGGATCGTCAATTCTGAAGGCAAAGTGAGCAAACTCTGCCTCCCTACTGGACTGGGGTAACAAGTGGGACCGTCAAACCCAAAGACAAGACAAAAAGTCTAGCCCCCTTGCTATGCTTCTTACAGGATCTCAAGAGAGAGAAGGGAGTGAGCAAACTCCTATTTCACGGTAAACTAAACGGCCAAGGTTAGCTGGGGTAAATTAGAACCGCTAGGGAAATTTATTCCCTCCCCCAATTTGCCCGTTACTAATTGCATTTCTCCACAAAACACGCAGGTATAACGAGCCCATGCAATATTTCCGGTACAAAATTAGAAATCTATCAGTACAGAGAGCTTAAAGATATTCCCTTTACTAATTGCATTTCTCCACAAAACACGCAGGTATAACGAGCCCATGCAATATTTCCGGTACAAAATTAGAAATCTATAATTTGGACGAAAAGATTTTAGCAACCATAGTTTCATGCAAAAAGTATTCATCACATGAAACAAAACTGTCATTAAATGCAGACGACTTGAGCTAAATACTTTAAACATATAGTTACCTCAATTTTCCGCTCCGTATTTTTCACGGACTCCACATCTATCTCATCTTTGTGAGTCAGCTAAATTAAAATTTAAAATATTGGAGATACGTACTCGTAGTGAGAGCTTAAAGATATTCCCCTTGTTAACTGCATTTGTCTACAAAACACGCAGGTATAATGGGCCCATGCAATATTTCCGCTACAAACTAGAATTCTATAATTTGGATGAAATTTATTTTAGTAGCCATAGTTTCCTTTTTCATGCAAAAAGAATTCATCACATGAAACAAAACTGTCGTTACATGCAGACGACTTGAGCTAAATACTTTCATCTTTGTGAGTCGGCTAAATTAAAATTTAAAATATTGGAGACACGTACTCGTAGTGAGAGCTTAAAGATATTCCCCTTGCTAACTGCATTTGTCTAAAAAACACGCAGGTATTACGGGCCCATGCAATATTTCCGGTACAAAATTGATATCTATAATTGGGATGAAATGATTTTAGCAGCCATAGTTTCCTTTTTCCATGCAAAAAGAATTCATCACATGAAACAAAACTGTCGTTACATGCAGACGACATGAGCTAAATACTTTAAACATATAGTTACCTCAATTTTCCGCTCCGTCGTTTTCACGGAGTCGACATCTATTGCATCTCTGTGAGTCAACTAAATTAAAATTTAAAATAATAGCCACGCAACAGTACAGAGAGCTTAAAGATATTCCCCTTACTAATTGCATTTCTCCACAAAACACGCAGGTATAACGGGCCCATGCAATACTTCCGGTAAAAACTTAGAAATCTATAATTTGGATGAAATGATTTTAGCAACCATACTTTCATGCAAAAAGTATCCATCACATGAAACAAACCTGTCGTTACATGCAGACGACTTGAGTTGAACACTTTAAACATTAGTTACCTCAATTTTCTGCACCCTATTTTTCACGGAATCGACATCTATTGCACCTTTGTGATTCTGCTAAATTAAAAAGTAAAACATTGGAGACACGCACCCGTAGAGAAAGCTTGAAGGTATTCGCGTTAATAATTGCATTTCTCCGCAGAACGGGTCCATGCAATATTTCCGCAACAAACTTAGAATTCTATGATTTTGATAAAATAAGTTTAGCAACCATAGTTTCATTGTTGTTGAACAAAGCATCAATCACATGTAACAAAACTGTCGTTATATGCAGACGACATGAGTTAAACACTTTAAAAATATATTTAATTCAATTTTCTGCTCCGTAGTTTTCACGGAGACGACATCTTTTGCATCTTTGTCAGTCTGCTAAATAAAAATTTAAAGTAATAGCCACGCAACAGTACAGAGAGCTTAAAGAAATTCCCGTTACTAATTGCATTTCTCCACAAAATACGCAGGTATAACGAGCCCATGCAATATTTCCGGTACAAAATTAGAAATCTATCAGTACAGAGAGCTTAAAGATATTCCCGTTACTAATTGCATTTCTCCACAAAACACGCAGGTATAACGAGCCCATGCAATATTTCCGGGACAAAATTAGAAATCTATAATTTTATAGTTTTATATATTTTATATCTATAGTTTTTTTGATAATCAACATGTCATCAAAATCTGCCACTTTTACAGTGATTTCCTCAAGATTACCAGAAACTAGCACACTTGCAGGTTTAAAGTCCTTGTGTACTATGTTGTGCCTGTGCAAATAAACTAGTCCTTTCGTAGCCTGAATTATATAATTTAAACGTTTTTCAAATACAAAGTACTCATTGTCATCAAAAATTGATATCAGTTGGCATAAGTTATGAGCTAACTCTCCGTTCACATCAACGACACAGTACTCAAATAATAAAGCCGATGGTTTTGTGCTATATCCTCGAAAACGAACCACATTTCTCAGTTTAATTGACAAATCCAAAACCTTCTTTTTGGACAGTTGTTGTTTAAATGCTTTGACACCAGCAGGTTTTCCACGCAAGAAATGTTTGTAAACTTTGGCAGACGTTCCTCCTATTACTTCAGTTGGATTTAAGGGAAGGTCACATACTTCTAAAAAGCTGATTTGAAAACCCAACAGACATTACTGTACAATTACAATCCTAAAATGTATTGATATACATGTATTGATAGGAGAGAACCAGCAAATGAAAATTTTTTATAAATTTCAGCTAAATTTCCTATAATTGCAAGGATTTGGGAAATAGGTAAAAAAAAGGTACAATGACCAATTAGACTAAAACACAAAGAATGCAGTATACATCAGAACAAAAAAGAAAAACTATATAAACATACACAACAGATACAAGCAAAAACAAAACAGTTAAGCAATTCATACTGAATTAAATAGATACACATAAAATAAAACTTGTCATAAGAAGAATATCCTCAAACAGAGAAATTATAAAAAGATCCTTATCAAATCTAAAAGGTATATATATAGCGAGTTAGTCTGTTTCTCCCAGTTCTGTGGTCCGCGGATGGAATCCCACTCACTGCCGGGCAGTATGTTAGCATTTAAAAAGTAACTCTACTTCAATAACTACTACAATCTGTTAAAGAAAAAATTAAAAGACTTGGAACTGGAGGATAAACCACACCTCATATATATGGAATTGTGACGAGTCCAGTTTGCCACACGAACCCAAGCACTGCAAAATTGTTTTGCGGAACTCCACGCTATCGACACAGATGTTTCACCCGAGTTGACCAAAACATCTAAACTTGAATCAGTCACACCATCCAATGCTGATAACAGTGACGGCAACACATTTGTGTATAATGGTAGCAAAGGGAGAATCGTCTCTTATTTCATTCCAGACGATGAACCAGACAACTCAATTTGCATGCCAGCCACGCCTTCTTTGTCAGATTCAAGTCCAAACGCGATACACGACTGGAACTCCGATAATTTTAGAAGAAACTCCATCACATTTGGTGTGGGAAATGGATTTGATTGCGGCTTGGGACGTAATCTGTGGTCCTCTACAAGTCAGCCGTTGTGACGACCAGACAAGCAACGAACAGGTATCATTCAAAAAACGCCTTCTCTATGTTTTGTAAAGGAGATTTCTTATGAAGGCAACTTAATGTTGGGGCTTAAGCACCCAAATATCGTAAAAATCAAAGGTTTTTTTGAATCCGATGAAAATGTATGCATCGTTTTAGAATGTATTGATGGAGGAGGACTATTACAACATTTAAAAAAGTATAGTGCTTTGGTAGAAAGTAATTGCAAGGCTTTATTTCTGGAGCTTTTACAAGCAGTAGATTTTCTTCATCAAAACAACACTTGCATGAGTTCTGACTTGCAGTGTAAATATATACTATCTAAAAACAAAGAAAGGATATCATCCATTTCAATACGCTATGTTATTCCCCTCCCTTTCTTTAGATATTTTGTTGCACATAATGTTCTAGGACAAGCCTGGGAGATGAGGTTATATTTAAGAGGTAAATAAGTAAAAAGAAATCAATTGGCTACATCCGTTGTATGTTACACACGCATGTCCCGTTTACCCCTAGGCACTTGAAATAGGTTTGGGGTAAATACAAGACATGTCCCGCAATTACCCAAAAGAAAGGGTAATTACGGGACATATTTCCTCAAATAAACATTGGTGGCACACTCACGTACTTCTAGCAAATTAAAAATAAAATTTGTGAATGCGTACTTCTAGCCAAAAAAAATTAAAAATCTGGTCACATACTTTGTCGCAGCCACTTCTATATCGTTTGCTATAAGTTGCTAATTTGTTTTGTGCAAATATTATATTTAGCTAGCTAGCATTACAAACCATACATTAAGACACATTCTATTCAACGAAAATGTTAAAAAAAGCTAAAAAGATGAAAAAAGCTATATAGTTATATATACATTATACCTCTACAGAAAAACATTCATCTTTTCACAATGGCTGACCAGCCGGCAAGCTTAACATATTATAAGGCGCTATATTTGCGCAAGCTACCGTAATAAGGCGCCAATAGAGCAGCTGCTTGTAGCTCTATATATTCATAATTACTTACTTCTCGTTGTAGCTCCCGAAATTCCATTCCAAAATTGATTTTAGGGAGCATCAAAAAATGTCAATATTATCAATCATGTGTAAATTAAAGTAGTAGTATTAGTCTGTGGGTAACCTAAATCTATTAACGCACCGTTTTTATCTCTAGTTGCCAAAAAAAGGCAATGGAATGAAATTAAGTTGTTAAAAACGCAAATTAACATAGATTTAGGGAGCATGGCTAAATTTCATGTATCAATTTGTTCTCATATATCCGTTCTATTCTGTACTTGTTAGTACCTATAAAGAGAACAAAAAAGCACAATTCCACCAAATTCCACCCGCATTGTATTTCGCTACTTACGAAAATGTAAAAAAAATAGCAACTAAAGGCCTTCAGGAAAAGCAGTGGAATTGTCTTCGCTCGATTTTCTTCTCAACTTTTAGACGATATTTTAAAAACCTTTTTAAAATCTATCTAAATTGATTAAATGCCTTAGAAGTATAGACCGGAATAGTGTAAATTCGAATTCATAATTGAAATATATAGTCCTCGAAAGGAACGCTTAAAGTTTTTTAATAAAGAAATTTTAAAATTAGAACTTCGGGAGCCATCAAGAACTAATGATAATTGCTGTTTTTTTAGAACCTGAGTAGGGTTTTTACGTTTTAAAGCATTTTATTAGACAGGATATTTTTGTCTTGACTTATGAAAGCCGTTTCTTTTCCATTGTTTTGTAAGGTCCCGCTTTAGTCATTTACTTGCTTACGTGAATTTGGGGAGCACCTTATTTTTATCCAAATTTATAAAATATTTAAGAAGAGTTTTCTGGGTAAAAATTCCCTTTTAACAGGATACTTTAGCCTAACGTCGTACACAAAATCAAATCCCTGAAATGCTACGGCTGAGAAAAAAATTTTTTTTTTCCTTGACAAATATATTTTAAAAATAGAACTTCGGGAACATGCACAACCTAACAGTGATTGCTACTTTTTCTGAACCAAACTGAGATTTACACGTTCTAAAGCGTTTTGATTGACGTGACCTTTTCGCCATGACTTGTGAAACCCTCTTTTATTCTATTGTTTTGTGTTTTCCAGAATATATAATATTCCCGTTTTTGACGAAAACATGCTTATGTAGATTTAGGGATCACATTTTGTCAAGGTTTGTTCAAAAAGTTTGCAGAACATATTTTGAAAAAAAACACGTTTTTAAGTTTAACTCAAGTTAATTCAATGCCTTAGTGATGTGGACCGGATTGTTGCAACTTCAATTTTAGATTTAAGGCGACTTGTCCTTGAATAGAACAATTGTTTTTCCGTAATAAAGATATTTTAAAGTTAGAATTTCGGGAGCATGTGTAGAGTAGCGATAATTAATTTTCGTTGAAACGTTCCAAAGAGTTTTAATTGATTGCAACTGCTTGTCTTGACTTGTAAAAGCAATTTCTTTTCCAATTTCTGTCCTTTTCAAAGAATATCAAAATCCCGTTTTAAACATTTACTTGCTTACTTGGATTTGGGGAGCACCTTTTTTTTGTCTAAATTTTGCCCGAATCTTTAAGAAGGGTTTTTTGGGTAAAATTATCCCTTTTACACGATACTTTAGCCTGAGATCATACAGGAAATCGATTCCCGGAAAAGCAATCGTATAGAAAAAATTCTTTTTTTTTCATTAATAAAAACGTTTTAAAATTAGAACTTCGGGAGCATGTACAAATTAACGGTAATTGCTAAAATTGAGAAAAAAAGTTGCGTTGTCACGTTCCAAAGCGTTTTAATTGGCGGGACCTTTTTGTAATGATTTATAACTGGTCTTACTGTTTCAATTTTTGGCGTTTTTCAAAAGATATTAAATTGCCGTTATCGACAAAGACTTACTTACGTGAATTTAGGGATCATTTTTTGTCAATTTTTTTTACGGAATAAATTTGGCGGTAAAATTTACCGTTATCTTTTGCACGGCTAAAGGCGTGCATGAATTTTACTGTGCGATAGAAAGGAAGACCCGAACTTACTCCAAGAAGTTCCGAAACTCATTTGATGCTCATTTGAAGGAGTCGCTTATTCTAGGGAGGCGTTCGTTAAATATCCTAAAAAGACATTGAAATAATGTTAACAATTACTAATTAAATAAATAAAGAATATATAACCGTTCGTTTAGAAATCCGTTAACTACCGTGGCTAATTAGTACATCTTGTCCCGAAACAGGATAGTCGACGTGCGGCCGAACCCTTCTGATGTGCGGCCGAACGTTTTGATGTTCGGCCGCACATCCGCACGTCCGAACATTTCAAATTATAAATGTTCTGCCGAACGTTTCGAAGAATCTGATCTGTATATTTATATATATATTTATGTATATATTTATTTACTGAGTTTCAAACGTTCGGCCGGATGTTTGTATCATACAAACATGCGGCCAAAGATCTTATAAGCCCGGCCGAATATCACAATCTTCGGCCGGATGTTGGAACATTTGCCTGGATGCAACAAACATTTAAAAAAGCTTTAATAAAAACAAATGACGGAATTGTTATGTTTAAAATATAACATCAATGTTTCTAGAGAACTTGTTCGACAAACTTTGCTGAGACTCGATCCTTAAGATGTAGAACGTTTAAACACACAAAGCTAAGTAAATATACAGACCAGATTCTCTGACACGTTCGGCCGAACATTTATAATTTGAAACGTTCGGAATTGCGGACGTGCGGCCGAACATCACAACGTTCAGCCGAGTGTTATGACGTTCGGCCGCACATCTCAAAGGTTCGGCCGCACATCGACTATCATGTTACGGGACAAGAAGTACTAATCCGCGACGGCGGTTAACCCTGAGGCGTTCTTCTTTATCAAGCAGTGTCTTATCAAAAAATGCCTTGGGGAGCTTACTTCTAAAATGTCCATGTTACAGAGGTGTCTGAATTAGAAGGCGCCCGCCACAGGAATGTATACTGTAATTCTGTTGTAAAAGACACACGATCACGTGCATAAACAAAATTTAAAGTCAACGTTAGTGTGTTAAATTTTGTTAAGTTACAATTTCAGATGTATCCTTTTCGTTTCAAATATCAATCAAAAACTGATTTCAAATTAGTTTGTAATTACACAGAACTAAAAAGAAAAACAAGGTTTAAGAAAAAATGATTTCAATTTCCTCCTGCTACTTAATTGGATTTAGGGCACATAATTAGAATTTAGGGAGCATAGTTTGTTCTACATTTAACCGTAAACCACAAATTCAATTTTATCGTAAAGGCTTAATTCGCAAGCTAAAGTTTTCTTCCCATTAAGTTACTTCGCGTAAAGGAAGGCTTTAAAAGTCTTATGCTTAAAATGCCCCGTCTCTATAAAAGGTCTGACTTCAATAAACGCCTCAGAAAGTAACAAAATATTAAATAAATTACGGACAAACGCTCCGTTGTTCAGCAGGGACGTTCCTTAAGAGCTTTTATTATTCAATCTACTACCAGGAAAGAAAGAAATAAAGCATTTACTAGGATTCCTACTTTAGATTTTCGTCTCTATCTCTAGTAAGTAATGAGGTCGCTAACTGCAATTTGCTAGAAGACATAAAAGATGAAGACTATGTTGAGAAGAAATGAATAATTAAGTTTATTTTTTAAACGCCCACTTTCGATTCAACGCCTGTTTCCAGCGCCAGAAGTGTTTAACCGTGTTTTATGGTTACTAGAGCTTAGCTGAGTGGTACTTTTAAAAGTGTAATTTTAACACATAGTGCAACAAGGAACTTTTTTCTTTGTGGAATATAACGATTTAATTAATAAAAAATAACTCAACAAATGATTTTATTAAACGAAAAAAGTAAAATACAAAAAAAAGTAAAGGTCATCATGTCTGTAAGACATTAGCTAAATTAAAACAAAAAACAATCCATACAAATCTCAAAAACAAAACATGCAAGATGAAAAAGGCAAGACTTATCGGTCCGTGAAACGCTGTCCAAACGTTCCGAACGTGAAAAAAAAATAAAAAATAAAAATAGGTGGCTATGTAAAAAGCGAACTGCTTTAGAATTTCTTTTTTTTAAAGTAACGTAATTGTGCAACAATTATCTTAAAAGTCCTTTCTAACAAATGTTCTTACTACTTTTTACAGCAATATTTCCGCCTCTCAGTCCTCACTTTCACGAGTATTTTCTGCAAACCATGTTCTTCGTAAATTTCCTTCATATTCCGATCGTTCTTTAAAATGCGTTCTACAGCAGAACGGCGAACAAAAGAGGTAGGATGCCTTATAATTTCTTTAAAAGCTTTACGTATGGCAATCTCTTCTTTTTGAAGATACAATGTACGTGACCGACATTCAGCAGAGAACTCATATTTAGAATGATCATCATGCGCAGAGCTATCTGAGTCTTCAGGAGGCCCAAGCTCATCTGTTGGAGGTAAAACGTCTTCCTCGGTATTTAAAGTTTGATTCCCCTCCTTACTCAGTTTTTGGTTTTCTACAATGTATCTTAATTTGTCGCGAATTTGATATTCGGTCAATGGAATATTCACCAACAGATCGTTTTTCTCTCGTACTGATGACAAAGTTATGGTAGCATCTGATGACAAAACATCTTTAAAGATTTCGGTAATTTTCCTCTCAATTTCTTCGCTCTTCATAGATGAAGATGATGATGGCGCTATGCATTCTCTTAAATGTTTGAGCTACATTTTTTGTTTTTTCCTGAAGAAAATAAGATTTAGCTGCGGTATCTTCGCTGTGACACGTCATGTTCGATAAGTCGCGCTTTAACCCAGGAACAGACGAATGCACGGTAGATACGAAAGATTTGCGTACTAGCGTTGCCGTTAACTTTCTTTTATTTCTTTCCAAAAGATTTTTTGTAGTAGCACGTTGAAAAAATGCATTGAATTGGTCACCGATCATAGATGAAGTCATTTGCCTACCACTCCAACTGATGAAAACCAAATCGCTGGGTTCCACTCCAACACCTGGAATCTTATTTCGAATTTTATCAATGTACACTCTGCAGTCGTTGTATAGTGAAGTGGAAAAAGCAAGAACAACCGGGCCAGAGGTCGATGCTGTCTTATGCTTCATCACATAAGCCATGTAGACATTATCCTCTAATTTCGCGTGGTGAAATTCCCCCAAAGTCATGTTTTGAAGCGCGCCAGGTCTTGTGGCATTGGATACGGTAAGCGATGTTAAAATGAAATCGCGACAAGAAGTAAATGTCTTCAACAGTGGCAACTTTGGTGACGCCTTGTGGAACTTAAGCAAACTTTGGCATTCTTGTAAAAGGTCGGAGTTATCAAACTGAAGAAGTTCTTCCGGCGACAGCAGCTTGTTTAGGTCGTCCACTTGTTTCTCGAACTTCCTTACATTAACCTTGTCCTTAAATGAAGCTGACCAGTTTTGAATTATTGTACATATTTTATGACAATCTTCTGTGCTTTTGCCTATCTCGTCTGGCCGATCACATATGACATAGTTATAGAATAGCCTGAGAGAATTTAAATACGTTCTTGCGGTGCCGGGTTTACAATTGATTGTAAATGAATTCAACCAGTCTTTTCTGAGAGATGTCCGGTCAAAAAGGAGATTAACGTTAAACTTATCTGGGCTAATTGCTTTCAAAATAAGAAGAACTTGACGTGAACGTTGCCCTGCTGACCGCTTATTTGTATGGCAGCCATCGACACTCATCATCCATGACTCAAACTTGCCGATTAGGGAGTCCACTTTTTTCGGTGTCATGACAATGCTTAACTCTTCGTCTTCGTCATCTCCGGAATCTAAAAAAGTAATTAATAACATAAATATCCAACAGGTTAAAGTCATTATAGTAAAAACCAAGGGCTTTATTTGAACATAAAACTTATCGCGGACAATTAAATTTATAAAATTTAGTTTTAGTTTTTTTCTTTAAAATTAGTTCCCAAAAAATAATTGAAAAAGGGAGGCAAATTGTGAAAGTTTAGCATTATTCCGTATTTAGTTAAAATGAGTTAATATCAGTATTCAAATGATATAATATATTATTTAGTACAATTTAATATAAAATATATATTTACCACAAGATTCACATTTGTCTTCCTGCAATTCCTTTTCAGTGACACCATTAAGAGATGTAGAGACGTTTTCTAAAACAAATTAAAAACGTCACGACTCTTCTTAGTGTTTGCACGCGTAGGTTTGATGAGGGAGAAAGTATTGGCTAATTTAAATATACCTATTTGCTCTGGTAGCTTGTTATTTAACTCTTCACTTGTGCCTAAAGGTAGGTAAAGTTTTCTTGTATTAGTGTCAGTCATAATTTGTGAGTGTACAAGTATAATACTTCTATTTGTATTTACCATTTTTATCTACTTCGATAGGTGGAGAATTTACTTCATTACCTTAAATAAAAAAAATAAATTTAGTTTCTATTTTTGAAAAACGTAGCAACACTCTAACAATATATATGCATCAAGTAAGTATACTCAACTTAAAATTAACTTTAACAACACCAAAAATTGCGAATACTTACCAAATGAACTTAATGCTCTGTTTTTTATTTCTTCCCTCTTTTGATTAATGGTAATAGCAGTTACTGTTAGCCAGTCAGGATCTTCTTCGTCATCAGAAGATCCTCGGTTTAACTTGGAACGTATTTCTTTTAAGCCATGACTTCTTAAAGATTTTTTAAATTCTCGAATTTCATCCTCAGTGCTAGAACTGTCACTGACTGGTTCTATAGGAACATCCGACATTTCGCAATAAGACGCCACCATCAGCTTTTTAAATACAACTTTGTCTTTTATCCTGTGTGTCTGACGCAAGTGATTATCAAGACGGGACACAACCTAAAAAAATTTATTAATATTGTCAAGAGTAATCCTGAAAGCACAGGTTTAAATAATACTAATACTAATAATACTATATAAAAACTAATAATACTAATAATAAGGAAAAATGTATCGTTAAAAGGCAGGACCCAATTTACAATGCATTCTTACTTTTGAACAGCCTTGATAGGGACAGCATCTCCTCTGGTATAACCGAGGTTTTGATTTCCGCACAGCGGAGGGCATAATGCTACGCCTCTTGTACATGTTTAATTGACTTTTCAATGCTGTAGCACTCTGAACGTCCATGCCATGTTTTGTCATTAGATGCAATTTTAGATCAAATTTTTCTTCGCTACAAAATGGGCAACTGGTCCTAGTCTTTATGCGGGGTTTATTGTCTGCTTTTACACACTTCTTTGATGATAACCAGCTTTTGAAGACCTTGGAAAATAATTGATAATATTGAATGTTTGTTTCACAAAATGAATAAATCATCAGAAAAATTTCAGTGCACAATAAATTTTGCTTTGTGTTTCTAAAAGATCAGAATTTAAGCTAACAAATCCTACGAAGGTGCCAACATAGCTGCTTTAAACAGAGAAGATATGTTCGCATGATACCAAATCTACTTCAACTGTGACTTTAACTTTAAACATAACTTTAAGGAATCATCAACGTTGCCTTTTCGTACCAATGAGCTAAGTTTATCAGCGTACTCAACGTCCTTTTGTTTCATGTTTGTTAATTCATCAGTGTTATCATTCTAAACAGACAGTTAAACTGGTTACAATTTAACCGCTATGTTAAAAATATTCTAAAAAGAATAAAGCAACCTTAGCACTTACATTATTTTTCCCTTGTGTTTTTTCACTAATGTTTTCGCTATCGTTCAAGTTTTCGATTGAGGGAGCATCTGTAATTTCCTCAACAACCTGTGAAAAATAGATGTCATGTTGAATTAAATGTTAAAAAGGATTGTGCTTGTACTCCTGTGCTTAGACGCCGAAATCTCTCAAAACTATCCAAAATACAAATCATTCTTTAAAAAAAATGAAGAAGTATTACATAAAAATTATAAAATTACATCCTTGTCCTTCACAAAAGCAAGGTAGAACATCTACCACAAAAGTAACCTATAATAATTAATTATCACCTGAAGTTTCATTTCATTAGTTTTTATCTCTTCTTTGTTGTTTTCAATTGAAGCATCCATTTGTCCATCTTTTACATTTGCCTTTTAACACAAAAGAAAAATGGTTACCTTTTAACTATTTAATATAATTTAATTTTCCAAGGGTCAAAAATATTAAGCCATGGAGAAAAAAATTGACAAAAAAACACACTTACGTCTGACTCAATTTCTTCATTTCTTAGGGATTGACATTGACTTTCGTCGACACAAAAGTCTGTTTGGCTGTCCAAACTTTTTACTATAACAAATTATTATTAGGTATCTAATTTTTAATATCTAAAGACATGAATAAAATTGTCAAAAAATAAATATATATATATTTTCTCTACCAATTTTCTCATTTTTACGCATAAGATGCTTAACCATACTGATGGCTGTGCATCTAGCTCCTCATCCTCAGCGTTCGATTCGTCATTACTGAAACATAAAATGAAAGGAGCAAAAAAACTCAACAAAAAAGAAATGCTAACACAGAGAATAGGACTTACTGTATATCTTCCAGGACTTTATTTGCCTGTAAAATCAAAGTTAATAGAAATTAAGAAATAACTTCCTGTTTTATACAATCTGTTATGTTTACTTTATCGCATTTGAACTAGGTAAACCCGAAATTTTTAATAATGTGATTTACCTCTATCCTATCAATGTTATGCTTTATGCCATACATTAAAGCAATGGCCTCAGGACGCAAGACTTTGAAGGTGTAATCAAAAAACTATAAATAAATTTTCAAATTTTGATACTGCTTTTCAGTTTTGAACGTTACTATGTATAAAAATAATAAAATCACCTTTGGTTCCTTACAAAACCTTTCCAAGAGATGTTTCCTTAAAATATCATCTTGTTTTTCAGACAGACAGCCAACAATACTCATATGGTTGAGAACATCTAGAACAGTATAAATAAAATGAAATCAAAACAAGGTGGTTACATTCTTTTTCTTCTTCTATTGTTCTAACTAATAGAGCTATTGTTTAACACCTGAAATCTCACCATTATGTTTAAAACTTATTCTTGAAAACAGCTGATATTATTGATTTCAAAAGGTTAAGACAATATGGCAAATTGTAATAAACTGTACCTCGTTTTTTAGCACCTTCTTTAAATAAATTGTGTCGTTGACAATATACCTTAAAAGGCAATAATTTGTTTTTAGGTGATGCACATAGGTGAAAACTGCTAATTCAAAAATGAAAAAGAAAAAAAGGGGAGGAAAATATTTCATACAAACTATGAAAAAACTTTACCTTTCCACTAAATATATCTTGCAGTTCTGAGCAATATACTGCTGCTTTTATATCTGCTTCTTCAATAGCGATACTCCCTGGAACTGAAAATGTTAAATGTTAAAGAGATATTAATTTTAGACTCCAAAACCTCCATGAGAAAGACGAAATACATACCCTTTCCAGTAGAATTCAAAGCAGGTTTCTAAGACAGAAATAAAATGAATACAGCAATAGACTGCACGTTTACAGAAGGGTAAAATTAATAAGTATATCATAATTAAATTGCCGTTGTTATTATATAGGGCTTCTGTCAACAAAATAATCAGAAATAATAAGTGTTAACAGAAAAATATATATACCTCAATTTTATTGTTGTCTTGTTGATTTTCCACAGCACTAACTAATGACTTAACAAGACCAGCTTTCTTGTTATTTATTTCACCTAAATTATCACCTAAATTTGTGGAATAAATATTGAGTAAAAATTTATACTATAAATTGCTGGATAAATTGATGTTAACAAAAATTTGTACCAATTTAGTAATAATTCACCAAGCTTGTTTGCGCATACAACAGAAGCATTATATAATTACTCTTCTACACTTTTTTTAGTCAAGAAAAAAATCACAAATATAATTTCCACAAAGTTAAAATATATAGATTTGATCAAAAGTTATACTTGGTCACTCCTATTTTACACTCAAAGTCATGTATATATCCAACTTGACATACTTACCTTTCTCCTTGCATTTTTTAATCTAAGATAGTGAAAACAATGCTTTAATAAAATATCACAGTACACACGTCAAGCATGATTGAATGTCTGTGTACTTACTTTATTGGTAACAGGTCAGTTAAAATAATGAGCAAGCACACACAAAAATTTAACTCAGATAATTCTTACCATATTCCTTGTTTTTATATAACTCATTTTAAGATTTTCTAAAAAGTACAATTCAAACAATAGCTAACTCTGGTTGAATAACCCTACATTTTTCATCAGCAATGTGGTATAGAGAGCTAACACGCTACAAAATGCACAAAAACATAACTCATTTCAAATATTAATTTTGAAAAGGTATTATATTCGTTTTTCCTTGTGCCATAAAATAAGGCCTGGCAATCATTGTCATAAATAGATTTATTATTCGCATGAAATAATTAGCTGGGTGCCTATAATCATTTTAGAAGCAATTAACTCAATATTTAAAAAACAATAATCCTTTTGCTACACAATATTGTTTGTTATTGCAAAAGTTCAGTAGGCCAAGCAATTCCTTTGACCTACAACCCTCCACAAATATATTGAGAAAACTTAAACATTTGTTGTAAAAGGAAAAATGTCCCTACAAGTTAAGTAGACAGCCCCCCCTCCCCCAAATCCAATATTGTTTATGTTAAAAGGCATGCATTATATACCAGGACTCGTACAACACCAATGAGCAGGTGGGAAATGATACCATAACAGCAACATGGCATGTCTTTGATTTTTTAAGAAAAAATACCCGCAGACAAGCAGAAAAAAATCGTCCTGCGTGGTAAATTTTTCGCAGACCTATCATTGTCACATGTAACGTGTGAAGCACTTCTATTTCTACTTTTATTGTGTCGTATTTTGTTTTGTTTGAGCCATCCTACACTGACAAGAAGTCCTAAGAAGCAGTCGTAACTAAACACAAGTCCATAAACATAATATAAACAAAACCTATATATACACAAAACCTATTGTACACCTAATATATGAGGCAGTGACTTAAACTGGACTAAAAGAGACCACAACTGTTTTGCGATGGAAGTAATGGTGTACAGCGATTACTAAAGACAATCTTTTAATGATGAGATATCCCGCACAAGACATCAACCTTGTATTTTATTCTCCATTAGTATAGTCCCGTTTATTTCTGCTGCCTTCTAATATTTCGTTAAAACGTTTTCCCTTGGCTGAAATAAGCAACAAAAACTATAAATCCACATAGTGTAAGGCCAAATGTCACAAATGCGTCTGCCATTATGAATTTATCAAAAAACTGTTTACCACTGCATCTTTAATGTCAGTAGTAGTTTACAGAACCAAAAATCAAAGACTGTGGCCCCGCAGCCTAGTGGTTATAACTCTCGCACTTTGTGTGGGGAGACCGGGGTTTGATTCCCGTTGTCGGCGATTCAATATATGGGCGAGAGTGAATGTTACCATAGCCCGGGTTAAGCCAAGCCACGTGAGGGAAATTGGGGAGATAGCACACTGTGGTGGACTGTTGGGTGTTGGAGGGAGTTGTCTAGCAGAGCACGGAACCTAATTGGGCCTGCGTAGCTCGAAATAAGCATTAAATACTCCAGGACTCCCAATCACAAATCAAAGCCATGCCCCCCAACCCCGCTGGAAATAATGGACAGGGTATATCTCTCAATATTTGTGAGACTAGACATGTAAAATATGCACATTTCTAAGGCTTAAAATAAAACAGCTAGCTAGCTAACAGCTTATTTATACTGTATATATATATGTCCATTGCTTTCTAGCATAGCTATATTTAAGTGAGGTCTGAAATGTAGCTAGCTAACGAGATAAACATTTATTAATGACTTACTAAACTCTGTAGATATTGATAGCTGGCTAAAAATACATTTTCATTCATTCATTTCTAGTTAGCTAGCCTCTAGCTACATGACTATAAATTTAAAATAGTTACAACACTGGTTATATTGAGACTCCACTTGTTGCCCAGTGAGAACGAAAATACAAAGAATAATGTTTATAAAGCTTTCAATTAGGAACAAAAATCCTATTATGTATCCAGTTATTTACATAACCTCACCCTACCCTTTGGTTCCTTGACTAACATGATTTCGGGAGCACTGAAATTGAAAATAGGGACCACGAAATGGATTTAGGGAGCAAAAAATGGAATTTTAGGGAGCATGCTCCCTAAATTCTTGGACATAGGGAGCATGATCCCTAAATCCAATCGTACGCATGAAAAAAGGGAGCATAAATGGAATTTAGGGAGCACAAAATATGGAAATAGGGAGCAGGTGATTACTTACTTACTTACTTACTTACTGTAGCACTAACTCTGCTCCCTATTTTCTAATAATACTGAACTCCGAGTGACGGTCTAAATGCAAACATATTGAAGTATTGAATGGTTTTTTTTGCTTTGAAAAGGTATTTCAGAAGACGGCTATTGTAAAGGACAAAAAAAATTAGTGTTTTGAGTGAATTTTGTTGTATAATCTCCTGGATTTCAGACTTGCCATTGGAAATTAGGGAGCCACCAAGGTAAGTAACAGTGTTACAGTTTTAGGGCGTGGTCTTTTGGGTCAACGCCTATTGCTCTGAACCTTTTCGAATTGTCCACATTTTATAAGATTATAACCTTATCTAAGCAAGGATGCTTAGCAATTTACCCATTTTTGGCACTTTTGAGGCAACATGTCCACATAGTGTTTCTACATGGCCTTATTCTGTGCCATTTCACCTCGATAGCGTCCCTTTCATTGGAATTTAGGGAGCCGTTTTTAATTATTGTATATCTTAAGTTCGGCTGACAATAAAAATATAAACATTAAGTTTTTTTGTTAGGATATGTCGTTTTGTATGGCTTTTCACAAGCAACTATTGAAATTTACAACAACTTCTCCGTTTACTGCAAACTAAAGCCGATTTGCATTCGCATTGGAAATTAGGGAGCAATTATTTATTTATTTTTTTGGTACAGGGCGTAATTATGGAAAACGCCCGAGGGATTTTGGCTCTTTACCTTTTTTTTATAATGAAGCATACCAGTCACACCTAAAATTAATTTAGAACTTCAGCAATAGTTTTGTTAATTCATATAGAACGGGCCCGAATGCTAGAAAACTCTTTACAATAAAATCTGGGTAAAGCCGAATGTTGTAAAAAGGTGTCCACTTTCTTTGCCATAAGTTAAAAAATGCATTACAGACAATACTTTAAGGAAATAAAGTCTTTCTGGAAGATACTTTTACGGTTTCGGCGGTTTTTGGATAATTCGAAAACGTTTATTCCTGCAAAAATAAGGCCAATCGTAAACCTTAACCGTAAATTCCTGAAAAATGGCGTCCGGGAATTTCGGTGCTACAAGACAATTTATAAATACTAGTCGGAACTAGATGAAAATATTTTTAGAACCGCAATAATTTTTTTCCGAAAAAAATCTTAGTTCGTAGTACCTTAAAGTTTGTTCACGCAAAATGAAGCGCAAAAGTTTCTTCCACGAGGGAGCGGGAGGTTTATCCTAAATATCATGTTAAAAATAGTTGTGCAATCCAAACCCAAGCAGTCCATTCTAATCGTAGGGTGTCAATTGATCACACAACTTTTGCAGAATTTTAATTTTTGTCGTGCAATAGGCTGTAAGAGAATCCGAAGGATGTTTTGGTGTCAAGATTGGGAATAAGGTCTTTTTATCGACAGTTGTGGAGCTTAAAGATTCTCTCAACATCTTAGACGATGATTGTTACCATTTTTACATAAAGCTCTTATCACTTGAGCGAATGATTATATTAAATAGGACGGCATTTCCTGACCAGTCTATATTGATGTACATAACTTCGGTAAAATGTTTAGCTAGCTCTTTAATATGATTAGGACACTGTTCCAATTCAGCACAATACTGCCGTAAATGTAGTTAGGCGTGTTCATATGCAGAAATGCGGTGTTAAGAATGGGGAGTTGTAATTTTCCTATAACTCTTTACCGGATACGGTTTCCATTTGCCCTCCCCCTTCCATGTATATTTAGGGTAAAAGAATTTATCCGGTACTTATTAAAACTGTCCCTCATAAACTTTTGCTAGTCGAATAAATCTGAAATCAAGGGAAATAACTTTATCGAATGGTCCTTTTTAAAAAATTTCGTGAGTAACTTTCGGGGTAGGCCCACCGTAAATTCTTGAGTAAGCGTCCTTATTTAACATTTTGTTTTTTAGTGTAGGCGCCTATTGCTTTTAAAATACTTCATTCATTGTGTTATGTCAAAGCTTTATTTTCATGAAACTACAAGGGCCGTTAAGTGTAAAAACAGAAGATATGTCTCTCATAAATAACACGCAATTTTCATAATGTAGATGAATTAAAGAAGAAAGCTAGTTTCGAATATAAGGTCGTGTTTCTAATTTCGAAAATATTTGAATAAACGCTTTGACTTTAGAAATGTATTAAACTTATTTGAGAAAGATGCGCTTATAAAAACATTACAAAACAGGGTGGGCGCTGCGCTGATTTGAGAGTGGGCGCTTAATCAAGCATGTCCAGTAAGTGTTAATACCTTTTTTGTTAAGGTCTTGAAATAGCGTGTTAAGTTACCACTTGAATGCCATCAACGAAATAAAGCACATTGGATTGATTCAAATGTTGTTTATCGAATATTATACAATTGTTGCGGCGTTCATTACGCAGTGCGCGTCATCTTGGTTCTCATTTTAAGAAGGCTATACCTCAAAATCTATTGACTTTAAGACTCTATACATTGGTTTTTTAGAAAGTAGACTGAATTTCCTACAAAATGAAGTGAAAATACACGACTTTCCGTTATTGAAAGGGTGGAAAAATACAAATTTTGAAAAAAAAATCAAATTACTTATTTAGCATGAAATTGAACAATTTCAAGTCAATAAAATATGTTTGGTCACGTATTTAACCCATGCTTGTCTCGCCGGGCTCTTTGTCTCTTTTTAATACCAGGGCGGCTTTCTTGCCCTCCGATATAAAAGAGAGAAAAAAACCTGGGACAAGGTTGGTGTTTAACCGTAACTTCTTCAAAAATTTGACTTATCATATTTTTGCATCCTTAGAATAACGTAGCAAATTGGTAGCAATTCTTAACAAAAAATAGCCGTTGGTTGTGGGTTTGGGCGTGATTTTAAAATCGTGCTAAACGCGCACGAAATAGAAATGTTCAGCTGCAACTAACCCTTCGGTTTACTTTTTAATAACGTCATTAAAATTTTTTTTTCTATTATTCTTCTGTTTGGTTTTCCAAACGGTTATACAACTAAACTTGTGGTTAAGATCACAAACAACCGAGTACACTGTTTACATAATGGACACACGAGCTTTGAGAATTGTCAATATTACCAAATGGAATTAGGATCTTAGATTATTTGGGTCGATTCGGAACCTTAAATGAGACTATTTTTGATGACGTCAGCGCCCGGAACTCCCAGGACTTTCGTGTGTTTGTTGCAGAAGGTGTTTCAATGCACAGTATTCTCTCCAATTAACGGACACTCTAAAAGGCGGACACCTCTGATTAGCGGACACTTTCGTCATACACCGGCCGTTTTTTAGTCAAAGTCTCATAAAAAAAACTTTCAAAAAAGCGGACACTTAATTAGCGGACAATATTTTTTGCACTAAAGAGGAAATATGGCTTGTTTTTCTCTCCAATTAGCGGACAGTCCAAAAAAATCAAAAGAGGGCAAAGAAAAACAAACAAAAATGAATAGTTTTAATTTCAAAATTTTTACAACTTTTGTGTCCAGCTTGCCGTCAATTTTCTTTATCAACCACTTTATCTGCTTCTCATGGCCATGAAAGCGATAAATAACACGAACCTCTACACCATAGCCACCTCCACGATTCAATCGCTTCCCAATGAAAACGATAATTAAAGACTTTTTAAAATAAAATCATTTATCATTTATCCATCATTTGTTAAATTTTGTTTGAAAGAACTTAAAGATCTGTAAATATTGAAAGTTTGGTTCGTTATTATTATGTTAATATTATAATATTATCATTTGTTATTTTTCCTTTGTGATACAAAAATAGGCTTTATTTTTTAATTTTCGACTTAAAATGTAAAACTTTCCAAGAGGCGGACACTTCCAATTAGCGGACACTTTGGTCATACTACACCGATGGTGTCCGCTAATCGGAGAGTGTACTGTAGTTTAATGAATTTATTAAAGACTTATAACCGGGTATGTTAAGATATAGTCAATGTACACTTTCCTTTGTCACGTGACCAAGGAAATAAGAGGGCGGAATAAGCGGGAAAATATCACACATCGTTAGTTAGTTTTGCACAACCACCCACCCGCCCTTAGTGTGAGATTTTTGGAGTAAAATAATTATATATTTCTTTTGTAAATTTCATATTCCGACTGCATAACTACCTAGTACTACCTAGTCTGATTTACTACACTTGTATCGCATATACGAAGGTTATACAGAGTTAATAAATCAAGTTATTTTCGATTGAATGCAATGAATTAGAAAATAACGTGACTTACGCTTTTGTTAAAGCAAAGCCTTCGCGGCCTACCGGCTGCAAAGTATTTATCAGTTGATGCTGTTTAGGATAAAGAAAGCAGCAATTCGGAAGCCGTTGAGGCGAGGCAAGCTATAATGATAATAGGTATATTAAATTGGAGGGAAGAGACGATAATAACTATATATCAAGCAGCAAGCTATTTCGAATAAAACTTGTTCATCAAAAAGTTATCAAAAAATGTGTGCTTGATTTTCCATAAGAGAGTCGCACTAATATCTCAATATATTCGTATGACCGTGGGTATAAAATGTCGCTTAGTGTAAATCAGAATTCAGCATAACATAAACTGTGACAAAAAGTTACAAATGTTAAATATGTTTGATAAGTCTACTTTAGTAGATTTTTTTTTCCGTACTCACTTTCACCAATATACGACGTAAACCATACTTTTTTTTCATTCTTACGAGATCCGAATTGGATTAAAGAATATCATTAACTTTTGATTCTCTAACCAGATTTTCGTTTTTAATGAGGTGGGAGAAATACTTTCTTATTCAATCTTTATCTCTTTTAGGAAAGACGACCCCCTTAGGCTTTTTATCGGGGCTACTAACATCATCTTCGGTATCTGCTGGTGGTATAAAATTTTCAGCCTCGATATCCTTGTTTGATTCTGCCATGTCAGCCTCAATAGACGACTTTGCATCTAACTGTACACTTTTCACGGCATTTTTTGCCTGTGTACGCAACTCAGCATTAGTGGCAATAAACGTAATTAGTACTTGCTTTGATGTTTGTTCCAAAAGGTAGCTTTCTGTAGCAGTTTTTTCTCTGTGACACATCATATTTTACAGTTGTTTTTAAATGTGTTAGTGTTGTGTGCCCAGCAGAACCCAACGACTTTCGAACCAGTGTAGCAGTGTATAGACTTAGAATACCACAATTTTTACTCAAAAATATTTGCTTTCACATATGATGATGATGTTTTTTTGGCAGTTCATTGACATTCTTATGGGCAAGTTGCGAATGTTTACAAAGTTTCCTATTTGCGCATGTATTCTCACAGGCAATAAAAGTACGACCACATAAGGAAAATTGACTATTTATTCTAATTTATAGATTTAAAGGAATGCAAGATTAAAACGGAGCTGGAATAGTTTTTTCTAACTGTATGCATGCGTGCGCAAGTCTTTACGCAAAATCAAAACAACTACATCAGACAGCAACTCATCTAGCTAGGTATATAACAGATATAGTATTTATTTTACTACATCACCCTGGAAGTGATTTGCCTCTCAACATGTTAGCCATCAATAGACATAAGCTATATAAATATACATGGTATAGATACATTGGTGTAACACATAGCAGGCAGAGAATTATTTATGACAAGATAAAGATGAGCATGGAAGGCATTCTTGCCTTCAGCCAGCCAGCTATAGCTAGGTATCTAGCTAGCTCATACGTTATAATAAACTTCTCAAACTAAACACAGTTACATATTTGGTTTATAAGTAAAATAACAAAATTAGAAAGAAAACTACAAAGTTATCAACCGAACGGTCAAGTCAAGTCTTGTTTTTGCCTTGAAACAGACCAGCATTGTTGCCTTGCTTGATGGCTAATTACTTAGTGTATTTGAAGAACAAAACAAGATGGATATACATTGTACTTTAGTGACGATATAGTAAAATAGGGAGCATGCTCCCTATTTTCCAATGCAAAAGGAAAATAGGGAGCCGCGGGAGCCTGTATTGGAAAAAAGGGAGCAATAGGGAGCCAATATGGTAAAATAGGGAGCATGCTCCCTATTTTACCATACACATTAGAAAATAGGGCCAAGAATGGAAGAAAGGGAGCGCTAAATGGGAAATTAGGGAGCCAGAGATTACTTACTTACTTACTTACTTACTTACTTACTTACTTACTTACTTACTTACTTACTTACTTACTTACTTACTTACTTACTTACTTACTTACTTACTTACTTACTTACTTACTTACTTACTTACTTACTTACTTACTTACTTACTTACTTACTTACTTACTTACTTACTTACTTACTTACTTACTTACTTACTTACTTACTTACTTACTTACTTACTTACTTACTTACTTACTTACTTACTTACTTACTTACTTACTTACTTACTTACTTACTTACTTACTTACTTACTTACTTACTTACTTACTTACTTACTTACTTACTTACTTACTTACTTACTTACTTACTTACTTACTGTAGCACTAACTCTGCTCCCTATTTTCTAATAATACTGAACTCCAAATGACGGTCTAAATGAAAAAATACTGAGGTATTGAACGAATTTTTTTGCCTTGAATAGATACTTCAGAAGTTGGCCATTGTAAAGGACCAAAAAAATTAATGTTTTGAATGAATTTTGTTGTATAATTTCCTAGATTTCAGACTTGCCATTGGAATTTAGGGAGCCACCAAGGTAAGCAACAGTGTTACAGTTTTAGGGCGTGGTCTTTTGGGTCAACGCCTATTGCTCTGAACCTTTTCGAATTGTCCACATTTTATAAGATTATAACTTTATCTAAGCAAGGATGCTTAGCAATTTACCCATTTTTGGCACTTTTGAGGCAACATGTCCACATAGTGTTTCTACATGACCTTATTCTGTGCCATTTCACCTCGATAGCGTCCTTTTCATTGGAATTTAGGGAGCCGTTTTTAATTATTGTATATCTTAAGTTCGGTTGACAATAAAAATATAAACATTAAGATTTTTTGTTAGGATGTGTCGTTTTGTATGGCTTTTCACAAGTAACAGTTGAAATTCACAACAACTTCTTTGTTTACTCCAAACTAAAGCTCATTTGCATTCGCATTGGAAATTAGGGAGCAATTATTTTCATTTTTTTTTGGCATAGGGCCTAATTATGGGAAACGCCTGAGGAATTTTAACTTTTTACCTTTTTTTTATAATAAAGCATACCAGTCACACCTAAAATTAATTTAGAACTTCAGCAATAATTTTGTTAATTTATATAAAATTGGCCCGAATGTTAGGAAACTCTTTACAATAAAATCTGGGTAAAGCCGAATGTTGTAAAATGGTGTCCACTTTCTTTGCCGTAAGTTAAAAAATGCATAACAGACAATACTTTAAGAGATTAAGGTCCTTCTGGACGGTTTTGGTGCTTTTTGGATAATTCGAAAAAGTTAAACCTCAAACGTAAATTCCCGAAATTTGTTCCAATTTAGAAACGGTGTCCGGGAACTTCGATGCTACAAGACAATTCATAAATAATAGTTGGAACTAGATGAAAAGATATTTAGAATCGCAATAATTTTTATCCGAAAAAAAATCTTATTTCGTAGGACCGCAAAGTTTGTTCACGCAAAATGAAGCTATTTTGCGGTAAAACTGAAGTGCAGTAGTTTCTTCCGCGAGAGGCAGGAGGTTTATCCTAAATATCATGTCAAAAATAGTTGTGCAATCCAAACCCAAGCCGTCCATTCTAACCATAGGGTATCAATTGATCACACAACTTTTGCAAAATTTTAATTTTTGTCGTGCAATAGGCTGTAAGAGAATCCGAACGATGTTTTGGTGTCGAAAATGGGTATAAGGTCTTTTTATCGAATGCGGTGCAGCAGAGGATTCTCTTAACACCTTACGTGATTATTTTTACCATTTTTACAGAAAGCTCTCATCAATTGCGAATGAATATATAAAATTGGACAGCCTTTCCTGGTCAGCTTATATCGATGAACATAAATTCGGTGAGATGTTTGGCTAGCTCTTTAATATGATTAGGGGGGGGGGGGGGGGGGGCACTGTGCCTATTCAGCAAAATACTGCCATAAATGTAATCAGGCGTGTTCCTAGGTAGGAATGCGGTGTTAAGAATGGGGAGTTGGAATTCTTCTATAACCCTTTACCGGATACGGTTTCCATAGGCACCTTCCTCCATGTATATTTAGGGTTAAAGGATTCATCCGGTACTTATTTAAATTGTCCGTCATACTTTAAAACTTTTGCAAGTCGATTAAAGGGAAATATCTTCAGCGAATGGTCCTATTTAAAAATTTTTGTGAGAAATAACTTAATTTGTCGATTACGCGGCCTGGGCGCTTATTTAAAGTTTTTTCTTTTAGGATGGGCGCCTATTGCTTATAAAAATATCTCATTTTTTGTGTTATATAAAAGCCTTCTTTTATGAAACTACAATGGCCGTAAAGTATAAAGACAAGATATATGTCGGCCATAGATAACGCGCACATAACATGAGTGTATTGACATTAAATTTCATGATGTAGATGAATTATAAAGAAGAAAGCTGTTTCCGAGTGTTTCTAATTTCAAAATTATTTGAAAATTTGCTTTGACTTAAAAAATATCACGGCCGCTAGACGCTTATTCGGGAGAGGCGCTTATAAAAACATTACATAAAAGAGTGGGCGGTGCGTTTATTCGAGACTGGGCGCTTAATCAAGCATGTCCAGTAAGTGTTAATACCTTTTTTGTTAAGATCTTAAAATAGCGCGTTAACCACTTGAATGCCATCAACGATAAAAAACACATTGGATTCGTTTAAAAAGTTTTTTATCGAATATTATACAAATCTTACGC
The DNA here is from genome assembly GCA_030067915.1 of Hydractinia echinata. Classification (NCBI taxonomy): domain Eukaryota; kingdom Metazoa; phylum Cnidaria; class Hydrozoa; order Anthoathecata; family Hydractiniidae; genus Hydractinia; species Hydractinia echinata. The sequence goes on from JASGCC010000089.1 coordinate 178,404, forward strand.
CTTGCATTACGCAGTAGAGAGTCATCTTTGCTTTCATTTCAGAAGGCTATACCTCAAATTCTAGTGACTTTTAGCCACTCTACATTGGTTTTTCTGAAAGTAGAGTTAATTTCCAACAAAATTAAGTGATTTCGGTGCCGCCCTAACCGAGTGGAGCAAGTCTGATATTAAAGGGAGAAAAAACCCTGGGGACGAGGTTGGTGTTTAACCCTAACTTCTTCGAAAATTTGACCGATCACATTTTTGCATCCTTAAAATATTGTAGCAAATTACTAGCAAATTCTTACGAAAAATAGCGTTAGTTGTGGGTTTGTGCACGATTTTAAAGTTCTGCACAACTTTAATCTGGACCAGCCCCTCGGCTTACTTTATAACGTCATAAAAATTATATTTTCTATTGTTCTTTTGCTTGGTTTCCCAAAGGGTTATTAACTAACAACTTAACTAACAACTAAATTTGTGGTTAAATTTTGGAGATCACAAACAACCGATTACACTGTTTACATAATAGACAAACGGGATTAGGATTTTAGGTTATTTGGTTAGGTTCGGAACCTTAAATGAGACTATTTTTTGATGACGTCAGCGTAGCCAATTTTCCCGACTATCCGGAACTCCCAGAACTTTCGCGTGTTTGATGCAGAATGCGGACATTGTTTCAATGTAGTTTACGTGACTTACCGTAATTATTCAAATTTAACGCGCCGGTAAAAATAATTATTTTAACCGCCCCGCGAAAATAATTAGAAGCGATAAATTACAAACTTTTGAGCACGGTCAACCCGCGTTAATAATTAGAGGCAAATAAACTAATCCGATCCCTTTGCTTGATCTCAGTATCATAATATATCGAAATATATATGTTCATTTAATCTAAACCACTGCTTGTTTTTTTAAAAAAAATACGATCCGTGTTAAATTAGAGGAAAATAAAACACGCCAAATTTTCGACCCGCGTTAATAATTAGAAGCGATAAATTACAAACTTTTGGCCATTTTTGTCCGTCCGCGTTAATTAGAAGCAGCGTTAAATTAGAATAATTACGGTACGCATTTGCCAAAGTAAAGCCTTTGCGGCCTACCGACTGCACAGTATTCGTCAGGTGATGCTGTTTGGGACAAAGAAAGCAGCAATTTGAAAGTCGTTGAGGTGAGGTGATAATATCTATCTTAAAATAGAGGGGAGAAACAGTAATAACTATATATAAATGAAATCAGCAAACTATTTCGAATAAAACTTGTTCATAAAAAACTAACAAAAAATGTGAGCTTGATTTTGACTAAGCGAGTCGCACTAATATCTCAATATATTCGTATAAGGGAATGACACTAATATCCCAACGGGAATGTAATTAACATCTCAATATATTCGAATGACCGTGGGTCTGAAATGTCGCTTAGTGGAAATCAGAATTCAGCATAACATAAACTGTGACAAAAAATTACAAATGTTAAATATGTTTGCTAAGTTTACTTTAGAAGATGTTTTCTTTTTTCCGTTCTCACTTTCACCAATATACGACGTAAACCATACTTTTTTTTTATTCTTACGAGATCCGAATTGGATTGAAGAATTTCATCGACTTTTGATTCTTTAACCAGATTTTGGTTTTTAATGAGGTGGGAGAAATACTTTCTTATTGAATCTTCATCTCTTCTAGTAAAGATGACCCCCTTAGCTGTTTTCTCAGGGCTACTAACGTCATCTTCGGTATCTGTTGGCGGTATAAAATTTTCGTCTTCGCCATCCTTGTTTGATTCTGCCATGTCAGCCTCAATAGACGACTTTGTATCTGACTGCACACCTTTCACGGCTTTTTCTCTCGGTCTACGCAATTCAGCATTAATGACATTAAACGTACTCGGTACTTGATTTGATTTTTGCTCCAAAAGGTAGCTTTCTGTAGCAGTTTTTTCACTGTGACACATCATATTTGACAGTTGCTTTTTTAAATGTGGTAGCGACGTGTGCCCAGCAGAAACAAACGACTTTCGTACCAGTGTAGCAGTAAGTTTTTTGCGAAACTGGTCGTAGTTTTGTCCTAAAGCTTTTTGCCAATATCGACTAAACTGATCACCAATAAGAGCAGGTGACATCTTCCGCCCATTCCAGCTTACAAAAACATAATCAGCTTTGTCTCCACTAACACCAGGAACTTTATTGCGAATTTTCTGTGTGAAGATGTTGCATTCTTTGTACAGTTCTTTTGTAAACACGATATTGGCAGGTCCAGATGTTGCACAGGTTTTATGATTCTTCACACTGACGACATAGACGGCTTCATTTGAATTGAGGACAGCAGAATCGAATTCACCCAAATTCATGTTAGCAATAGCGCCAGGGCGGCTAGCATTGCTTAAAACTAAAGATGAGATGATGTAATCTCGTGTGTTGGTAAAATCTAGGGGTGAACTATCGCTTGCATATGCAGATCTTTGAATTTTTTTTTTAGACTGGTGAACAGTTTCTGACTTGTCAAACGTTGTCAGCTCCTCTGGCTTAATTAGTTTGTGATAGTCCTCCATTTGTTTTTCCCACTTTCTCAGTGAAACTTTTTTGTTATAAACTGACGACCAATTTTGGACGACACTTATCATTTTTGTGCATTCTGCTACATCATACGCGTCAGATCTGTCGCACACCAGATACTTGTAAAAAGTGCGTAGTGCCCCTAAGTAAGACTTGACTGTCCCAGGTCGCCTTATTTTATCGAAAGTTGAGAGCCAAGTATCACGAAGTAATCTTTTATCGAATAATGCCTTGATGTCAAATGAGTCGCTAATTGACTTTACGACTGCAGTTATCTGTTTCGACCGTTGTAGGGCACACCTCTCTTTTTTTAATTTTCCATCCACAGTAAGCATCCAACTTTTGAATGATTTGATAATGTTGTCAAATGCTGGCGAAGTCATGGTAAAATCTAATATGTCGTCATCATCATCAGAATCTAGTAACAATAAAAAATGCGATAGCAAAAAGGTATGAATTAAAAAATAAAACAATTTTTATTTAGTAACAAAGCTTTTTGTAACTGAGTTATATTTAAAAGTAACTTGAAAATGTAACTTAGTTACAAAAAGCTTCGTTAATAAATAAATTTAAAGGTGTTTTGTTTTTTATTTTATATTGTTGTTTGCTTATATTATAAATAAAACGGTATAAGCGTTAATGCATGTTACAACAGCACCAACCTTCATCATCACTTCCAGTACTGTTGTTATCCAAACCCAAGGCACATTGCTCTTCATCTGTATGAAAGAATTAAAATCAAATCAAATAAAAGAAGTAAAAATAAATTAAATGCATAGTGTGGAAAGGAGGTCTGATAACACAATTTAAATGACTTCCCCAACCACACCCCTCCTTCCCCTCCCACCTCCTCCTTAAAAAGGAAGGAAACTATTATACAAACTAACCTGGTGATTCATTTTCCACTATATTTTCATTAAAAGTACTAAAATTAGAAGATTGGTCTTTTGCATTGCTACTGGACATGCAATCTTCTTCATTGCCATTGGGCATGCAATTAGTCTGATGCACGGAAGTGGTGCCTAAAAAGGTTGGTAAGAATTCGTAAAGTATTACAAACGGAATATTCACTACCTTAAAGGGAATTTGAGGTGATATTTGAAGTTCGCGTTTGAAGATTTTGACATTCAATTATTCTACATAACTTATGATTTTTGACTTGTAAAATTATATGGATTCAAACTTTACTAACATATAAAGGTTGCAGAAATAAAATGGAAAACATAAAAAATCCTTAAAATGGCAGTAATTTTTTTTGCACTGTTTGCGTGTGACTTACAATGAGTTGTATCTACAATTGTCTTCTTTCTTTTAACTTTCCATTTTCTCATGCTCCTATACTCTCCTTCTAACCAATTCGAATCAGAGCTATCATCGTATGTATCTCTTATCCTTTCTTCTTGAAGCTCTTTCGTACCAAAAGTTCTCATCGACCTTTTAAATAACGTATAACTTTCCATACTATCGTCAGAGGATAATGACTCAGAACTTTCGGTTCCGAGATTATCAGCAACAACTGCCTCGCGCATATAACGTTGAAACTTAATTTTGTTTTTAACATTATGTGTTTGACGAAGATGGTTTTCCAATCTTACAACCGTCTAAATATACGAAAAAGGGAATAAAACATACGCTAGTAAGACTTTTAGTTCTAACCCAAAAATAATCAGGCATACCTTGAAACATCCAGTTACAGGACAATTTCTTTTGGTATAAATACGTTTTCTGGTTTTCCTTTTATCGTCGGACAAAAAGTTCTTCTTTTTATACAATCCCAGTTGACTTTTTATTCCTACAGCTCTGTCACTATCAAAACCATGGACTTTAACCAGATGATACCTTAAATCTTTTCGGTAAAATCCGCAAACAGGACAGACTGTTTTTTCGCTACCGCGTTCTCCAACTTTACCTTTCGATTTTTTCGCAGCCTTAAAACAACAGCATTACAAATAAATAAAGATCTAACATGTGCAGCTATAAAATTAAATTTTTAAAAATACGTTTAGTCGCTCTATAAGAAGTAGACATAAAAGCATATACCTTCTTAGAAGGTACTTTTTTAGAAAAATCCGTTAACAACTTTGCTATTTCTTTTTCACGGTTAACAGCGCCAATCTAAAAAATGTTAATTTTTTTCATTACAAATGTCTCCGGACGTTTAAAAAAAACATCTCACGAAAGAGTTAGAGGGTTAAGAGGAGAATAATTGTGCAATTACGATATCACATTAATAAGTTACCTCTAACATTTTAACATCAACGAAGTAGATAAAGCTTACCTTTGATATCAAGTTAGTGTAATGTTCGATTGCCTATAAAAGTGCCATTCGTTAAATTTCCTGAAATAAACTATATCTTGAAATTTAAAGGTCAATATTACAAACCTTAGAACCTTCATCTCTTGTACAGTTTTCTAAAAAAGGTAATTTATCTAAAATTTCAGCAAGAAGTTTTAGCAAAAGGCTGGGTAAAAAATTTTAACTTCCAACTAGAACTATTGTCAATATAAACCAAAATAGTTCAAACACACAATACGGTCCAGTCACCATCTTAAATAGGAAGGGAAAAAGATGAATCATAAAAAAAGAGGAACAAAACTTTACGAATAGGGCAAAAATACACAAAGTTTCTTTGGGGAACTTTTCTTTTCTGAATTAATGATACACAATTGGATTATACCTTGTTTTTCCACATCAACCTCGTCAAAGCGATAAATATGATCATGTACTTCACTTTTGGACTATAGTTAGAAACAGTAATTTAATTTAAACATGACAGTCTTCATGGCAATTAGCCTTGAGAAAACAAAAGTTAAACACAGGGATTGCTACAGTCAGATGTAAAAACTTACACTTTCCTTTTCAATACCCAAAGCACAATCTTCGGCTTTTCTCAACCTATCCAATGATGTTTCAGACATCATCATATCATACTAGAAGTTTCAAAATAAAACGTCAAGGTGGTAAATTATTAAACTATACACTTTTGCTAAGTTTTTTCGCACAAGGCGTTGCTGCGTTATTCCGCATTTTAGACACTCGAAAATTTTGTGCTAAAACTAATGGGTATTTTTTCCTATCCCAAACCAAACGTAATTTTTTACCAAGATTAGGTAAAAAATAGCAAATGTTAAATATCGCTGAAAATTTTTATGCAAAAATTTGCTTGTACCGTTATTTAGAAAATACCTCTATATCTTTTGTTGATTCTGCAATTTTATGAGAAGAACCCACCACAAAATCAGTCACGTCGTTTGTGATCTAAAATATTTAAAAAAGTGTGTGCCCAAAGTAAAGCACTGCCATAAAAAAATGTAATTATTGTAATGAAATGATGTTAATTCGAATGTTTAATAATATAAAAAGTCACCTTTTCATCAGATTCATCTAAACAACGATATAAAAGCAACATAAATAATTGTACAAAACAAGGATACTTAACCACATTGTGTTGCAACAAATTATTTATTAGGGTATAAGAAAAATCACGAAGTATACAACACAGTTTATACATATGGTGTATCAAAAGACTTACCATTAGAGTTAGAATCATAACTTGAAACATCGAGCGCCGGGTCAGTACGCCAAAGCAGCTCATTCGCCTGGTGAAAAGAAAATTTGCAGGGAGGGCAGGTGTTAATAAACATAACGGCACGCTTAAACGAACATAAAAAATCAAATACCTCCTCTTTTGTCACGTTACAAATACGGCTAACAATTAAAATCATTGCCTCAGGCAAAAGGACTTTTACCACATAATCGAAATACTGTCAACAAAAATAAATAACTAAATTAGTAATGTTATTTACACCACTGCATACATATATTTTTATTAATTGTGTGCGGTAAAGGTATGGCTGGTTGCAGTAAAAAATTTATAACAACTTTTGGAACACATAAAAACTTAGAGGTTACCTTTGTACAACTATTCGGACAAAAAATACTAAGCAACTTCTCCATAATAGCTCCCCCTTGATTCTCACTGAACTGACCAAATGCAACATCTCCTGTCATTGATACTAAAGACAACACATTACTAAACACTTTTTTTCTTAAAAAGATAAATATACCAGAATAATTATAATGTTCACCTCTCTGCCTTCCACTGCCTAATTCGTATCGTAAATGGCGCTCACATCTTTCCTGAAAAGTATCATTTATTGTAAGCGTCTTTAATTCCATTTACCAAAACAAAGTAACTTTTAGCAAAAGCTCGTTTACCTTTCCTTCAAAAATATTTCCTAATTGAACGGACAAATCTTGCACCATTCTCTTTAATTCGTCACAAGGTACTCCACAAACATTACTATTATAAAAAATAGAATTGGCATACTAATCTAAGTTCTTGAAAATAAACAAGCCATATTATGTTTGTGTGGAGAAATTATATGCCATTTGTACTAAGCAACTAAGTCAAAATATTACACATACTTTTTGTAGGTATACCAGTCAATATCTTTTTGTTTTTTTTCCTTCGAATTTGAATTTCATAAAATAAGTATATTACAAATTAAGGGGAGTAACATAACTTAATATTAACTTTGAGAGCGTTATGCAATACACTACTTTTATAAACAATTCCAAATTTAAAGAATCACTTCAAACACTTACGCCTACGTAAATTTAGGTAAACAAATACTAAATAATTTTTCAGGGCGTTTTTCCCTAAGCAGCTAAACAATGTGTGGGGCAAAATGCCAAAACTTGATTGTTTTTAAAAACAAAAGAGTGTACACGTTTTTAAAGAAACTTTATGAGTTCAGCCTGGATGTTTCTTAACTTTGAAGAAGATTTTCTGAAAATTTATAGAGTCAGACCCCTGTTTTATATCCCTAAAATCTCTTTTAACAAGATCCCAATCAATGTATCAATTGACTTCTTTATGAGTTCGTAGTTGAAAGTACATTTAATCTAAGCCTCAAGTTAAGAAACATTGTTTTTCTTATAAAAAAAGACATGTAATTTAATACAGTGAGTGAAGTCTGAATACAAAGACTTTTTTTCTAATTTCCTTCCTTACCCCTATTTGGTATGGGTTTTTAGGGGCCTTGTAAATAGGGGGGCCTAAATTGCCACCAGTCCATAAATTCTGACAGGGTTATACTTATAACATAAAACTTGGCACAATTGTAGTATGAGACAAAAGGAATATATTAGCATAATTATTTTCTTGCCGACGTCAGCATTTTTTGTGTAACAACATCAACAAGTTTAAAATCAGGAAAATACCATGACCTATCTACGATTTTCGGTTAGTATTATAAATGTTTTATAACATGTCCTTCAGTTTTTGCACATAAAAATGGATATGTCTCGCAAAATTCCCCAAAATCGATATTTTTCAAATATCGAGTGGATTCTTAAATATCGGGGAAACCGGATTTAACAGGTTGAAAAACTTTGCCAAAAATGCTTAAATTAATAACATAAACACTGTGTGACTCCATATGATCATTAGATCAGAATTTATAGCATTTTCCGTTTTAGAGAGTTTACTATGGTGGTTTTGATCAATGTCTAAACAGGTGGAGTCAAAATTTGTGGAAAAGACGCCAATCATAAAAATAAAATAGTCACACAGTTACATAACAATTGAGCAAGTAATTGAAATAGCCGCGGGCAGTTTATGCCCCCCCTCCCATACCAAATAGGGTTAAAGAACGACAAAAGATAAATTAGAGTTGTGTATCTGGAACTGACGATAAATAAATGAAACACTTTGAGAATTTAAATAATTCTAGTTTGATAAAAGTTAAATTAATGTTTATACCTTTTGTAATAATTTTAGAGGTAATTCATCTAAAAAAATATTAAAAAAATGGGTTAAATTCGTCATTCTTAATTAAGGAGAGGTGTAAACAGAAAAAATAGACAAACCGTCTTCACTCTCTATGACTAATATAGGCTCATCACCACTTTGCAAATTAAGTCTAAAATAATACGGAACAAGTATTTAATTAGACATGTACATTACAACCTTGAAATAATTTAAATGATCTACTCACACATTAGTGTCTTTATCTTTTTCACACACATTTTTAACGACATTTTCGATCGCCTCTGTAACATATTTGGTAATTGAATCCAAACATTCGTAGAGGTTGTATGGTGTATTTGCTAATTTCCCCTAAATAATCTCAAGTACCTTATTCATTCACTCACTCAGGGGTATTAAATTTTACATAACATGCTGCGAATTCACATTACTCATTTAAAAATAGTGAACTTACCCTCTGCCAGTCCAAACCATAGACACCATAATCATATCGCAACTCTGTACCAATTTTAATGTCCGTCAATGAAAACACGCAAATAAAAACATTAGATTCGTGAACTACTGGTCTAGCAACACAATTAGGCTTTCGCGAATGATTCACATACTTTCCAAGTCTTGTCTCATTTGTGCCATCGATACTATAATTAAGAAAAAATATTGTTGGATTTCATTCATCAAAGTATACAAGTATAGATAGATATATAGATGTGCATATTTTACATGGCTAGCCTCACAAATATCGAGGGATCTACCCTGTCTATTATTTCCAGGAGGGGCCATGGCTTAGATGGAGAGTCCTAGAGTATTAATGCTCATTTTGAGCTACGCAGACCTAATTAGGGCCCGCGCTCTACTAGACAACTCCCGGCAACATCCAACGGCCCACACAGTGTACTATCTCCCCAATTTCCCTCACAAGGCTTGGGTTAATCCGGGTTATGGTAACATTCACTCGCCCATGTTGAATCGCCCTCAAGAGGAATCGAACCCCTATCTCCCGCACAGAGTACGAGAGCTATAACCACTAATCTACGGCGCCACATAAAAGTATACATCTTTTTAAAATTTACTATACATGCTTGCTACTACATACAGGCAAGGAAAATCGTTTTGCAACAAGCTAAAATTTATTTAATTATTTCAATTTAATCTCATTTACCAAAGCTTCCCAAAGAAAAAAAGATATGATCCAACATTTTCACCATAATTTTTCTTACGTTTCTCTCCTTCAATTGCTGATAAAGTTTCTCCAGGATATTGGAGTAGAAATTCTCCCTTCTGTATATCTTTAGTAACAAAAACACCAAAACCTGCAAATAATTAACAGCATTAATACATTTACATAATAAATTTGGTGACCATAAACACTTCTTGTTGTATTTGAAAGATAACAAAAGTGAAAAAATTGGGTGCATTATAGCATCATGTAAGGTCATAATACAAGAAGTTGAAGGTTTTGTTCCTAAGAGTATGACTATTATAGTACGTAAGTCTTCATTTGTAAGGAGTGTGTTAACATGTAAAAAATGAGTTGGACAAAACAACTAGCAAAACTTAATAGTTTCTTACCAATATGATCATTAATAAATATCTTAGAAAACCAGTCAGAATCACACTTTGTTATACAGCCTTGAACAGCTATGATATGTTGATCTATTTGATTTTTTCCCTGAAATTTAAAACATACATCTGCTGATGATCCTATATGTTTACTAAAAGTAAGTGAAACAAATTGAGTAGAATACAGTAATTCTCTCTTTGATGTATACTATGCACCTTAGTCATCATCCTTTTTCTAAGGTAAAACCTGACTAATTTTCTTGACAAAAACTATCAGCAGAAAAAGAAAAACTATTATTTGTAACATGAGATAAAAAACGTAGAGATAAACAAACAGGGTTCCCAGCAAAATTTAGACTCAAAATTTCAGGGTTTTCTCAGGTAATTTATAACATTCCCAGGATTTTATGGTGGAAATTCCAGGGTTTACCAGGGTATTAGTACAAAATCCAGGGTTTATTAATAAAAATAGTAATGTATATATCTAGGATTTACGGAGCTTTTTCACTTAATTATAGGGTGTTTCAGGGTAAGATTGAAATTCCAGGGTTTTCCAGGGTGCTGGAACCTTAACAAATGACTGTAACCTACCTTTCTAAGATACGATGTCCTGGTTGCCATTGTTGTAATTTTAACTTAATTCCTCTAAAATATATATATCTCACAGTAAAAAATAATAAGATCAATGCTATCTTAATAATATCCTAATACAAAAACACTCTTGCCTAGAAATATTTAATTACAAAATTACACTTCAATTCACAATGCCCAAACTGTTCTTAATATATCTACCAAGAAAATCAAGTGTATTGGGTTGCAGAATCATCTAAAATTGCCATTTCGGATTTAGTAAATACACCAGTAGAAGAAAATATTTTTGTTCCACGGAAAACAATATTATTTAAAATATATATGTGAAATGATTATTTGATGCTCGATTTCGAGGTGGCTTAAAAATGAGGGTTGTGTTAAAGTAGGTCTAAATGTTCTCAGAAAAAAATGATTCTGGGGCATAAAACATGTTTACAATTAGATATAGATATGATATTTAAGATATATACTTAAAGTACACTGTGTACAGTAAAAATGGAAAGCCTGAAGATCAAAAAATTTTCCTATTGTAACATTAACTTTTCCTAAGAACTTTTTTGAACTTTGTAATCACCCAGAATTTTCTATTTTGCAGAATATTTCTAATATATAAAGTTTAATATTTGAACCGTAAACTTCGGTTAAAATAAAAACACATACAGCTTATTGCTACCTTGGCTGGCTATAACAGTCACCCAGCATTCTTATTTTGTTCTTTACAAACCAGTTGCAAACGTTTTTATAGCATAGAAAGATAAAATAATAGCTTTGAGACTTGATTCCTGGGTCAAAGACCAGAGGTAGACCCAGAAGGACATGGCAGGAGGTAATAAGGACAGACTTGATGTAGACTTTACATCGAACACAGTATAGATCAGATTTGAAGAGGGTCATATATACTCTCTACTATATGCTCTCACATATCACAAAGTTTCTTTGCATATGCATATTGCATATTCGTACATGCGCAAGTATTCTCAAAGGCAATAAGTAGGACCACCACATAAGGAAAATTGACTACTTACTCTCTAATTTATAGATTTGAAGAAATTCAAGATTAAAAAGGAGCTGGCATAGTTTTTTCTATACACAAAATCAAAACAACTATTTCAGGCTGCAACTCATCTAGCCAGCTATAGCTAGCTTTATAACAGAATATAGTATTTATTTTACTACCTTACAATAAAAATGATTTGCCTTTCAACATTTTTGCTATCTGCCTTTAGACATTAAGCTATATAGCTATAAATGATATTACATTGGTGTAACACATAATAGCTAGGCACAGAGAATTATTTATGACAAGATAAAGATGATAATGGTAGGCATTTTTGTTTCAGCCAACCAGCTACAGCTAGCTAGCTCTAGCTAGCTAGCTTATACGTTATACTAAACTTCTCAAATTAAACACAGTTACATATTTGCTTTATAAAAAGAATAAATTCATTAGAAAGAAAATTACAGAGTTATCAACCGAACAGTCTTGTTTTTGCTTTGAAACACTGTTGGCTTGCTTGATGGCTAATTACCTAGTGTATTTTAAGGAACAGCACAAGATGGATAAACATTGTAATTTTAGGAACGATATGGTAAAATAGGGAGCATGCTCCCTATTTTCCAATACAATAAGAGAATAGGGAGCCGCGGGAGCCCGTATGGGAAAAAAGGGAGCAATAGGGAGCCAATATGGGAAAATAGGGAGCATGCTCCCTATTTTACCATACACATTAGAAAATAGGGCCAAGAATGGAAAAAAGGGAGCGCTTAATGGGAAATTAGGGAGCCAGAGATCACTTACTTACTTACTTACTTACTTACTTACTTACTTACTTACTTACTTACTTACTTACTTACTTACTTACTTACTTACTTACTTACTTACTTACTTACTTACTTACTTACTTACTTACTTACTTACTTACTTACTTACTTACTTACTTACTTACTTACTTACTTACTTACTTACTTGTATACGTATGGAACGTCCTTTTTGCGACCTGGCATTTAGAATTGGTAATATAAGTCGTAAAAGCCTATTGATAAAAAAAAATTGTTTTCCTAGAAGAATTAGCCTGTATTCCTTATGCCATGAAAATTTCTAAGGATTGTACAAACCCTAACACGTTTTAACTTCACTTAATAGCCACCAGGGTCGCCAAAGGGAACACCTTCGTGTAAACAATATAGAAATTCGAACTTTTTGAATTTTTTTTGAGGAGATGATGTGTAATTAAATCTAACTAGGGCTTAAATCGACCCACCAAATTCCACCGACTTTTCTAAAAAATTTAACTTTAAGAAAATGGAGCGAGGATATATAGTTCTTGTTGCGGACGCCTTTTAGCTTTCAACATTGCCTTATTTCAAACATACCTTAAAACATAATCTACGATTTCTTCCACTTGCAGGAGTTTCGCACATTGAAACTTTGTGCGCTTGTTAAATATATATTGGTCCACATGTGTGCCAAATTTTAAGTCCTAATATTTTCGTGAACGGATTTTATGGCAGCACAAAGGGAGATCTTTTCACTTGTTTTACGTATGTTTTTGGTTTTTCGCGACTGAAAATGGAATAACTATCTACCAGAAAACTTATTTATGTTGATACTTGGCACAATCATGGACGGTTCTTGTGTCTGTCGTTACACCCATAATAGATTAAATATATAACCATCATTGGTCGAAAAATACTTTGTGAGCGTTTTGACTAAATGGTCGCAAAAGGGAACCAATTTAAAAACGCCTGGAGACGAAGGTCACAAAGAAGGAAGAATTATATTTGCTTGTTGGGAAAGTGATTTACTAGGCTTTAACTGTTCAGTTGTACAAAAAAATAAACTATCGCAATAAGTCAAGTCGAACTAAAAAGGTACACCAGCGGGAAATTTGGTCGCAAAAGGGAACTACTAAGTAAGATTTTTTTGTCTTCCGTTTTTTGTACATTTTTCTGCTATAACTATAGATCCGTAAATCCTTTTAATACCATATTTGGCACGCTTATAGATAACTCAAATGTCCGTCGTTACACGAGTTGGTTTTTACAAATTATCTCCTGATTAGTGTATAAAACGCTTTATGAGCGTTTTGACCAAATGGTCGCAAAAGGGAACCAATGTAAAAACGCCTGGAGACGAAGGTCACAGAGAAGGAAGAATTATATTTGTTTGTTGGGGAAGTGATTTACTAGGCTTTAACTGTTCAGTTGTACAAAAAAATAAACTATCGCAATAAGTCAAGTCGAACTAAAAAGGTACACCAGCGGGAAATTTGGTCGCAAAAGGGAACTACTAAGTAAGATTTTTTTGTCTTCCGTTTTTTGTACATTTTTCTGCTATAACTATAGATCCGTAAATCCTTTTAATACCATATTTGGCACGCTTATAGATAACTCAAATGTCCGTCGTTACACGAGTTGGTTTTTACAAATTATCTCCTGATTAGTGTATAAAACGCTTTATGAGCGTTTTGACCAAATGGTCGCAAAAGGGAACCAATGTAAAAACGCCTGGAGACGAAGGTCACAGAGAAGGAAGAATTATATTTGTTTGTTGGGGAAGTGATTTACTAGGCTTTAACTGTTCAGTTGTACAAAAAAATAAACTATCGCAATAAGTCAAGTCGAACTAAAAAGGTACACCAACGGGAAATTTGGTCGCAAAAGGGAACTACTAAGTAAGATTTTTTTATCTTCCGTTTTTTGCACATTTTTTTGCTATAACTATAGATCCGTAAATCCTTTTAATACGATATTTAGCACGCTTATAGATAACTCAAATATCCGTCATTACACGAGTTGGTTTTTACAAATTATCTCCTGATTAGTGTATAAAACGCTTTGTGAGCGTTTTGACCAAATGGTCGCAAAAGGGAACCAATTTAAAAACGCCTGGAGACGAAGGTCACAAAGAAGGAAGAATTATATTTGTTTGTTGGGGAAGTGATTTACTAGGCTTTAACTGTTCAGTTGTACAAATAAATAAACTATCGCAATAAGACAAGTCGAACTAAAAAGGTACACCAACGGGAAATTTAGTCGCAAAAGGGAACTACTAAGTAAGATTTTTTTGTCTTCCGTTTTTTTGTACATTTTTCTGCTATAACTATAGATCCGTTAATCCTTTTAATACGATATTTGGTACGCTTATAGATAACTCAAATGTCCGTCATTACACGAGTTGGTTTTTACAAATTATCTCCTGATTAGTGTATAAAATGCTTTGTAATCGTTTTGACCAAATGGTCGCAAAAGGGAACCAATGTAAAAAAGCCTGGAGACGAAGGTCATAGAGAAGGAAGAATTATATTTTTTGCTGGAGAAGTGATTCACTAAGCGTTTACTGTTCATTAGTAAAAAAAAATAAATTATCGCAATAAGTCAAGTCGAAATAAAAAGGTACACCAACGGGAAATTTGGTCGCAAAAGGGAACTATACTAAGTAAGATTTTTTTGTCTTCCGTTTTATTGCACATTTTTCTGCTATAACTATAGATCGGAAAATCCTTTTAATACGATAATTGGCACGCTTATAGATAACTCAAATGTCCGTCGTTACACGAATTGTTCAGTGGTACCAAAAAATAGACTATCGCAATTAGACAAGTCCAGCTAAAACGGCATCCTTTTTTGCCAATTTATTCTGCTAGCGCCATAACGTCGTATCAGTAAATCTATCTGTACGATATTTGGCACGCTTATAAGAAATAAATGTCTATCATTGTACATTTTTTATATAATCCTGACGTTTATAAACAAATTTAGGCTCAGAAAGGGGGATATTCCAAGCATAGTGCTCAGCCTTGGCGAATCCTTGTGATCTATGTTTTTTGTTATGGAATTTTAATTAAACGCAGTCTTTTCTTTCCCCCCTTTTATACACAACAAAACCAGGGACTTAGCTGTCTAGATGGCCACGGCAATCTCAAGTTTTTTGTTGACCATGGCTCATGCGACAGCGTTCATGTGTAGAGAATGCGCTTCAGGATTTTAAATCTTAAAATTTCCGCACTGACACCCCGAAAAATATTAATTTTTGCTTGGAAAGAAATTCACTAGGCAACTGTTCACTGGTACAAAATAATAAACTATAGCAATAAGGCGAATCAAAATAGTGCGCCAAGGTGACATTTTGTGGTGAAAGAACTTTATGTGCTTATCTCGTTATGTGAGTGTTCTCGTACACCTAGGAAGATAGGATACTTATATTTTGGCGCTCTACGCTTTTTAAATATAGCTATTAAAAGGAGGCGTTTAGTAAATACGGGAGAAAGAAAGAGACAGATTTCTTAGCAGGTAAAAATGTATATTAGTCGTAGAAAAAATACGTACAAACATAACAAATGCCAATCATAAAGAATTTTTAAGAAACTTTATATGTCAAGCAAGGAAAATTATAAGAAACTCGAGGCTTAACTAAACGCTTAGGTTTCTGTAAACACCAAATATCACTAAAATAAACAACTTGCTAAGAACTCTTTGCGTTAGAATTAATAGATAATGAACTCTACAAACTAACAAAAAGTTACTAAAAGAAATTCTTAGCGATGTAATAAAAATGCAGAAAGTCAGGTTGGAAGCAAAATAAAAACAAATGTTTGCTATGCAAAAGGTCATGTCTTAAACTTTTGACTTCTTTCTCCGAGAGAACCTAAATGTCATCACAGTCACAAATTCTTACTTCATAATTACATCCATAATTAACAATTTTAACCCAAAGAATTTAAACATGGTTGAGTATTTATCATTAATATACCAGGTAAAATATCATAATAAATTACCTTCCAATTGTTATTATTTCCTTTCCATTAACAATAGGAAATATCATACCATCCTGGCCATTTCTTGCAACAACAGTTACTTTTCCAATCACATCACACCAAGACATTTTTGATTTTATGCTTAATATTTGCTTTCAGAAGAAACAATTAATTTCTGCAGATTCACCTAAATCAATCTTAATAAGCAGATACAAATCATCAGATTACAAAAGTTTTTTATATACTAAAAATATTTTAAGTCTAAAAGTTATAATTACAAATATCAAAGAAAAATAGTGTTAATTACAGTAACTCAAAAAATAATAGATATCCTTACATAAGATGTTAATTACACCAGAATAGGGATAAGTGTGCACAACAAATAAATAAACAGGTGAAAAAATAACAATACAAATCAATATAGAAAGTGTTGCGGAGAGGTTGCCAAGGCAAAGGCATTAAGCACGGCAAGGAAAGGGCACGGCAAAGGCAGGCAAGGAAACAGGAAGAGGAATCAGCAAGGCAGGGGTAGGCAAGACAGGGGTAGGCAAGGCATGGGAGGCACAGGCAAGGGCATAGTAGGCAGGCACCAGAAAAGGCATAGGAAGAGTAGGCAAAGTAACGGTCAGCGCTGGCAAGGCAATATATCTAAGCTCTGTGTCATATTAGTCCAGGAGTATAGAAAATATCAAGGTTCAAATTCAATGAAAAAGGTATTAAATTTATATAAGGTCTATATACAGTAAATCATCTTAGCAGAATAATGTGCCAATACAATACAATCTGGTTGTTGTAGGTGCAAGATAATTATGTTTTTCCTAGCCCTGTCCAGGATTTGAACCTGAATCTCTCATTTGCATGAGTGTCATAACCATTAGACCAGCAGGGCATAAATATATATACAAAACTTTACAGATGAATATTATATACACTTGAAATTTACACCACAGAAAAATCCTGGGTTAAGACACAAGTAACAGTGTTACCTGGCATAAAACGCTTGATGAAAAAATTAATACAATTATAAACTGTGCCAAATATTCAGGTGAAGCGCTTTAGTACAGGTATGCAGTATATGGTAAAGCGAGTGAAGCGCACACAACATTTAAGGTGTTTCGAGTGTAATATATTTTTTAGAAAATAAAACACAATTTATGCGTTGTGCCCTAATACCTAAAATATTAAGCCAACCTTTATTTTTCTTAAAATGTTCCCAGTGAAATTTCTAAAGTTTAATTTAATCCCAGGTGAGCACATAGTACAGGGAAATTGTGTTGTACATCTACATATAGGTGTAACACTATTTTCTAAGAAACTTTATAACAACTTCGGTTTAACTAAAAACACAGGAAAGAGCCCCTTGTTAACAACACACGAAAGAGCCAGTTGTTACCCAGTACAGGTAAAACGCAGCAATTTTATTTTGTGGAAAAATATGTATACATAAAATTTTAAAATATAAACACATAACCTGTTTTTATCCTGTTAAACTAAAAAAACGCATGCAACATTGGTTTATTTTGTAAAAAAGGTTTCAGTAAAAAATTAAAAATTAATTGAGAGGGTGAGCTTTTAGTATATATACAACTAAACCATGTAGCATATCTGTATAGGTGTAATACCTTTTCTAAAAAACTTTTATTGCTACTTCAGTTGAAATAAAAACACCAGAAACAAGTCAGTCCTGGAGTTACACATGATATCCGGTATTGGTGTAAAGTTAAGGGCAAATTACAGAAAGGGAAATTATATGTACTTGGGAAATTAAATAAGAAATAACGAATGTGATAAATCTAAAGATTTTCAGTACAATTTTCAGTACGAGTACGATTTCATGAGAACCACGCAACAGAATGTAAAAACTATAGCTCTTCACTCCCCCTGAATGAAAGTGCCCCTTGTGGACGAACAGCGTAAACTATTACACGTGACCCACATCAACCTTTATAATAAACAATGATCATTAACAAGAGACGAAACATAAAATATTTAGCTAGCTTTAGTTGTAAGTAAGGCTAAAGAAGGAGTACATAACATTTAAGAAATAGTGATATACTAGGTACATAACCTCCACTTCTTTCTTGAAAAATCTCATTTTGTTTCTAGGTAGCTACTAGCTACGCTTAGCACCATCTTTAAAAAACAACAAAAACTCCATCGCCGTTCCTAAAAAAAACACATTGTCTCGCTTACTAAAAACTGTACTAAAGAATGACCATATTAAACTGCTGGATTACTGTGATTTTTTGTTTGAATTGTTATATTTCGGATGTAATAGGGACGAAATCCTATAGAAATGCTATATACTCTCCACCGTACCTACTTTTCTTTTACATTTGGCTTATTTAATGAGGAAATGGGCTCCGCTTTGCTCCGCAAAAATCATTATTATTTACTTTCTTTATTTCCTTATTTCACACACTTATCCTTTTATGTTTCCTCTATAGTGCAATTACCATCTTATTGTAAAGATACTATTATATTCAGAGTTATTGCAATTAAACTAAATAAATAAATAAATAAATCATAATTAAATTAAAAAGAGTAAACAAACAGTCTAGTTATCTTCTGACCAGCCGCTCGTTTTAAACAAGCTGTAGGTCAGGACAAACCTGAAGTCACCGGGGTAATCTCCATGGTGCGTAAAACACCTTGATGACAAAAAAGCAGCATGACTGTTAACCCTGTAGACTATGTGAGCCAAACAGTCTAAGAAAGTTTTGAGTTCCACACTCCTTAGATATCACTATATACAATATTACATGCATAGAAGTATACTTTAAGGGAAGAAGCTTTTGTTGACATAAACCTTCATAGTTAAAGCGAACTGCAAAATTTTAATTAACACTCCATAGACAGAAACTTTTGCAGATTATATAAATCAAAACATTTTGTGAATGACAGACATTTAAATACTTTGGGGACATAAACTCTCGCGAAACCGCAAAAGTTTCTTTCCTTCAAGTAGACAGAAAGACAGATTATGATCCATATCAAAAAGAAATTGATAAGATCCTCATCCAACAAAAATGGTGAAAATGAATGCCACCTTTACAAATTATGCTGCACTATGCTACACGATTTTCTCAAAATGACTGAACTTCTAAATACATTTAGTCATTATATAGTTGATAAAGTGCCAAAACAGTAAATTCCTTTCTGCAGTATTGGGACCATATATAATACTAAATAAGTGGCTGGGGACAAATATTTATACCAACGTCTGACATGACAAAAATTGTTTCTCATAAAAAGTTTTTCGTATAAAAGCTTAAGACATAGTGATAACTTTTTAAAAAATTCCTGTTTTTTGACATTGATTTGTCAGATGGAATATATATAAATTTTGATCACAGAAAATTATTCTTTGCAGGAAAAAGACAATACAAGATCCATTTTGTCAAATCGATCCAATTTCTTGAATTCGAGATTTCAAAAGTTGAACAAATGTCAACCAATCAGTTTTTTTAAAATTGTAAAAAAAAATGCAAAGAATCACACTCCAAAATAAAATTTGAATTCAACAAGTTGAAAAAATAAGCTGACACACAATCAAATGTGGATGGAATGTGTATATATATTATCTGCAACTTTTGAACGCCAATATTTGAATTTGACAAAATTGGATCCAACAAATTGAATCGTATATCGTCTACTTAAGACTGGCCTAACCCTTCACAGAGAAAGTCTGCGAAGCATGACAGAAGTTTCAATCAAACTCTAAACAACATTTTACTATCATACAACTGTGCACTGCTGCATAATAAAAATATATTTAGAGAGATTTGTTATGAAAACACTTGTGGAGCCTTTCTAATTCATGTCAGCACTTGGAAACTGCCAATATGTAGCTAGCTATGGCTAACAATGTTTAATTCACCTGCAAATTTTTGTTATGGATGCAAATTGAATCTGCAATTTCATTTTTTAGTTAAACTTAACTGTTGATTGTGTGTGGGAGCATGCAATCGGAAAACAATAAAAAGGTTTGCTGAAGTGGAAGCAAATGCTATATAGCTAGCAATTTCACGTTGGCAATTTTCTGTCAAAGTGAAAGACTTTGTTTACTCGTTTTCGCCTTCAGATATAAAAAGACATTAGAGGCCTTCAAAATTTTTTTTGGGATCCATTAAGAAGGAAGGGGTCCAACCCTTAGTGTAAATTTCCCGTTAACGCAGCCAGAAAAATTTGACCCTCACATTGTTAAGGCGCAAAAAAGCCTTGAAGCCCCACAGATTATAGCAGCTATGTGCCAGATAGCAGCCAGGTGTTTTGTCACCTTGTCATCAATACCTAGCTAACTCAAGCTAGCTAGCTAGCTATACGAATATATAAAACCTTTTTCTCCAATTCTCTGTTATTCGCTACATAAAATTGGCTACCTTATAGCCAGTTGGCTAAGCTAATAGCAATAAAAATGTATCTACATAATAGCTAGCTCAGGTAATCAGAAGGGGTAGCAAACATAGCTCTAGAAATGGGAAGAGTTTGTTATTTTTAGCTAAAAAATAACAGCTTGTGACAAAGAAAAAGGAATTTAGTTTACCATATAATACAAGCGAAAAAAACATAAGAGGAAAGGAATTAGGACTAAACTAAACCTAGACTATTATTTATAAAGCCAGCACAACACTTCTCCGTCAATTTCTGCCATTATGATTGCCTTTGCTTTAGTAGCGCATGCGTGCACGGGTCGCAAAAGGGAAAGTCGCAAAAGGGAACAAAGTGTAGGTCGCAAAAGGGAACCCCGCGGTCGCAAAAGGGAACCGGAGGTCGCAAAAGGGAACCGGAGGTCGCAAAAGGGAACCAAAGGTCGCAAAAGGGAACGTGCTAGGGTCGCAAAAGGGAACTATTAGTATCCTTACTTACTTACTTACTTACTTACTTACTTACTTACTTACTTACTTACTTACTTACTTACTTACTTACTTACTTACTTACTTACTTACTTACTTACTTACTTACTTACTTACTTACTTACTTACTTACTTACTTACTTACTTACTTACTTACTTACTTACTTACTTACTTACTTACTTACTTACTTACTTACTTACTTACTTACTTACTTACTTACTTACTTACTTACTTACTTACTTACTCAATCTCGATGATGCTCCCGCCGCTGCTCCCTAAATTGGAATTGAGAAAAAGAAAGGAAACCGGGTATAACATCTGTTAGAATATATTTTTTGCAGTCTATGCCTCTATTTATATCTTATCTCTGTTCTATTCATATCTATAGTCATAATAGCGTAATCGCGATGAAAAATATGCATTGCAAAAAACGTGTGCTCCCTAAATTGGATTTTCTGTCCAGATGATTTTTAGCCACGCATTTCAGTTTTTTGGTTCTAAAGGCTGTTATTTGGTAAGAACAAGGTAAAATGAGTTTTCAAAATTCATTTCACTGCTTTTCCACCTCTTTACGGGGCTCAACTTACTTACTGACGTTTAAAAGCAAAAATCTATACCAGATCGGGTGTTTGTATCTTGGCTGCTTTCGATTCAACGAGTTATCAATACACCATTGAAACGCTGTATTGAAGAAAATATTTGAGGACAGACATTTTTTGGCAGAATTATGTTGTAGAAAGTACATTTCTGGTAAGGATTTTTTTTTTTTTACATTGAGTCATTCTGGGCATTTTTAAAAATCTTGATTCAATCCAAAAAAGGGAGCGCATCAAATTACGTATAAAAACAGAAACGCGATTACCTACACCAACAAATTTGTGGTATAATTGAAGAAAATTAAATGAAATATCGTTTTATTTTATTTTGAACTGTTACAAAGCATTCCGTGCCATTGAGAAACGCATTTTACCATCTAACTTACGTAACAAATTCCAAAAAAGGGAGCACTGTTTCCAAAATGTTACCCCGATTTCCCCGATTTATTGAAAAATTGATTGTTTAGGTTGTTTTAACAATTGTGAATTTTAAAATTGTGTTATTTAAACGTTTTTTAAATTTTTCCATATACTTTAATAAATCCTGGTCCAAAAGTCCGATCTGCAATGATAAAAAGTGAAGAAAACTCAATAAAATCGGGGAAAATTCCGATTATACGCCTAACATGTGCTAACAGTGAATTTAAGTGAATATTTGATTTAACAAAATAAGGAGACGATCAAATACAATTAAATGAAGAAACGGAGATATTATTTTTCCGCAAAGATCAAAATGCTAAAATTCTATTGGCTTTTTAACACGGGGGAAACAGCCCTTTCGCAAAATTTGAAATAAAATTTATTAAATTTCAAACTGAATTCTAGGGTACCATTGGATAAATCATGACTTCAATTAAATGAAGAAACGGAGATATTATTTTTCCGCAAAGATCAAAATGCTAAAATTCTATTGGCTTTTTAACACGGGGGAAACAGCCCTTTCGCAAAATTTGAAATAAGATTTATTAACTTTCAAACTGAATTATACGGTACCATTGGATAAATCATGACTACAATAATGACTTCTCGTTGCCATGGTAACCATGTAAAAAATGTACACCATGGGAAAAAAAGAATACAAAGCGTTAAATCATTGAAACTAGTTGAAAGTCGGTAATTATGAGGTCAAATATGGATCTAAGATTTAAGTGATTTCTTCTTTTTAAAATTATGATTTTGCTGACGTGTCACTTTTGGGAATTTGATTTTTACAATTTTAACTCCTACTTCTTGAGTGAGTACCTCTAAAAGTAAAACCAAATTCAGAAAATCTAAATCACTTAAATCATTGCCATTACAAAAACAAACATTACCTGAAAATTGGGTGGAATTTCAATGATTATATCCCGAGGTATCTTTCTGGAAGTGCAAAAAAACACTTATAATGAGAAAATGCATTAAAAGTATTCTTATTTTGGATTCTACAAGTTGTGAGACGACCGGAGAAGAGAGGCCAAATTGATTTCCCTAGCACCTCAGCGCCTAGACTTCTAAGATCTCAAGCCCGTAAAGCTGAGGAGTAAACTCTTACGAGTTCAGTTTTCAAGGCACACCGGCTAGTCCATCTTGTAGCTACTCTTGGCTTAATTTAATCTAGTATTTTTGTGCATAGAATGTTATGTTAAGAGCCTCGGAAATGACGTGTTTGGATTGCATTGCGTTAAATACAGGTAAAGTATCGTAAAAACTGTGAAAAAAACAAAAAATTGCTATGTCCGTTGATAGTTAATTTGGCAGGTTGAGAGAGTTACTGATGCGGTAAAATTTGACACTATTGTAATGAGATTAAAAGAAGAAGAAAATGACATAAATTTGACTAAACTAGCACATTCGCTTTCCAAGTGCTGCGAAGCTAATGGATCGGGTGGGACTCGATGATGAACTTAGTTCCGAAACGGGGCTCCGTTGGGCGTATGCCTCTCCCGGGTGTAATTTAGCTTAACAAGTTCGGCAAATTTGATTGATCAGTTGGTACTTAAGGTGCAGTGGTGAATTGATCGGTGATCTCATTGTTACGTGTTAGTTAAAAGGTGTGTCGCAAAGAGGATATACGCCTCGCCCTCGTGGTATATCGCAAGGATGTAGTATCCTTTAAAGTATAGTCTATTAGAATTAACCCATTGCTGATTTTTTATGTGTTGTTTGTGTTTTAATTATTAAACTGCCAATAAAGGTTTTTGATTTTCCGATCTATTTTCCGATTTCACCAGTGAATTTATTTATGTCGCTACGCGCCTAAAAAGTGATTGAAAAATCAATAAGTAAATAGTTTATCAGTTTCCATGACTTATTGTTTTATTATAAAAATTAGAATGCAACCATTTTGTGGCAGCGGGAAAATACTAAATTTTGTAAATCATGCCCGTTATGCCTTATCGCAATGGTTAATCTAGTGTTAGTTAACATTTAACCCAGTGTTGACGCAAGACTTCCTAATTTAAAACACGCCACTTTGAACTGCTGCTATATTTGTTATAAGTTTGGAATTGGATGTTTTATTTGTCCATTTGCTGTCATAATGTTGCATTTTAGCCTTGTTGGCAAGAAGACGAACTCTTGTTATTTGTTATTCGCATAAAAAGTTTAGCCTTTTTAGTTTAGACTTTAGGCATATTGAACTAAACCAAACCTTTAAACATGAAAATGTTTCCTTCAACATTCGTCGTTAAAAAATTCCCTTGGTAGAATATATTTACACACTGCTCTTCTTTTATAATTTAAGGTTAAAAACAACAGGTCTATAAAACAATAGAGAAAAAAGAATAATGACCAGTTATTAAATGGATCAATCACTATAATTTGTCTTACAGGCGAGAACAATGATATTATTCAGTTTTGTTATTAAATGGAAAATTGAATGCACTGAAATTTTCGAAGAACCCGATAAGCAAATGGAAAGTTCAAAATAATCAAATAAATGTTAAAAATATGAACTAGTTACATGTCAAAATATTTGCCGATAAATAGCCGACATGTTCCTTAATCGCGACTATTCTTTTTAGATCGTTCAGTTCTTATTTTTATTAGGATTCTACGCAACCCATATTTTTTTTAAATTATTTGCAACTCTTCGTCTTTTTGCAAAATTTTAGAGACTGCGTCTTTTTTCACCAGCGAGTTGGGATTATCTATAAATTTCTTGAACCACCTTCGAATTAATTTCTCTTCGCTAGGAAGAAATTTTACGCGTTACGGAAATAACGAGCTGCCTTCAGCCTCGGTAACTTATTCGTTTTCGCATGGCGGTAATACATTACAGTGCTGTTCGACTTTCATCCGCGTTTGCAATTCTGTCTGTTTTCAGAGTTTTAACTGCATTCCTCCGCAGAGAAAATATCTGACTGACAGAATATTGCGTTCAAGATATCTGACTTTGTCTGTGATTCTGTCATTGATGGAAACTCGCCAGGAGATATCTTTTCTCGGACTGCATCAAGAGTAATCGTATCTCCTGACCTTAACTTCTCATCTCCACCACACCGCATTGTTTCGTTTATTTTAGCAAACGTTTCCGAAATGTTTTTTGCTTTTTCTTGGAGAAAGTAAGACTTGCTAGCTGTAGCCACACTGTGACACATCATATTAGCTAGGTCTCTCTTTAGTTCTGGTATTTCCCCATGAACTTTTCAAACAAACGTCTTTCTGACAAGTGTGGCAGTGAGCCTCCGACTTCGTTTTTCTGATAAATTGCAATTGGTGGCGCGCTGGAAACACGGGACCTGATGAAGAAATGCCAATACCCGGGAGCATATTGCGAATAGCAACGTATGCCTGACATTCTTCGTACAAGGCTTGCGTGAAAATCACGATCCGATGGCCAGCAGTTGAAGCGGTTTTATGGCGCTTTTGAGTCAGGTTATCTCTGCATTCTTTTACCAACTCAGAATGATCATACTCATGCAGCTCTTTTTCTGTTAATAAGCAGGCTAAATCTTCAGCCTGCTTCTCTAATTTCCGTATATTAATTTTAATGAGATGATGCATAAACACTTTTAGGGTTGTCGCAAAGCACAAATTCATAAAAACGTTTTAATGAACTTAAATATGTTCTTATGGTCCCAGGAAGTCTCATCTTATCAAAAAATGTTAGCCAATGATCTCTTAATGATTCTCAACTAAACAACTCTGTCGTGTTGAACTCACCAGGACTTATCATCTTAAGTGTACTTAACACTTGTCGGCAACACTGTTGGGCGCTTCTCTCGTTCCTAAAACGACCATCAACGCTCATTAGCCAATGCTTAAATTGTCCCATGAGGCCGTCAATAGAATTTGGCGTCATCATAAAATCAATGACTTCATCTTCATCATCTTCCGACACTATAAGGTAATAGATATATAGCATCACAAACCATGTCATTAAAATTGACGCTAGAGCTACGCAAATTTCTTATTTTTGCAGTGGAGTAGGCAATCTCGGACCCAGCTATCTTTCCACGCCCATGATTATGACGACTAGCCATACTGTAGGAGTAGAAAATGACCTGGGTACGAAGAATAGCTTACTGAGTAGGCTAAAAGCACAAGACAGTTTTTAAAGAGCGATCCAATAATCTTTAACGTACGGTTGAGCAAAAAAAAATTTGTTTCATCACCAAAGAATGTAAATGATGTTATTTGAGGAGGAAATAGATGAAATAAGAAAAATGTATGTTTTTCCAAGTGGTAAATACCAGATACATAAATGGTTTTATAAAATAGGTTCAAATTGATAAATAATTTTTTATTTTTTTAAAGATGGAACAAAACAACTTTCTGTCAAAACTGTGACGCTCCCGATGGTACACGTGTTTTTTATAAGAAAAGAGTATATAAGAACATGTTAAGAACATTATAAGACTTTGTGAAGCTTGACTGCATATTTTTTCCATTAAAGTATAAACAAACGATGACAAATCCAAGTAAACAAAGGAATATATACATTGGAATGCTATAAGTTATTTCATATCGAAACATAACACAAACTTCCGAAATAAATCTGAAATGCATTGTCAGCTTTGGAATCTATTACCTAAAAATTACAATAAATTATTATAGTTATTTCCATAATTTCTCAAATGTACTTAACTTAACTAAGGAATACTAAAAATTCGTTGAAATGGGACATGAAAGTTCAAATGAAAATAACATGTCAAAAATGGTGGTTTTTAGACGTAAGTAACACAAATGTTCGAAGAACAAAGAGAAGAATTAGATATTTTTGTTTCTAGATTGAAGTCATTTGCCCCATAAAGGTAAATCTAATATTGTTTGTTTATTATCAGAACAGTTAGAAGTTACTTCATAACGTAGCAAACGTAGTAAAAACATTTTTGACGAAAGAGCCATTTCTCAAAGAAAAGCTGTAACGTATGTTACAAAAATGCAGTACTTAACACGCATTAGTTATAATTTGAACAAAGGGGAACAAAGCCAAAAAATAAAGTGATATAGTTAAGCTTACTTGAACCTAAGTTTATCCAACACGTTGTCCAGAACATCAGGCAAGATCTCAAGTGACCGTTTTTTAAACGACAGTTCAGTAACTATACAAATTACATCTTTTAACGGAATCCATATTTTATCCTCCTTTTGAGCCCTCTTGAATTTGGTTTGCCGTTGCAAATTTCCTTTGTCTTCCAGGAAACTGATATGGGCCTCTTCGCCTTCCTCGACAATTTCCTGGACCTGTCCTATGTATGGTTTACCAAAGTACAATGCGGCAACGTAGTCGCTTGGTTCAGGAACGACGCTTGTTGATTCTTCACTATCTCCTGATACCTCCTGTGCACATACCTCCTCGTTCTGAGCTGATTTCTTTTTTGTTTTTTCGGTCGATGATGTTAGTCGACATTCTTGCCAACTTTCACAGGACAAGTCTTTTTGGAATTTTCCATTGAAACACGTGATGTATCACGTACCCAAATAGAATTTGCATTCAAAGAAAAAAGCCCATGAACCTTCATGTTTCCTTTCACTGTTTCTAAGTTTTCGCAAGCAGCTTTGAAAGAACTTGAGGAATTTTTATAATCTTCCGTGGAAAGATATAAATGAACTATGGCACTTGCATCCTGCTTTGCCCATTCATAGAAATCGATCGCGTCTTGTATGACAAACTTTCCATTTTTGACAGGTTGATCTGCTTTTCTCTTAGCCACTCCTCTGATTGGATCACATGGGTCTTTTCCATGGCCAGCCTCCATGTAATTCCACGATGCCATCACACCAAAATACTCCTCGTGACAGCTAAGTATTTTGAAAATTGTCTTGTTTCTATACTTGCTTGTCGGAGAATAGGTCCAAAAATGCACCATTTCCAAATTTGCAACAACTTGTTTACCAGTGGGACTAATTTACCAATTAGTGTATAGATAAAGGTGGCATCGTGGCGAGATTCATTAGAAATAAATACAAAGCTTTTGCGAGTGCTTTCTTATAAGCCCGGTTGTTTGTAATATATTACGACAGGATGAATTGTCACCTGAGTGGGACTCCAGTAGGCGGATTGGATCTCATTATGTGATCTGCGCCTATAGTTTTCCGCAAAATCCATGTGAATGTAGATATGGTGTGAGGGCAAATTTTCTTGAGGTGTTTCTTTTTCTTGAATTAACCAGCAATCCTGCTGATATGGCTACGGAATGTAAGTGTGGCCTTGTGTAAAAGATCTTTGAATTGAGCATGACTGATCGTTTGTGTGATCAATTTCATTTTCTTTGATGTTTTCCTCATATACGCCACTTCAACTTTTTTCCAAATGTCATATGTGAAGTCAGATTGTCAATTATTGAAGAGATTATCTCGTCGCTGTTCTTGACGAAGATTCTGAGTTCGTCGTTGGAACTGGTGTGCATTTTTAGCTTCAAAGCATAGTTTTGATGTTGCGTGCACAAGCAGGTTCTTCTATTGGCAAAGTTGGCAAGAACGAAGTTTTTGGGTCTCATCTGAGCAAAAGATGCAAACGAACACGACATGTTTATATGCTCAGATACGAACTTTTGATGGAGATATTCAAATAGTCATGAGAACTCGCTTTTCGATACGGGGTTGTCCTTTTTTTACTTTTTTGGCGTCACGTTTTCCAGGGAGTGCTGTGGAAACGTCACCACGGTTATAAAAGTTAATTACGACAGCATAAACGTTTGGCTCAAATCCTCTTTTCGATTTGGTTTGATTTATGGCCTTATTTTGTACTTTCGATAACTTTCTTCAGTCGGTTGCAGTTTTCACTGCGGCGTAACGCAGAAGTCTATATTTCTTCAAAATTTTGCCACTGATCATTGAACGAATGCTTTTGTTGGAGTTCTTTTTCTCTTTTCCAGCTTCTCGTATACCACCGGATAAAGTTTCGGCAAATAGTATTTGTTTTTTTTATTTTTGCTGCGTCTTTAGGATTAATGCCCGCAGTTCGCATAATTTTATTCGTTTTACTGTTCGGTGTCACTGCGCAAAAATACTGAATATACGAGAATATAGATCTGAGTTTTTTTTCGTATACCGTCAATATACGGAAATATACTGAAGCGTTTTTCTTTGTATACTATGGTGGAATACGAAAATATACTTTGCGTATAGGGACCCCAGAGTATACGAAAATATCGCAGCCGTGACACGTCTTGAATATACATGCCGTATATTTACGTTTAAGTTGTATACGAAAATATTCGCGTCGTATTCTATCACACTATGCGACTGTATACAAAGGTATTAAGTAACACGAAAATATCGCAGACGTTATATGCCTCGACTATACACGTCGTAAATTAACTATAACGTTGTATACGAAAATATTCGCGTCGTATTCTATCAAAATATGCGACTGTATACAAAAGTACGAGGTAATATACGGAGTAAATCTGGTGTAGCGCTGCCTGAGGGAATTATAGGTTTATCCCATTTCACCCCTTTTGATAATTTTCCAGGTAGAATTTTAAACTTTCAGGAAGGCTTTAGAAGTTGTGCATGGAGTTGCTGTCGTTATTTGGTTTAGCAAAAAAGGGTTTTAAAGAATAATGCATGTAATAAGTTTGTTAGTTAAAAAATTTATTGAAACGTTTTATATATATATACAGATATATTTACAAAAATATTAACAAAATTATATACAGTCAAATAACAAATAAGGATGGAAGCTAATGCAGCTATTGAGTTTATTAATCAGAACGATTAATTATAACGTACAAGACTAAATTTCAGCTAAAAGAAAACGTAAGAAAAAATGTTAGAATAATAGTTGTAAAAAATTAAATTAGTAATTAAATATATATATATATATACAGACATATTTACAAAAATATTAACAAAATTATATACATTCAAATAACAAATAAGGATGGACGCTAATGCAGCTATTGAGTTTATTAATCAGAACGATTTAATTATAACGTACAAGACTAAATTTCAGCTAAAAGAAAACGTAAGAAAAAATGTTAGAATAATAGTTGTAAAAAATTAAATTAGTAATTAAATATATATATATATATACAGACATATTTACAAAAATATTAACAAAATTATATACATTCAAATAACAAATAAGGATGGACGCTAATGCAGCTATTGAGTTTATTAATCAGAACGATTTAATTATAACGTACAAGACTAAATTTCAGCTAAAAGAAAACGTAAGAAAAAATATTAGAAAAATAGTTGTAAAAAATTAAATTAGTAATTAAAAAAATATACAAAAAATCACGTTTTAAAAACATTATCTATTATTTGTTAACAACAGTGGGTCAACCTTTGCCCTTATATCCCGATCTGAGTAACTTCCAGGTATTCTTGCATCCAATTCATCTTTACCCAAGTGTTTACTATCAATAAAGTGAAGCAGTTCAGTGACTTCTTCACTTCTGAACTTCGGTGGATGTACATATCCTTCTGCTTCATTATCTGAATGTTCGTCACTCATTATTTCGGCATTACATAACATCCAGATGTCGGCTTTATCTCGTGGCACGTATTTTGATCGTTGGCGGTATAACTAAAGTAAAAGTATTAAAAGAAAAATAATTGACAATAAAAAGTAATTTTAATAAAAGCTAAGTGTGGTTTAAAAAACATGGCCAAATTGGTATAGCATAATTTTTTTCAAATTTAACCGCATACCCGGTGCCGACGAGTTGTGCGCCTTCTTTTACGTTTTAATTCACTATTTCTATCATTATCTTCCTCCTTTTCTTTTCGTTTCAGGGTAGAATAATATCTGCTACACGACCCTATTATATATAAACAAACAATTCAATTATGTAAAATACCAAAATAAATTTACGCCTTATGGTAAGAAACTGTAGTTACTCACTGTGCATTAAAGATGGAGCATAGGGATTTTCGTTGCTGTCTTTTACAATTTGGCAAACCAAATTAGTTATTCTACTGTTGTGTATGGAGTCAAATCTATAAAGTTATATTTTTGAGTTACTTCCTATCATAATATAAAATTTATATTCCAACAATCAAACAAGCATCTGATAAAATAATGTGGACAGTCTTTACAAGTATTATCTTGGAAGTGCAGGAAAATGGTTATATACATTTTAGAGAATCAACCTTACCTCTCTAAAAAATTCCAAGTACTCTCATCCTTTATACTTCTGTATGCATTTCGAACAAGTTGCTAAAATGAGCGAAACAACCACTTCTTAGTTCAAAAATGTTAAAAAATGGTTCGCAAATAGTGGATATTGGCTCGCAATCTGCGAACCGTTAATTCGATCTCTGTACTTAAAGCTCTTAAAATTTGAGCAAACCTTTTCATCAATTTAAAAAAGGTGCCTAAATACTGGATATAATATGTCATGAAAATAAATGACTTTTCATTAACTTACAGTTAATTCTGGTGGCAATTTCCCTTTTTTTGAATCATCAAATTGATTCGCACATTTACTGTTTACATCTACAAGTGAACTTTCCACATTTTCTATTCTTACATTGTTGTTCTGAATTTGAGATTCCAGCAATGAAATCCTCTTTCTCAGTGCATCATTAACGTTAGTGAGAGCCCTGTATAAAAAATATGAAATAAAGTACAAAATATGCATGGCAGTAACAAGAACGATCTCGATCTGGGGTATATATACAATATACCCCAATTGAGGTAAATTCTTCTCGCACTGTCTGAGGCAAAAAAAATTACGCCAAATTATTTATTACAAGTAAAATTAAAATTTAGGAAATATATTGTTTTTTATGAGGGTGCTTAAACACCATGTAAGCAGTGTGGGCAAGCAGCCTTAAGCACACTTCAGTTATTGTAATGTTATTATGTTATTACCGCAACATCCGTGGTGAAGCATTATTTTCTTCCTCAAATGAAGTTTCCTCTAAACTTTCATTCTGTTGCTGTAATCTGAAATAAACCAAATTACTTATGTTAGTGAAAAGTATACATGGCATGGAGAACATAATCATTTTAGCTCTAGCTAGCTAGCTACATACCTAAACATCACATCAGGGCTTCGTGAAGCACATTTGGTTGAGTTTTTACGTGGCGGTGGTGTTGGATTTAGAACCTTGGCTCTTTTTTTTGCCACTGGAGTTGTGGCAGTAGAAGTATTTCCATAAAACGAAGATGCCATGTTTTCTTCAAGTTTGCTGCTCCTGACTGTACCGTTCTTTTGAAACAAATTTGCGCGCCCAAACCTGAATGGAATTTGTCTTCAGGGGGTGCGAGCAAAACTTTTTCTTGAGCGTTTAGGCCATGGTAATAAAATAGACAACCCCCGATACAAATTGCGATGAGATAGGGGGTAAAAACAATATTAATAATTTTAATGTTTTAAAATGGTCGAAACAAAATGTATTCACAATAAAATATTATCAATAGAACAAGAGTTTTTCGCGAAAATAATTTAACATTTTATTAAATAATTATTTTTAAGGACGTTAACCCTATTCCAACTGGGCTTTTAAGGGCTCTCAATCGCTGGGGGGGACCATTTGGTCCCCCCTATGTATCTTCTGATTGAGAAAGGCTAATTACTTCAAATTTGGTAGGGAGTTAGTATTTGATAAATAAAATCAATTTCATTAAAAAAAATCATGATGACATCATTATTTTTAAGATGACGTCATCAAAACCCGTCAAATTGGACTCTTGGACTTAATCAAATGACGGAATTGATTTCATTAGCTACGGCTCTATTTTTTTTTAGTTTTGTGATTTGTGGTTTAAACAATTCAAAAAACTATTTATTTTGGCGATGTCACGCATATTATGACGTCATCGTCATCGATCAAAAGGACGAAATTTCCCTTCACAGAAAATCAACATACGTTGATAAAAAGATAATTATTTGACTGCGCTAACAGTAAAAACTAAGTAGATATATAAAATCTCTGTAAAATTTGCAAAACAATGATATATAATAGTATATATTTCATTTTTTTATCAACTTATTGTCTTTTTTCCATGATAACAGATGACAATGGATTAGTGACATGAAAATGTACCCAAAATGAGTAAATGTCATATTTGAGTATGTTTTTCCGTTCTATATTTTAAAACAATAGTAAAAGTATTGAAATTGATTTATTTCAGCCAAATTAAAAATATGTATACTTTTTGGATTTTGCCAACCTCAATAAATTGAATGAATGCTGAAGATGAGCATAATTTTTTCCAAAAAAAATTAAGGCAAAATATTGCTAAATAAATTTTAGAAAAAGTCAGAAAATTTCAGGGCCATATCATAATCCTATAAAAAGTTATGCAACAAAAACTGGTAGGGGGGACCATTTGGTCCCCCCCCAGTTGGAATAGGGTTAAAGATGGCTTTTATGCTATTATTGACCCCCTAATATTGTAAAACATCATACAAGATAAAGAGCTAAAAAGATTGCGCGCGAGTTACGTTCTGTAAATGCAAGGAAAGAAAAAGCAGACAAACCTTAGTTTTTTCTTCCTTAAAATTTAAACTTTTTTTATGCCTCGAATAAAGAAACGGATGTTATGTCCCCATTGCAGCGAAAGTCTATCTCATTCTGCATATTTTCGTCACAAAGAATTATATTACCGAGATGGAACTTGGAAAGTTCAAGAAAATCAACGTAATCAAGGTTTGTTTTTGGCTTTTTTTAACAGTTTGGAATCTAAAACTACAACAAAAAAGGAGTACATGTTTTTTTTCCTAAGCATAACGTTTATAAGAATATTTAGGCTCAGGGTTAGTTAAAAAATAAGCATATTACAAGCATAACTGTGAGTCCTTGTTTTGCTGCATAGTTTTAGCATAATTAGCATACAGTAGACGTCCGTTAATTTGAATGCCGCTTAATTCGAACTTTCCGTTATTTCGAACAAATTGCTAAGTCCCTTGAGTTTGGTTAAATAAAGTGCTTAATTCGAACTCCGCTAATTCGAACATTTCGCTAATTCGAACAATTTTTTAATTCGACCTTTTTGTGTATTGATAAATAAAATCTTATGGGAAAATAAAAAAAGCGTTTTCATTTTTATTCATTTTTATTGCATCAATGGTGGCAAAATTTCTTTCAATTTATCGATTAAATTGACATTTCCAATAAAATGAAGTTTACAAGGAATTTGGAGGCCTTGCCCATCTCCAAGCAAACGACGTTAAAATATTTTTATAAAAAGTTGTAGTAAAGTTGTAATAAAGTTATATTAGCATAAAACCTTTAAACGTTTATTAAAATTCTTGTTTTTTCTGAACTTCCGATAATCCGAACATTCGTTAATTCGAACAAATAATTTAGTCCCTAGCGTGTTCAATTAACGGACGTCTACTGTATTTTCAGCACATTGCATCATATTACAATCGTTATCTGCAGAGACATGTGTTTGATTGCTTTAGTCATTTTTGTCTGTTTATGTTTTAAGAAAATACAGTTAAAAATTGAAACTTTGTTCTTTATTTTGGTTATTGGGTTTGGAACGGTAACGGAAATAAGCGTATTCCTAGCATAATTTGAGCATCTTTTGTAATTAATGCTAAGCATACCCGAGCCTGATTTCAAAAAGTCATATGCTAATAAAAAAAAACATGTATTTTTTGCTTAATTTTGTCATCATTTGCTACCTTTTGTGCTTTTCCATTTAGAACTATCTTCGAAAAACCAAATAATACAAACAAGAGATGATAACGACGTGCAACATACAGATGTTAACCTAGATTCTCAGGTTAGGCTTGTATATTTGTTAAGGGTGCCATGTTAATAGCTGAGTTGTAAATTATTCTAAATATGTGAACTAATGTAGCAAGAAGT
This sequence comes from Hydractinia echinata, assembly GCA_030067915.1. Classification (NCBI taxonomy): domain Eukaryota; kingdom Metazoa; phylum Cnidaria; class Hydrozoa; order Anthoathecata; family Hydractiniidae; genus Hydractinia; species Hydractinia echinata. The sequence continues at coordinate 213,274 of JASGCC010000089.1, forward strand.
AAATATATATATATGCATTGCCTTAATTCAGGATAACACACTTCTGCCTATTGATCACACACTAATTGAGAGTGATGTTTCAATCGAGAGTGATGAATCAACATGTAATGATCATCATGATCCAGATGACAATTGTGTGGTAACATCCTTTGTTATAATTTGGTCTTCAAATTACATGTTTGCAATAATTTACATATTTTATAATGTATATAAAGTATGCCAACGCTTAGCTATGTTGCACTTGATTTACAGAATGAAGAAACCGCAACGGAATTGTGGGAAGATCCTGAAGCAGAACCAGAGGACGACTTTAATGTTGTTGTTGGTCAACATGCTAACCATCATACCACAAAATTCATCACTCTGGTACTGCAAGCAATGTTCATTTTGCAAGTTCATATTTTTCTCTCTGATAACACATTGGAAAGTATTTTAGGTTTCTCAAAACTGATTTGTTTATTGCTCAACAAAATGTTTGGTTTACACATTCTTGATGAAATATTGGAAAAATTTCCAAATTCATTATACATGGCTCGACAATATCTGGCTCTGAATCGGGATTCTTTTACAAAGTTTGTTGTGTGCACGTCATGTCAATCTCTGTATTCTTATAATCAATGCTGGAAAAAAGAAATCACTGGTAGAAAGACAAGCAGCAAATGTAGTCATGTGAAATTCCCTAATCACCCATTTCCTGCCTACAGGAAACCTTGCAACAATATTTTAATGAAAGTGGTTGTATCCTTTGAAAAAAATATAAACTTATACCCAAAGAAGGTTTAGGCTTATCGGAGTATAAAGACTGGCCTGGAAGAGTTGCTAGCACGTCCAGGTTTCTTGGAATTATTATTTACTAAACCTGATGAACATGTCAAAATGTCAGATATTTTTGATGGACAGATTTGGAAAAGTTTTCAGGACAGCATAGGGGAATTATATTTTGCAGATAAAAGAAATTTGGGCGTTATGCTAAACCTAGATTGGTTTAATCCGTATAAGAACAGAGAGCATAGTGTTGGTGTAATTTACCTGTCAATTTTAAATTTACCAAGACAACATCGATTGCTGTGGAAAAACACACTCATCATAGGTATTATTCCTGGTCCAAAAGAGCCAAATCTTCACATTAATTCTTTTATCAAACCAATGGTTGATGAGCTTTTACAATATTGGGATGGTGTGATTATGAAAGAGCCAAGTAGCATTGGTTATTCTTTATATAAAATTGCTTTAATATCAATATCAAATGATATTCCTGCTACTCGAAAGTTTGGTGGTTTTTTGAATTTCAATGCAAAGTCAGGTGAGAATTTTTATTTTGCTAAATTTCCTTTTCTAAATAAAAAAGTAATTCTTTTTAAATCAGAGCATTAAATTTTTATTATGACAGGCATGTTATTTTTGACCAAAAATATTTATTTTAACAGTTTTACAGTTGGAGCACTTGTTAGCTCATGAGACAAAATAATTATGTTTGTTGTGATTTTAGGGTGCAGCAAGTGTTTGAAAGTATTCAACAAAGTTGGTGACTTCACTGATTATTCTGGATCTGATGTTGATGCCTGGGAATTGCGAACTGGAATAAATCACAAAAGATACGCCCTTCATGCTGCCAATGCCAATACGAAAAGTGAATGTGAAAAAAGACAAAGAGAACACGGAGCCCGTTACAGCGAACTCCATAGATTGCCATACTATGATCCAGTCAGAATGCATACAATTGATCCTATGCATATTCTTTATTTGGGTACAGCAAAACATTTTTTTAAAACTTGGATTGAAATTGGGGTTTTAACATCAGATAAACTGGAATGTATTGACAACAAAATGAAAAAGGTAAAAGTTCCAACTGATGTTGGTAGAATACCATGTTTGTTGCATTTGCTTGTTATATATATTCAAACGTTTTTTATATATATACAAAATTTGTTCTTGTTTCGTAGCTCATTACTCTTGCACTTACATATTTCTGATGTATTATATATATTGTGAATTTATAAAAAAGACATTTCGATTTTAGTGTAAAAATAATATCTACATAATAGAGTGGTCGGTCCTTTTTATTTTCTAGGTAACATGTCAGATTGTTACAAAAGCATGAAGGCTGATGAGTGGCGCCATTGGACACACATCTATTCATGCTTCTGTTTAAAAGATGTAATACCAGATAATCATTTAAACATGTGGTTGATCTTTGTAGCAGCTTGCAATAAAATCTGCACACGAAGTATAACTGCAGGTGACATTTATCAAGCGCATACTTTATTTTGTATGTTTATTGGCATATTTGCAAATCTATGTGGACAGTTATGGTGTACTCCAATTATGCATCTTCACCTCCACTTAAAAGATTGTTTGCTGGATTACGGACCTGTGTATGCATTTTGGTGTTTTAGTTATGAACGTTTCAATGGACTTTTAGGTTCATACCACGTAAATATTCATGACATAACAATCCAACTAATGCGCAAATTTATAATTGGTTGTCAGGTTAGAGCTTTTAAGCTATTGGAGGATGAGTTCACTGATATGCTAAAATTGTCGTCTGACAAAGAGACCGTGCATTCCCAGGAATCACTCCTAAAGCTCCAAAAAGTTCGTGACAGTGATAAAGTTGTTGGTACTGAACTTGAGTTTACAGGCTGTGAAGAGAAACTCAGCAAAGCCACTCAGTTCAGTTTACCAGGACATCAAATAGAGGAGTTAACTAAGTTGTTTTCATCTCTTTATCGACATATGGATATCAAAAGAGTGTCACGATTCATTTTGCAAATAAAAAGAGTCATGCTGGGTAATGAAGTTATTTGTTCAAAGCATTACATTCGGAGCAATGGACATGGATCATTTTTAAAGGCAAGATATAATCATGGTGATTATTTTGACTTTGAGCCAAAAGAATTAAGACCAGCCGTTGTGAATGGTATATATGAAATTAAAGTTGTTTTTTCTGATCGTGTTGTGAATCATATTGTTGTTGATGTGAGCTGGTTTAAGAAACACGTGCAGTATAACTTTTTTGGTGTGATCTCTCCAATGAAAGTATGGTGTACCGAAATTGATCAAAGATCGTTGATACCACTAAAGTTTGTGCATGGACGTATATTGGTGTTAAAGGAACAGATAAGAATAAGCAAGCAACATGTTGATATTGTTAAAGTTTGCATAAGTTTGCCTTCTAAGTCATTGTAATATTAATTTTGTTATTCACAGATTTTTTAACGACTAATGTCTAATTTTTTGTATATACATATTTTTGTCGACAAGAAAAAATTTCATAAAAATTTTGCATTGTTTCTATTTTAATATAACATCCATTGTGTTTATTTATAATGCTAAAACGTGCTTGCAGCAAGTATTTGGTTGAGCCTTGAGCTTATAAAATTTTGTTAATTTAAGTCTCAAATGTTTCTTAAAAAAATATTTTATTTACAAGGCTTATTTTTTTTTTCATTTAGACTATGTATGTATGTCTTCTTTTTATCAGGTGCTTAATATACATATTTTAGTACAACATAATGTATATTTATACATGCATAAAACCTGTTTCATTATGTTTTAGATTTTCTTAGATTGATAAAATTTGTGCTTCATTTTCTAGGTTAAAAAACATAAAAACTAAATAACAATGCTCGAACAACAGGAAAAGCAAGACTTAAACGACAGCGTGATTAGGTGAGTAAATCATTCTTATTTTGGCCGGATGCGCTTTTTGTTCTTATAAAACCTGTAATACTTATAAGCATATTCAGGCTCAGATAGGTATGTTTTTCTTGTGTTGTGGGTATTTTAATTAGACAGTCTTTCTTTTTCCTTAAACACAGTAACACTTAATTAACCCCACTATACTGTCTAAACCTTGGAGGAAAGAATACGGATCCGTATAGTCTAAACTTAAAAAAAAACATGTATTTGTTGTGCTTTATTGTTAGTAAACGAAAGAGATCTTCGGAAAAGAGAGCTGAACGCAACAACAAAAAAAAAAGAATGCGTCAGGAAAGAAAGAAAGCGGAATTTGACGCGTAAATGGAAAAAAAGATATTAATTGAAGAGAGAATTCGAGAACTAGAATTTCAGAACGCTGTTTTAAAAAGAAATGTGCCGAAAGTTAAAGCCACTACTAGCAGGGACATTTTATTGTGCTGTTCATCGAGATCGAGTATATACCGCACTCAGGATAAAAGCATAGCCATCACACGGACGCTCAATTTTAATGTCATTCAATTCTCAAAGTGTGACGTGCATATAAACGAAACTTTTAGGTGCTGGTGTTTTCGGGAATGTTTTGAAAGGATATGTTAAAAGCATCAAACAAGTTGTGGCGATCAAATGTTTATCCAACAATGCACGACCAATTGATGCGTACGCGGAATGCAAGAAGGGTATGTTGATGGCAGGTGATAAAGGCTTTCCCTATGTTTTTGGATTTTTGAAATCGAAATTCATCCTTCTTGAATTTGTTTGTGATGACTGTGGTTCATGTTCACCAACATTAAAGGAATTCATTCAGAGAGTACCTGCACCGTGTTCCAGTCATTTAAATGAAATTATAATTGGATTATGCTCCGCTGTTCACCAAATGCACGTCCGTGGTCTGTTACACAACGATTTACATCCAGGAAATGTCCTTGTCCGTAATTCAACCACGGTAAAATTGATTGATCTGGGAAAGGCTACACTAGTCAGTGATCCAGCAAGATATGATATTGAACCAGGGTCTTCACAGCAAGTTAAATTTAACACCAAGCATCTATATCTTGCACATGAGTTAAGGAATGTTAAAGGTTCTTACCAGTCGGTTCAATCAGATGTTTATTCATTAGGATACAACGTGGATTTAATCAGTCGATGTATAAAAAACATGAAAATAGCGTCTATCGCAAATGATATGATGTCTGAAGAACCAAGTAAAAGGCCTTCAATATCACGCTGCATAACCCGTTTTAAAAATATATTTGTAAATCCTTGTATATAGACTCTTTATAAGTAACAAGGTTAAGAAATCCACTTGATTAGTTATTGATGTTTTTCTTTTGAAGTCTTAAAATCTGAATGAAAGCGCTGGATGCTGCATTACAACAATTTTTTTCTAAAGCTCTGAGTATTTGTATCTAAAACTAGAAGTAATTAACGGCTGGCGCAAGGGAAGGCTGCGTTAAAATTTGTTATTGTATTTGTTTTTTCTAAAGTTGGGACGTGGTTGCTCTAGTGAAACTGTCCAAGCTTGTCGTCTCTGGGCGGAAAGAGCTGGCAGACAGACAAAACGCCTCGAGTGTTCGTGTCTAAAACTGGAAGTAATTCACTAACAGCTAGGGCAGGATGCATAAATTGAATCAAAATGAGAAAATTAAAAATAGGGATGTTAGGCTGGGTTTAAAATATGCTACGTTTATATAAAATAGCGCGTGTAAAATACGTAAAGAGAAAGTTCGACTGCGTAAAATTGTGGTCTTTTTCTACCGAAAATAAACTGTGAAAAATAATAAACGAACCCTGGGTTTAAGAAGCTCAACGAAATTATTACGTATATCATAGTAAACTGTAAAGGTTTGCAAATCAGTATTCACGTATACGTAAAACCTTGTGTATAACAAAAATATACGTAACCGTTTACGCCTATACGGAAATATACGAACATCGTGCACAGACTTTTCGTATATTTCCGCTTATTCGAATATAATGAATTTATGACACGCAAATTATATTTACGTATACGGAGACATTTTGCGCAGTGTGTCTCCTTTTTTTCCGCGGGATCGAGCGATTTGTTTTCGAAGAGAATTGCACATCCTCTTCAAATCTTTCTTTTGATTTTCCAATTTCCTTATCCTTTTGTCTAGCCGCTCATCGCTTTGTGGTTTTCGTTTTCTGGATGCCTCGCCTTTTTTCATCAGCATCAGTGATATCGTACCATCGGTATTTGCATCCGTACTTGATGTTGTGTAGCCGCTCTCATTTCGAATCTGCTCAAGGAGGGCTTTTATACGATCACGTGAACGCCGAACCCTCTCTTTCACTACTGTTCTTCTTTTTTCCAATTCATTTTTCGAAACATTTAAAGTTTTCACATACTTTGCTTTTTGTCTTTTGCGCTCCTTCTCAAGAAACTAGGGTCTTCCAGCTTTTTGCGTTCCCTGTAATCCTTTTGTTTTTGAGCGTTTGATTTCACTATTCTCGTTCTAAAATGAGAAAATTTTTATGTACGAAAAACGAAAGAAAAGCAACATCTAAAAAATTGCTGACATTTTGGACTAAACAAGTAATGTAAACTGGCAGAATTTTATGTCACATACGTTACTTTAACAGGGTAGACTTAACCACACTTTTCAAACGAATAAAATGTTCATTGCGCAAAGTATTTGTGGCAATATTGTAAATCACATTTAAAACAGTTTGCAAACACGAAATAAAGAAGATCGAATGATTATAGAAAGAATATCAGTCTTTCTTTCCAAAGGTAACGAATGTTACGCATTTAAGACGATGTTTGATGGTACTTTCTTAATCAGAGCAGAATTATCTCATTGTGCATTATGTGGTGTATGACTAGAAAATATGTCTTAAGAATCATTTAAAGCTAGCTAGCTACATGGCTAATTTTATGCCGGCCAAGTAGCCAGTTTTATGTCAGATAAGTAGCTAGTTTTATGCTTGTGAGAAAAACTTTTTTGTGCTAGTTAAGTACCCTAGTTTATGCTGCTAATAGTAGCTAATTTTATTTGGCAATTTCATGGGCGTAGCTAGCTAGCCAATTTGGTAGTGTTATACCAGCTCAGTGTCTAGTTTCATGCCACATATGTTGGTAGTTATTTGCTAGTTAGGTGTGGGTGAGGCTGAGAAGAGGTTCATTACATGTAAAAAATAGTGATATACTAGCTAGCTATTCATACTCTTTCTTCGTTTTCTTCAAAATATCCTTTCGTCCACTTTCCGCTTGGCACCATCTTTAAAAAACAAACACTCCATCGCTTTGCTCCTCAATAAACACGTTGTCACGCTTACTAAAAACTACTAAAGAATGACCATAATAAATTGCTGAATTACTGAGATTTTTTGTTGGAAATTTTAATATTTCGGATGTATAGGGACGAAATCGCATAGAAATGCTATATACTCTCCACCGTACTTCTGTTCCCTTATATTTGGCTTCGCTCGCTACGCTACTCTCCGCCAAAATTATTCAGTTTTATATAGTTCGTGTTTACAAATAGACTGCATTGTTATAGTCTTATTTTTTTATTTTAACTTCTAATTTCTGCCAAAACATTGTCCGCTTAAAGCTAGGTAATATTACGGGACAATTTTTGCAGATTCGACTGTTATTATATTATAACTAGCCGGTAGACCCGTCTTCGAATCGCCGGGGTAAGGCACAAGTAAATGTGTGACCCGGCGTTGAACACTGTGGAGCGCTTAATAAGAGCCGTAAACTGTGCCACACGATCAGGTGGAGCTCTTTAGTACAGGTATGCAGTATGTCGTAATTCGAGTTTCGATTTCAGCATGTCGTAAGTCAAGTGAAGCGCATACACCATTATAGTGTTGCGACTGTAACATAGTTTAAAAATAACTTTCCCGCAACGATAGCTAAAATAAAAACAGAGTTTACAAACCGTTGTTACTGAGTCATAGGAAAAAAAATCGGTCAATATTACTTTATTTTGCAGAATACGTTTCGGCGCAAATACCACCTTAATTCAAAATTAATCGTGCAACCAGGTTGAACGCCTAGTACAGGCAAAGAGCGTTAAACACCCGGTAGAACAAATAATAGTTGTCGTAAACTGTTGCACATATTCAGGTGGAGAGCTTTAGTACAGGTATGCGGTATGACGTAAATCGAGTTTCGGGTGTAATATATATTTCAAAAAATAATGTTACTGCAACTTTAGCGGAAATAAAAACACAGTTTGTAACCCGTTGTTACCCCATCATAGCAAAAACATTCATGCAACATAGTTTTTTTTTGCGGAAAAAGTTCCTGTGAAAATTAATCGTGACACCGGGCTGAGCACTTAGTACAGGTAAACAATGTTGCACATTCGTATAGGCGTAATACCCCTTTTAAAAACAATTTAACGCAACTACAGTTTAAATAAAAACTCAGCAAACAGCCCGTCGTTAACACCAGGCTGAGCGCTTAACAGGTAAACAGTGTCATGCATGAACATACTCGGGTGAGTTAAGGCATGTCCTGTGGCCCGAATATTTAACCGCGGCCATTTCCCAGCAATAATCAACAAAAAGTTTTTTTTTTAACGATTCATCTTACAGAGTTCAGCTCACAAATATATGTACCAAATTTATAACACGACATATTGACGTCAAAAATTCCGTCGCAAAATTTGAAAGAAAAGTGTCGGTGTGTCTACGGAACTGATGAAACGAAAATAATGTTCGGTACAGAAATTCTCGATAACTCGATATAGTCACGAGTCTGGCAAATATAAATGTCGGTTAAAATACGTACGTTGAATGCCCGCGGGTAAAATTGTCGGGTTTTTCCCGAATTTTTCCGACATTATGAAACTGCTTAACCGACAATCTTTAAAAGGGGCCGAGAATGTACGGCAAATTTAAAATGCTGTCAGAGAAATGCGAATTTCGCGGGAATTTAGTGTGGATTCCGCAGCTCTGCTTTTTAGTGCGGCGGGCGATTAATTTTAAATGGCTGAGGTTTTTCAATGTGGATTTAATAGATCGTGTATATTAAATTTAGACACAAACACATATTCAAGCGATCGAAGTGGAAAATTTGTACATTTTGAAACTGTGTTTAAACACATTGATATCGAAAAAAAATACCTTTTACTAAGGCTAGCTATACGCGACTTTACAAAGTATATTGATTAATCGAATTTGATAATGCGCATTGGATGAAGATATTGCGCAGTCTAATTATATTTATTAAGACATATATTCAGAGATATATGCTTGGAATTATCGAAATATTTGTGTGCCCGATCTGTGACCAACCTTGCCAAAACGAAAACGAGTTTGAATCTGAAGAAGAAAACAGTGTTTAATGTGATCTGTGTAGTGCTTGATTTCACTGGGGATGTAGTGGTTTTATTAAAAACACTGACTTGACAAAAGATTTTGTATGTTTATTGTGTCAGTAGTATATACAAAGTTCATATAAACCTTTTACAGTGTATAATCCTTTTTACAGTCGATATATAAACGTTTTTACAGTATATATTAACTTTGATTTTTTACGACTTCAGCAAACTAATTCTGTTGTACTTTAAAAAGAACCTCAATTCGCAAAACTAAAATCTGCAATTTTTTTTAAAAGTTTTGCAATTTTTTCTAACACAAACATTTTATTTCACGTATACACGGGTAAACATTTTAAATTTACTTTTCTGGGGCACTTGGAAAGAATGGAGGCTGGGGCACTTGGAAAGAATGGAGGAGGATAATTGGGTAAGAAAGTGTAGAGACTTGATAGTTCCTGGGGCAAAGCCCAGAGGCAGACCGAGAAAGACTTGGCAGGAGGTTATAAGGACAGACTTGATACAGAGGAAGTTGAGTTTAGATCTAACACAGTCTAGATCAGATTGGAAGAGGGTCATTAATATACCCCGTCCAACCCATGCTAGCATGGAAAACGGACGTTAAGCCGAGAATGATGATGATGATGGTTTCATCAGAACATAGTGAGTTCATAAAATTAATCATAACAGCACAAGCACTGACTATGTCATCTATTAAAGGCAATATCGTAAATCTCCAAATAAACGCCCACCATCTTTTAAACGCCTCCCTCTAATAAACTCCCCCCTTAAAATCCGAAATATTTTATAAGCGCCCCCCTCTTTTAAACGCCCCCCTCTTTTAAACGCCCCCCTCTATTAAACGCCCCCCCCCCCTCGAGAGGGGCGTTTAATATAAGCACTTTTAATAAACCCCTTAATAAATCCCTACTGGCAAACGGGTCAACCCCTATTATGTAATAGCTTATAGATGATACAGGAGAAGGAAGAGAAACCAATTAATGATGAGAATTTTTTTTTTGAAGAAATTACAGGAAACGTCCGGTATAAAGACTTTTTTTGGTGAATAAGTTCCAAGGTTTTGTAAGTGTCCTTTCGTTGATGTAGCTGCTCGTCCAACACACATGAAATCCGTTTGGATTTGGTGAAACAATCAAATTTACCAGGAACGACCAAACCACGTTTACTCATCACTGTCACATTTATAAAGTTGTTTGGGTCAGCGTTCAAAAAATGATGAAGGAGACTTGATAATTCTATTGGGGCATGCCCAACCAGTTCTGTTTCCCCATCCTTTTCTTTAAAAATTCCAATTGCAAACTTATCATTTTCCAAGGCTTCATCTCTACTGTCCGGTTTAGCAATCAGTTTTTCATTTAAAACGGGAGTCCAGTTGGCTTTGTAAACATGATGCCCACGTATTAAACTTCTGTATTTTACCCTGTGAAGAAGCTGATATTTACCAAAAGACTCTACTCTAGCCATGTTAAAATCAAAGTCTTCACGTTTACTGGTAAATAAAAAGTTCAATGATTTATTTTCAAAACATTCGAATCTAAAACATGTTCGAATGTTGTAAACATTAAACCCGTTAAACATTCAAAACTTTCTTTCTCAAGAAACATCCCACAAGGGACAGAAACGTAATACATATTCTATGGAATTTAAAAAACAAGTTATAACGTTTGCAGAAATAAATTCAAACAGAAGTGCTGCTTTGAAATTCAAGATTGAGGTAAAAAGAGTACAAGAATGGCGCCAAAACAAGGAAAAAATTGTAGTTATGAAAGACAAACGTCAGAGGCTCGAGAACGGCGTGGTAATATGCTTCGTGTTTCTCGTAAACTCATCATGTTTAAAGCAAAGTCTATGTTTGACGAGACATGTGGAGAAGATAACGAATTGAAAGATTCATTTATTGCAAGTCGTGGGTGGTTGCAGAAATTTATGAAAAGAAATCATCTCTCGTGCAGGTGAGCTCTAGTTTGAACCAAAACGTTAATTTAGAACGGGTTTGCTGCTCACTAATACCTTTGTACTCATGCAACAATACAGTGTTTTTCACGTTATACTGTTTATATCAATTCCCTTACCCGAAAAATTTTAAGCTGGGTTTTTTTGTATCAACTTTTACATACCTTCTTTTACAGACGGCGAACAACAATGGCCCAAAAAGACCCAGCGCAACTTATCAATAAGTAGCGTTCGTCATCCATATCCGTCGATTGAATATGAAAGCTGAATTTAACCCTTCCAATATCATAGCCATGGATGAAACACCAGTTTGTGCAGATATGGTAAGCAGTACTACAGTCAACAAAACTGGTCAAAAAGATGTTATGCTCAAAACAACTGGTCATGAAAAGGTTCGCGTTACTGTCTGCCTAGCTGCCAAAGCAGGCGGTATCAAATTGAAACCATTTATCGTTTTTTCCGGAGCTAAACGAGAGTCAGCTGCATTAAATGAAGAGTTCAAAACAAAATGTATCGTTGCATCATCAGGCAATGGTTGGATGAACGAGGAACTTACGCTACAGTGGTGCAAACAAGTTGTTGGATCTTTCTCCTTCGGTAAAAGGCTTCTTGTGTGGGATACATTCGAAGCTCATATGACCGACGAGGTTAAAGTTTCATTGAAAAAAATGAAAGTCGAAAGTGCTCTAATTCCAGGTGGGTGTACAAAGTACATTCAGGCCCCAGATGTGTACTGGAATAAACCGTTTAAAGGGTTTATTTCTGATATGTGCGATGAATGGTTGGCTAATGGTGTCCACCAATACACGGTAGGAGGAAACATGAAACAAGCCCCCCGACGCACAGTTGTAGAATGGATTTTACGTGCTTGGGAAATGATAAAAAAAGATCTCATCATTGATTCATTTAAAGGTTGTGCCCTAAATCTAAAAAACGACGGGAGTGAAGACAACAAGATTCATTGCTTCAAAAGTACCCAACCTTGTTCTGCCGGTGCATCAGTTTTGGAAGACCAAACTAAGGTGGTAAATAATACCGATGCTAATGAAATTAACCCATTCGAACCTACCGATTCTGACATCGAGGATGCGAATGATCCTGGTAATCTTCTAGATGAAGATGAAGAAGAAGATGATTTTTTAACTGTTGTGTAAAAGAAATATAACTGAAATTAAATAAACGCCTCCCTCTTTTAAACGCCTCCCTCTAATAAACGCCCCCCTCAAAACTCGGAAAATTAAATAAACGCCCCGGGCGTTTATTTGGAGATTTACGGTAATGTTATCGGCAGCTCGTGTTTGAGAATGCGGAAACTTTTCATCCTAACGATAGCTTGCTCAACGTAAATTCTAACATTAGCCATTTTTGAGGTTTCTTTTACGTCTTTTGATGTCATTTGTAGATTTGTATGTTTTAATGGCGGTATGGCCAATACGTATTTTATTTTAAAGCCCCTGTCTGTCATAACCTGATCTCTAGGCTGTAATTCCTTCAAAAACCCACTGTCACTTACAATAAAAATATCAGTTGCTCTACCACCATAACAATTTGAGAGATAGGATATTGATCCATTTGGTGTCATTCCAACTAAATATTTTACTGTTGAGTGGTGTTTATAATTAGACCAACAGGCAGCAGCTATGTCGAAACCAGATGGAGTTTCAATGAAAAGCTCTGAACAGTCAATAATTATAAAATAATTGGGGTAGTATTTTCTAAAGATTGAAGGCAGATTTTGCTTAATTAAGTTGCGATCAGGCCAATGTATAAGCCATTTCATTTCAAGCGATATTAATCTGATCCATGTTGTAAATACTGAACTGACAACGGAGGTTGAAACCATAAAGCAGTGTGCTAAATCATCAGTTAGTAAGGCTTGTCGAAGGCGCATCATAACTAAAAGAAATTCTTGCTGCAATGTCAAGGATCTTACTGAAACGTTTTTTAGATCCCTTGGCGATGACAAATCTTTTGCAGTATTCTTTAAAAACGTAAAAATATATGTGCCTTAACATGTGAAAACAGAAAGAAAACAAATACTACAAAATTAAAAGGTTTAGCTATAGAAGACAAAAAGGTCAAACAGATCTGCAAACCTGACACCATCACTTCCAAACTATAATGGCCTCCGTAGCATGTTTTCGTTGTTTATCCGGTTCTGGCGTGATTCCGAAATTATTCCGAAATTAAACTGCGTCCAACCGAAAAACGGAGGTACGTAAAAATCGGGCCCCGCGATAATTTTCCGAAAAAAGCTGTGCGCAACCAAATACGGCTATTATTAAAGAGACCTTGAGTTTCATGGTTTTGCACTTTTAGTAATGTTTATAAAAACGAGACTAAATTGCAAATTAAAATATTGATGAAGTATTTAAAACCTTTAATTCGTGAAATTTAACAATTTACAGACCCTTAGAAAAGCTAAAATATTCAAATATCCAAAAAATTCGATTGATTTGATTTTATTGATTAAAATAAATTTAGAGAAGGTTGCTTCAAGTTCTTGCGGATATGTGGGGGACCTAAAGTAGCATAAATCTACACAATTGTTTCAAATGAAATGTTTTTATAAAAAAAAGCTACGAATAAGGTAGCTTCCATGAACTGAAAGCTAGGGCCCTGTTTAAATTGTAAAAATGATAGCTTCGTAGATCTAACCACTATTATAACGGGAAGAAAATATTAAAATTATAATAGAAGTGAACCTGTGCACTTCCTTCCAAATTGCTGCAGAGGTTATGCATCGAGTGGACTTGAACCCACGACCCTTAACAAAAATTTTTCTTTATTTTACTTTCAAAGTTTATTATAATATTTAAAAGTTAAACAAATGACACACAGTTTGTTTTAGGTAATAAATATATTAAAATTGGCGAAATCGAGTTAGATTTTGACATTGGAAAATGATCTGGAGAACAATAGTAAGTAATTTATTGTAATTGCTTGTTATACTGAGGTACAAACTCAAGTAACTACTTTAACGATTTATTTCTTAAGTTAAACTTGATTTGTCTAAGAAGAATACGTCTACATTTAACTACCAATAGAATAAAAAATAACTTACTTTTATATTATTTTCAAATTAGGTATCGGACAAGAAAAGCCGATGTTAAATTTAAAGAAAGAGATTGAGGCTCTGAAAGAGGAGCGTTACAAGGAAAGTAAGTTGGTCATATATATTTACTGCGTGAGCTCGGTAAAGGGAATATCGACTAAAAAACCTTTGTTTTTAAATAAGTATAATAAGGCTTTATCAAAAATTTCAGATCACGCCGACACTTTGCGCTAAATGAAGTCAGAGGTAAGAAGGTTAGAAGACGAGAGAAGAAGGAAACGTAAGTGTCATTATACTTTTCTATTACAAAAAATAAAAAACACATGACTATAGACTGATGTGTGTACATCGTTAATAATTTTTATTACTTAAGAATGACCTAAAATTTAAGTGTTTTACTGAGAACAACGTGCACACGGTCTTTATAAAAGCAAATGTCGCGAAATCTTTTAACGTTATCATTCAAACTTTCTTAAAAACGTTCTATCAGAAAGTACAAATTTTCTTGATAAATTGGACGAACTATATTTTGATTCGTATTAAATATATATTCTCAGTCATAATATAACAACTACAGGCACTTTTTAAATAATTTTAAGATTTATGTTTGAAATTTTCTTGAATTGACACCTTATTCGCGAAAAAATTTTAATTAGCTAATTCCCGAAAGTAATTCTTCGGAAGAAATTATCACAACAATCAATTGTTTTGTTACTTCATTATTAATCCTAAAATATGAATATTTTGTTTCGCAGCTTACGTAAAGAGATCAATCATAATTGAAAATTTCAATTGTTACTTAAATAGTAAAAAAAATTGAGAACACCGTTAGCATTTGCACGTAAAATCTTTGATTATTATGAGTTAATTTTTTTTTAGAAAAAGAATTTAATGGTTATAAAGACACGGAAAAAATTAAAAGAAGCCGGAAGAAACACCATGAAAAAAATGCAAATAAAAAAAACATCACTACCACCACCACTACTAATGACAAACAAACCCAATTCCCCGAAACACAAGAGCGAAGTAGACCCTGCACTGCTGTGTCTAATTGTTATGACGAAGTATGACTTTTCATTTTGGAAAGTGAATCTTTTATCATGGTAATGAGATCGACAATGATTTATAATAAAACGTGTTTTCAAAGAAAAATTACAGTTCTGCGGAGTAAAAAAAGTCTGAATGAATGGTGAATAGGCTTCGTTTTTCTGTTTCCTAACAAGTTCACTTAATGTTACGCTTCCTAGTTGGTAGTGTTAGGTTACACAAGGTGAGTTAATATAAAGATATTTTCGCGCAAAAAGTTTCCACCGACTCGCCTCGCACCTTAATATCACCGAGTACGTTTGTTTCACTGAGTTGTGTCTAGTTCTACACTCTATTTACATCAAATAGAAAGAATTTTTACCTGCAAAAAATCTATTCGACGTTAAGTGAATTGCCGAATATAATCCATATTTTCAAAATGTGACCCACATTTTTATTGCATAGGAAACATTCCTTTATCAGCTCAAGATTTTGTACTACTTTTCAATTGAGTTGTGAACCATAGCTTGAGAGCATCCGGCTTGTATTTATTTTTTTATTTTTTCTATATTATCAATGAATATGTTTCATGACAGGGATAGCATATCATTTGATGTATATTTAAAATTTGATGGCGCACAGGAAAGCTCTATTAAATACAGGACATAAATACATCACCACATCACTTTTGACAACATAAGATACAAGCAGGATTATATAAAAAAGGAACAACAACGATGCCTAAAAATTCGATGGAAAAATGTGACTGCAATTACGGATACAATGGAAATTATGCATATTTTTTGATAAGAGGAGGTCTTTTAAGATTTCTTAAAGATGTATTTTGAGGTAGGGTCAATGTTCAAATACAGGCATGGGATAAAATTATTTCAATTTTTTGCAACCTTGAAAAATGATGGTATCAGTTCTTGGAACTACGTAAACTGACGACTTATCAAAACAAGTGACAAAGGAGAATGAAATATACATACCCACTAGATGTTAAAATAATCCTAAAGTAATTATTAAATCATCGAATAATACTTGTCAAATAATGCAAGGATTAAATTTCGATCAATAAAACTTATTTAGGAGATCTATCTTCGCCATTAATCAAAAGAATGTTGGGAAGACGAGTTGTCACGTGTTCATTCTTTCCAAGGGATAGTGTTCGCTACATTGTTCCGGACTCTTGCCTTTGTGTTACAGCTGCGTACACATGGATTGACCACGGTTACGCTTGAGTGTCGTGAGTCGACAGTTTCCATCTCAGAATTTTACTGATATGTAAATATATGTCCGCACTATTGACATCAGTACACGGGTGTCGCTTCGCTTTTCTTCGCAGAAGGAAAATTTAACGAATCAGCAATACGTTTCTCTTTTATTTTATATACTGAAAATATGTTTATAAGTAACGCAATACCATTTATTTCATTGGAAATAACAATTCATTAACTTCTCACGATACTAAAGATTCTCTATAAAAGACAGTGTACGCTTATAAGACGTGATTTATTAACTCGAGCACTGGAGAGAGATACAATCGTGATGAGTCCTGCTATTCATGGTCATGTTGTTTTGGAAATAATGTTTCTTTTAAACGTTGGTGCTGTGAGCCCGCCATTTTGTCGCTGAAATGCCGCAGAAAGATCGTTTGTTGCTAATCTTTTGTCTGACTCTTTTCCTTAAACAAAAAAAAAATCGCCGAATATTTCAAATTTAACAAGAAACCGACACTCACGCTTTTTCATTTTGACCTTCTGGCAGTTAAAACAAGAAAGTTCTCGAGTGTTTTAATCGTTAGGGGTAACAGCAGTACTCTCATAAACCTAGATATCGATATTATATAAACGATAAATATATATACACTAGTCGATAAGGCCCGTGGAAAAATCCACTTAGGCAAAAGGCCAATGAAAAAATAGAATCAGATGTTTTTCTGACATCAGCAGTGCATATAAAAAAAAATGTTCTTAAAATCTTACACAAAATGTCAAATGTCAAATCGCATTAAATCCTCCACACAAATCTTACACAAAATAAAAAAGAATCTTATAAGTGATTCATGTACAGATATAATAAATTGTGCCTCTGGCAGAAATTTTTATTTAGGTTTAAAGAAATGGATTGCAAGGATAAATTGTAATGCAACAAAACTTTTTGTTATATATTGCATATATAAAAATATATCTTTAGTAAACTAAAGTCAGACAAGTGCATTGCTGCTTTCAGTTTTTCTATCACATTTTTCATCACTTTGACACTGCAGAATTTTATATAGCAGGCTATATACTTTTTCAGGTTGTCCTTCGTTTGTTTCGTGTGTACAATGACTGAACCTAACAACGAAGTGTTCGATGCATTGGTTTTAAATCATTTGATAGTTTTATCATGTGGATACGTTGTCTATGATAATGGTTCTACAGTCTTGTGGTCTACAAGCACTTGTGAATTTGGAAAAACGTCTGGAACATCTACTGACACTTTGTCAGTTAAGTCAAAAATTGTTTGTGATAAAATCAGCAATGCACTTTGATCCATAAAATAACAGTATATATATATATTAATGTGAAACACTATGGTTTAAAAACTAATGTTAAAAGGATTATATATTTACTGTAAAATATAAAAAACTTTCAGGAACTTGAGGTTATAAAGGTTTCTGTCATGTGAAATTTATTGATCTGGGTATGTATTTTATTCAGAGAAACTTTTCGTGAGAAAAACGTTTCAAATATCTGTAGAAAGTTAAACTTTTGCAATTTGTTATTTCTAAGTTTTCGAATTGCTCGCCAAAAGTTTTTAAAAAAAATTTAGTTGATAACATTGTGAATCAACAATTTAAAAAAACTTTGTATGTATATACTGATTAAACTTTTGTATATAAATGGTCATTTTTCAAAGTTTTGTAAAAAAGCCCCAAAATCGTAAAATTCGTGAAAGTTTCTCTTGCAAATGTTTCTCCAAATAAGGTTTCAAAATTTCAGCTGTGAAAAATCGAAGCAAGTTTAAAAATGTAATATATATACCATATTATTTTAGACATTAAATTCTGTTCTAAGAGCACGAATACATTTCAATTTACGAAGAATTAGTTTATATTCACTACTTAGTGCTGAATTTTCATCCGGAGTGAGGAGGGGGCAGCAGTCTATCTTGTAACATAAAAAAAAATTGAATTTTGATATCCGCAGGAAAAGTTAAGTAGGATATGTGTGCTGTAAATCCATAAGCATATATATAACGCATCTGTAAAGTTTTGCATACTTATGCCCTGTTGGTCTAATGGCTATGACACTCATGCAAAATGAGAGAACCAGGTTCAAATCCTGGACAGGACAAGATAAAACATAATTATCTTGCATCTACAACACAGGTAATAATGAGTATATGATATGTATATAGCTATGTGAGGATAATTGGTATTCTTTAAATTGTAGGGGGAAGTGTTAAATGCATTCATCACTTTCATTTAAAGACCACAAACCACCATGTCTGGAGGATAGTGAACTGAACTGATCTAATAATATACTTACCTCTTGTATTTTATAGATCAAAACATTCAATAGAACTGATAAAAAATAGAAATAATAAGTTTGTTGGTTCATTGGACGATCTTTATCCAATGTCAAGAAAAGGCAGCTAGCTATATATGTACTTCTTTACTAGAAATTTTCGCTTGCGAACCAAGGGGATAATATTATAATGCTTTACCAATGTTTACATTTTCGCCGTTTCTGATTGGCTCCGAGAAAATACATTATGCAGCTACCATATTTTTTTGATTTTATTGTTGTTCTCGGCTTTTGATTGGCTTACGATTTAACATTTATTAGACACTGCATCTTTCAAACTTGCAGACCAAACTTCAGCAGTTTATAGCTGAAACTTTGTCATATGGTTAAGAAAAGAGTTTGGGGCTACATGTATGCACTAGATACTTATATATAATTATTATTCGTAATAAGCCATGGGATGAATGCTACAAACTATGTCTTCCTTAATGTAGTACCTGACCTATAAACCATGTTATTCACACAAAGCCTTAGGTCAAAGAAATTTTTGAGGTGTTTTTAGCACATTACGTTGAAGTAAATCTCTCCTGGATGTTAAGGAAAACGTGATTTTGAAAGTTATATTGATGCAGTTCTCATAAGCCAAAAAATGCCTTTCAGAAACGTGTCAATGCGCTGCCCCACCTGATTTTCTGTGAAAACCATGTCTTGATCACAGGCCTCTTACGTCCGAACAGCTACGTGTGAGCCATTATGTTTACCACCATTAAAAAGAGCATCAAATTTTATCAGACTATGGAAAACAACTGAGAAACAGCTCATCAAAGTTACGCATTTTTTACTTTACGAAAAGTGATCATTTCTGCACTTGCACCTTAATATCATCGAGCAGATATTTAATTTAGTGAATTTGGATCGTCAAATATCACAAGCTCGACTGAATATTTTTCGATATCAGTTTCTACTTCAATATTTGTTTAATATCCTGAAGTTGCACTTAAACAGCATTACATTCTCAATAAAGATAATGGCATTAGCCACCAGCTTCTGGTCACCTTGCTGGTTGTTTTTGGGTAAAGATTCATAGGTGCGATATTTATGATAGGTGACGTGAAGCAATGCGCTGATATCAAATTCACTGGTAGACGAAAAATACATTTTTGATATACGCCCGAATATAAAATGTTTTATTATTATTAATATTATTTACCCAAGATAACCTCTTCCCCTAATAGAACTGTTATCAATGAGGTTCCTGCGAAGTGGGTCCTAGTGCATTTAAAGCCCATCTGAGATACGGAAGGCGTGCCAGCACAACAGCCGCTCAACTAGACAACCGCCTAAGATATCAATCCTATTTTCATGCTGAACGTTGAACAGAAAGGATAGATTCACACTTTTATAGCCTCTGGCATGACTCGGCCGGGGTTTGAACCCCAGACACTCCACACTAGAGACAAACGCTCTACCACGCCTTCTTTTTCCTCTTAAAAAGATGGTGAGACATCATTGATAAACGACAGTTCATATTTATTTTTTTAATGATAAAAAATATATACGTAAATGATTGTGTTGTGTTGACAATCTTATTAGCAGGGAAGATTTGTTTGCGAAAAAGATTGGAACTTAAGTCTACAAATAGAATTATCTGAAATAAAAAATTCTAGCCAGTTATCACAGGCTGACGACAGGTTGAAGCCTGTGTTAACTGGCAAGTTATTTAAATCGAAGTTACGACTTAATGTTAAAACTTTTACTAGAAATTCTTCCGCAAAATGGAGAATTTTGGGTGACTGCTATGGCCGGGTTTGGTAGGCTGTATCCTGTGTGTTTATTTAAATACCTGCTATTGCTGTAAAGTTTAACAAAGGTGCAGCGCATAACATACCTGTGCTAAACACCTTGCCCAAATGTGCAGCAGGTTTACCTGCATTTAAGAGATTCTACCGTTAAACGCCGGTCACACAGCTAGTCTATATTATAATGCACGTTGCACGTAGCGGTCGAATAACCGGATGATTATTCTACCAAATACGGTATCTCGATTCGCAAAGTTACTCTGAAATATGTTGATGGGATCACGAAAGTGTTTTAAATCACCTTCTTAGTAACCTTTATGGAATTAGAAAGTATAAAAACAAATATGATTTAGATAAAGAAAAGTGCGGCATATGGTTTTAAAATTACTAATATAAATTTTAACGTTCATTAATATGTTAACGCCATGCGGTATTAATTGCGGGGATTTTGTTGATTCAAAAAGTTAAATTCCTTTAAAATGGAAGTTTTTAATGAGAAATCTGTCATAATATATAATCTTTAGAATAACGTAAAACCATGTTAAAGGATTCGGGAAGACTGCGCAACAACACCGTGTTTTACAAAAAGCAAAAGGAATATAGTTAGTTAAAAGCTTAATTTTTTAAAAACGATGATAGTAACGGTTGTCGTGCAAATGATTATTTTTACCACGTCGTCAATATTGCATATGATGGGTTTATTTTTGTTGTATAACCAAAGTATTAACATTAGCAAAACTCAGAAGATACTAATTTTAAACCTAAGTATTACAGAAATACTCCTAGGCTCTTTAATCACTTCGACTAAAGCTCAGTTATATTTATATGGTGAAAACGTCAGTTTTAAAATCATTAAAACAATTTATTTCTCAGTCACCCTATCGTATTACTGCACCATGATATCTTTGACCCTCGACCGTTTAGGTCAAGTGTATTTCAACATTCGATATTCGTTGCTTTGGAATGCGAAAAGAACAAAATATTTAACACTTTTTGTTTGGGTTGCTATTGTCATGATAGTTGTGATTTGTGCAACATATCTACTACAAAATATCGATCGCAACTACCACAAAATAGAAAACGTGTTCATTAGCATCATATATCCAGCATTTAGTATCATATTTGTTTTTGTTGTTGTACCTACGTATACTTATATCATATTATTACTGTTACGTCAAGAACGAGAAAAGGTCCAAACTGACCCAAGAAACGACATAACGCATCCTTTCTCTCGTCCAGTAATAAAGTTAGATCATATACTCCTACCGTTACTACTCATGGTAGCGTTCGTATTATTTTTAATCGTACCACACGTGATCTTAACTGTGATTTTTAGGAACGTTATTAAAATGCAGGCATCAAGAACTTTACTTGAAATATGCCGAATCATGTTTGGCGTTGGCTTCACATCTGACGCATTTATATATGTACTGTTCTCAACTTCAACAGGGAAAGATTTTCTAAGACGAATTAAGTTGTCAGGAAGGTGTAAAGGAAAAAAGAGAGGCAAAATAAACGTACAGGGTCCTGGTTTGACTAACTGTTAAATATAGAATTAGGTGGTACTTCAATATGTTACTAAGGATAGAATTACTGATAATTACTATTAAGCGTAGCAATTGAATTCCCAAATATTTATAACAGATCACTTTTACTTCAAACGCTGCGGAATCACATCTATTGTAAATTATATGTGGCATATTTTAAGTTTACGCTAAATGTGAATCTGAATAACAAACTAATTCCTTGTTTTTAAAAAACTTACAGAATCTTACAGAGCTGAAAGCGGAAAAAGTGTGATTATGATTGAGGCAAAAAATTAATTCGCTTTCTTTACTATTTAACTATTTTAAAAACACCTCCGGTCTCTTCAATACTTTATCAGACTAACAAAAGTTCAAACGAAAGTTCATGTTTATTTTTCTTAATTTCAAAACAAGAAACAGCGATCGGTTTGAAATTACAACAAAACATGCCGGTGTAACAAGATACGTTTTTATACAAAGAATAGACCGATCTAGATTTTAATGTAGAAAATAATCCAAACAGGATATAATTTACTAAATGTTGCAAAGGGAGGTGCAAAACAAATCGGGAATACGAAGCCAGCTTTGACATAAAGCAGTGGTAAATCTGAAATATAAAAAAACCTGTGGGCGAGGCCCCATTGTCTATCGTCAACACCTCCGGACAGGAATTTGTTTTAAAAAATACGTGTTCCTTATGTACACACTATTTACCATCTCAGGTTGAGAGTAAATTTTAAAAGACATGCAGTAGGAAACCAGAATCGACTTTGAGTCGTGCAAAAGCACGTGTGAAAGAAAAACATCGTAAAAAAGTCAATATGAACTGTATCTTCGATAAAAATTAAAGTTTAATTTTTACGTGTAAATAATACAATGTTGTTTATTTAAAACATAATAAATTTCACAATGCACTAATTGTTACGCCGCTTACAGGCCTACAACACATTTCCATCACACAAACTTGTTTTTGTGTTGGCGTTTCCATGCGAAGGAAAAAAATCTATAAGTTTTTTTTGAACATTTTGAATCGCTTCAAGAACTCAATAAACATTTAGGTACAAAACCAACTAAAACTAATTTTGAATCGCTTCAAGAACTCAATAAACATTTAGGTACTAAAACTACATAGAGGAGTATGAATAGAAGAGACCAAACATTACTGAAAATTTCGAAAATGGAAGAACCCTGGAGTCTTGGAAATGTATAAACAACTATAAAACTCTTGCACTTATTTATTCCTTCCGTCCGTCTATTTGTCAGCTTGGCGAATTTCCTTAGATTTTTTTCACGGACTAACGACAAGTTTCAATTAATATACTGTTGTAATAATTCTAAGCTTTTCCGCATTTACCTAAAATTTCAATCTGCAATTCATATTTAGGGGCGTAAGTTAGAACTGCTTTGGCCTTGTTGCAACTCTACATTGAGTTTTATTCCTACGTTATTGGTTGTTGGTAAAAGCTGCGGTAAAGAAGTAACCAAATTTCGGCTCGGTAACAAAAATATTTTCGCCACCAATATCTTTTACCGAGATTTCTTTTTAGCGATTTTATTTTTTGACGAATAATTGTTCTATGCGATTTTTGATATTCATTTTTCACCGCGTGGGTAACTAGGCACCACCTTGGACCAATTTGGGTAAGTTTCCAAAACATTGGTTCACGAATCCGTTTAAGAATGGACGGGTTGACGATGTCATTAAAAAACATTTAAACTCGAATATCTCTGCAACCGTTTGCCAAAGATGCATGATCCTATACATTTTCTTGATCAGCATTTTAAAGATGAAGGAAACAGGTATACAAATTTCTTGAAAAAATTTTTCTTTGTGTGTTTTGGCGGGTCTTCGCTGACGTCAACAAAATTTTAAACCCTTATATCTACCTAGGCGTTCGTCGAAAACATATGATCCTATACACTATTTTGATCAGCGTTTCAACCTCTACACATTACAGGCAACGAATAAAATAAATTTTGCCAATCTTTTTCTATCTGCACTGCTGACGTTAGCAGAAAATCTAAAACAACCTATCTTTCCATTGTCCTTCTGCCTAAGTGGATTTCCCCACGGGCCTTATCTACTAGTTAGACATATTTCGTTAACAAAAAAGAATTAAATCAGCGATAACTTTACTTTTAATGGAAACGTCCTCGGCTAATACTCAATCTGATTAAATCTGAGGTCACAAATTAGCGCAAAAAAAATAAATTTCACGCAAGATGGAAACTAAGCTTTGAAGGCCGAACAAATTAAAAAATAGGAACATCCGAGGTTGAAAACAACTTAACTGGTTCCATATGTATATATATAAAAAGTGTATTTTAATTTCTCATATTATTATTATTATTTCATATATTTAAAGTTGCTTTTACATAGTAAATAATATATACTAATTTACACCAACTAAATTAAACAAACACGTATAACAAACATTGAAAAGGCGCAATAATAGATAAAGCTATGTAAATTGAATGCACAGAGATTTGAAAGGTAAAGTGAGGTGAGTTCCTATTAAAAAATTTCGAGGGACTGAGAAGCCTGCACATTCATGAAAAATCTTTATTTCTCTTTTATACATGATAAACAGATAAGGGGTGAGGGGTTAATAATATTTTGGATTTTTTTATCCGCCTTTTCTCTTGACCTAATTAGAATCCTTGCGTTTAAAAGCTGTTAAAGAAAATTTCTTTTCTATCACGATTAAGAAGTTGTGGTTACACATTTTTACAAAGAAACCTGTTTACAAAGTGTGTGGAATTCACAGAACAATAAGAAGCTATTAACACCACATACAGAGTTGGTAAAAAATTTTAATCGATAAAAAATTAGTCATTTTTTGCCGACTTAGTTTTACAAACTTTTATAAAAGCATATACAAAGTAATTTATTACAAATTCCCCATTTATATAACAACTTTAACTAACAAAGTTGAAATAATCCAAAATATTTCAAACGCATTTAGAATTTTCATGCACAATAAAACAGGGAAAAGGTGAAATATTAAGTCACCAAAAATGGAGACCGAATTTGGTAACTTTTTCCGACTTTTTTTCCTGATAGAGGAAATTTTACGACTAATTCTAAAAAAAAAACTTTTTAAAACAAAATTACATGGCACAACACAAAATTAGCTTCGGGTTTTGATAAAATGAAAGATTGGTTGGAATTAGGTGACTTTATTGAAGTCGATGTGAATTATATACGCTTTGTTTATTACACAGATGACATGCTAATATTTACAAAAGTTCACCACAGTTTGTAAATTTTTGTGCATATGCGCGCGCATTAAGGTAAGTCAAAGCAGGATTATATGAACTATAATATTGAAATTCATAGATTTTTTCAGAAGCCAGATCTAAAAATTACCAAATATTTTCAAAGTATATTCTGCTCATCCAAAAAAAGTCTCCCATATTTTAATCGTGATGAATTTCGTTGATTACTGTGGTCTGTTGTTTATATTTTCCACCTACCGAAATGCGCACACTTATCTCTTGTTCCCAACGAAAGTTACAAAATTACAATTAATGGTAAATGGTCTATATATTTCATGTGACGTTCATGATAGCTGGTAAAAATCTTTGAAATAAATATCCCTTTGTTGTCGTATTACGAAAAGTTAAAAAACATAAAAATACATTTAGAACTAAAAGCATTGTATATCCCACTATAAATAAAAAACGTTAGTACTTGGCTGTTCGCCAGGTTTTTTACACGCTTTCTGTATAAGCAACATGTTTCTAGCAGAACTAAGTTCAAATGAAGATTTGTAGGATAAACATGGAATAAAAATGGAATAAAAATGGCAAAAATGGCGATATAACAAGAATTCACCATATTGGACTGATGCTGTAAGTTTTGCACGAAGAAGTAGATTGAAAGTAACGATTGACTAAATGGAACAGGCACACATGTGTCTGTAGTTTTTTCAGGTACGTAATCAACAAAATATAAGTAAGCAACAGTCGACTCTGTATAGAAGAGAAATATAAGCAGCATCAAGCCTCAGCAAAAAACGTTTTTGTTGTTTTTTAAAAACGTGTATTAAGTACCAGAAATCTAGGAGGAAAGAAGAAAAAGAAAAAGAATAAGTTATATTAGTAAAGATTGCCGTCTTCAAACCAATCACATCCTACGCGCCCTAGTTACTTCTTTGTGAAAAATATAAAGCGTTAGATTTAAATTATACGATTAGTAAAGAATCTACTTGTGCTAACGGAAAATAAATGTCAACATCTTTATTTCTATCCTCCTAGGTGAAAGTAAGGACGTTTAAAAAAAAGAAATATCGTTAACCAATTAAATATTTGCCTGTACAAACATGTTATATTTCGTTCTCTATAAAACAAGTAGATATAAAGATATAAGACTCAATAAGAAGACTAATTTATTCAGTTAAAAGCATAATTTATCATTCCACAAAATAGTAACAATTTATCTACTTTAGAATTTTTCACATCAGATCTCGTAATGCCATAACAACTGTTTGGATAACCTTACTCTTCACAAGCGTCGATTCTTCAAACAAGGGATTTGAATTACTAGCCATGGACAGGTGTAACTGATGAGGCGAGCGTGTCGTGTTAGATAAAACGATTGTGTCCACAAAGCATAAATGATATAGAAATCTAAGGTATAACCCAAAGGTTACTCTCTGCACTTGCCACGATAGAGTTCCTCAAAGTTGATAGTGCCATCTGGGAAATACAACTTTCTGTTCTCAAGTTAATAAAAAGGTATGTTTTGAAGAAATTTTTGTTTGTTTGTGTTTATTAATTCTGTATTGTTTAGAAGAAAAGTTTTAGTGCTTCTTTTTTTTCATTTTGATGAGACAGCTAAAAATCCAATCAAGCTCACGAGAGCTTTCGCATTTTCAAATGAATTTTTTTTTATTCAACGAAGTATGTCTAAAACACTTGGTATTAATTCCCCAGTCCTCAGCACACTAAAATGCCCGCGGTAAACAGTCATAAATTTTATACCATTTTCGAAATAATAAAAGAAAAATACACAATCACCGCAAAATGTCTCAAAGTAGTTGATAATTGCGCAATTTACAGTGCATTACCTTAATACCTTGTCCTTAAATGTGAGAAAAAAGTTTTTCAATCAGGCAACTGTATTTACGAAAAGTTCGATTTGTTTAATCAAAGTTACTTGGTTCACCAGTCTTCGGCACACTAATAAGCACACGTTCAACTGTGATAAAATATATGCTATCTTCACAATTGTGAAAGGAAAATAAATATGCTCACCAAAATATCTCAAATTTATTTCTTTGAAGCCTTAAACTTTTGACCAAAAAAATTAAATTTTAACACTTAGGCAATTGTACTTACCAAAACGGTACCAATAAAGTAATTATATTCACAGCTTTTCCCAAAGGATATTTTAAAATAATCTTCTTTGGTGTCATTAAGTGCTTTTTCGAAAAACTCATTGCATTGCCCATTCCATCTTTAGCACACTAAAAATCACACGTGCAGCAGTCATAAATTATATGCTATCTTGAAAATTATAAATAACGGAGAATCTTCACCCAAAAATATCTTATTTCTAATAGGATGGGAGCGAGCGGACTACGGCCCCTGCAGGTCTTCGCTTGTAACATTAAAACTGGGCATTCTTTTGGTCATGATTTTTTTTTAATTTTATTGGGATTGTAATTATACTTTTTTCAAAAAAATTGATTCTAACAGATTATTGTGACGCTTTATTTGCAGGAGGCATTTTCCTCGTGATTCTTTTTGTTATATTCGGAAATTTTGGTAATCAAGAATCAAAGTATTATGAAACTCGTTATTGCATAATTTTTCCCCATGTAGGCTTTCTTTTAGTAATGTCCACAACCAAATACTTATGTATTTGGTTATGGACATACGTAGTTGATGTAACATTATATGGTGTTTTGGTTTTTATATTTTCGTGACTTTTTGTTTCTTTTTTCAGGGAAATTTGATCCTAATATTTTTGAAAGTTTTGATGCTAAATGATTTGTGGGACTATGCCTATAGCAAGTGACAATAAAAGAATATTCCATTCTTTTTCAATGAGTGTTACTGCCACATCATTCTATTTTTTTTCTTCAAGATGTTAGTATCGACGTGCCAATGCCGAAGGTGAGATTAGTGTTGAATATGTAATTTGAATTTCCACAAATAAAATATTTAGAGCTAAAAAAACATTAGCAAGTGACAATAAAATAAATATTAAAAATTTCCCATTCTGTTTCGATAAATATTTATGTTACATCATTTGATCAATTATCTTTCATCCGCGAAGTTAGATTAAAGGAGCCATTGCCAATTTGAGATAATTGTTGAATAATTAATTGTTTTGAATTTCCCCGCAAAAATATGTTCTTTTTATTTCTTTAGATAAATTGAGAAATTATTTCTCACGACTCTTTTTGTTCTACTTAGATATTTTTTTGAACAGGAATTAGAATTTTTTACAGGTACAAATGTTAAATAAATCAGTGAAAATGTAGACCTATTCTGCATATTTTTTCCCATGCAAAATAAGGTTTTCTTTAATCATGACCAATCACAATCAGTTAATATACGTTAACCAAAAAGAAATTATACTGGGTGTAAGGACTTAACTAAACTTTGCCACAGAAATGAGTTAGGAACACTCTGACGTGTTTCATGAAATTATTTCCAAGTTCATAACAATATTACATAAATTCCATCCATCGCAAATATCAAAACGTAAAATCTCAAAATATAAATACACGCCAGATTTTCTTTTGGTTCATTTCTTAATTAGCAAAGTCAATACCTGCCCTTTTACCCTCCCAAACCAAAAGTTCCGCCAAGAGCAAGAATTTATAATGGTCAATCCATTCAAAGTATAAACGGCTGTTTTTAAATCTTGCACGTCACGTATACGTAAAACTTTGTTATTATTTCTTTGTTTAAGTCTTTAGTTAATTTTTATATCTTGAGCACAAAAGACTCGGTATTATACATTTCTCACATTTTATAACATTGATTTTCGTAGTCACAATCCGTATCTCTGCTTACATACTTTTCTGATAGACTTTTTCTCAGTAACACACTATTATATGGCATGGAATTGTTAAGTATTTGGAGGAGCTCCAGCTTTCTGCTATTCATAAGCATCACCTTACTTTTATACCTTAACCAGCTTTCAGCCTACGTTGCGAAGAGTGCTCTGAAAGAGATCCTTTTTACTTGTTTAAAGTATGAAACGGTGAGTATGTTTCTCTTTCTGATATTAATATTTTTATGTGGATGTCGTGATTTTTCATGCATCGCACTGTCATATGACTACGATAATAGTTATACTTCTGTGCCCTGTTTTGAATGTGTTTTTTTAAATGTACTCATGAAGATTTTATTCCATCTTCAGTGAAAATATGAGCAATTATGTGCATATTAGAGATGTGAATGAAATAAAATCCGAAAACGTTTTTCTCATTCTTAAAAAATAACTTTTTTTATCTGATACATACAGTCATTTGTTCCCGGGCAGTTGACTGTAACATTATGATGAAAATTCATTCACCAATGACGTTAGCAATGCGTTTGAAGAAAACATACCTCTTCACCTCTGCAACACAGAGACAGCTTCTTGAAGAACTCGTATAGTTCTTTACGACTGACACATTGTCGAGGAAAAATTAAAACTCGAAGCATTCCCGAAGTTTATGAAACATCATTAGTGAATTATCTGTGTGAAGAGCCCAAAAACCTAAGAAAACGAAATTCATTAACATCCGGATGTTCGTTAAGAGATGTACTGTACTAAATCCGAGGTTGGTGATCATCGTGTCTGTTGTTATAGAGGCTGCTATATATTATGAACTAGACAGAATATAATACGTCAGATGTAAAACCTACACAACAATACTAAACTCGTTATGGTAGTGAAAGTTCTGAGTAAGATCTGTAATAGCATTCTAAAATGAGGTACTATGGTCTTCATAAAAGTTTACCTTGGACATGTCAGATTGGACAGATTGTTTCAAGCCTGTAAAACAGTAGAAGGACAATAAGATTTTATAGTAAACATTTGTAACCTTTATTCGCGCATGACTTTAGGACTTACATATGTGTTTTAAAAAGTTAAAAAAAGTCTATTAGCAGGAAAGCCAGATGCCTACACATACCCTTTTGACACATTTAGAAATTAGTCTTTTTTAACTAATCCCAATCAGTTTTCCATTGTCTCTTGATACAAAGAACGTTAAAATAACATTTCTAACATAAATACGTCACGATTTTTCGCATAACCTTTGACTATAATGGTGCACGAAAAAAAAACACGAGAGAAAAGACTAATACAAAACACCTACCATTTGTGCAGCTACCAAAATTATAGTACCAACATGTCAGATTTAAACCACGACTACAAATTATGTGAACATGTTTCTGTGAATTTATGTGCTGATTACGAGGGTAAGGAGTGTCTGCGCGTTAAGATCAAAATTACTTACTATAAACGTAGTTTTAGTATGTCTATTGTTCTTAACGACTTTTTGAGACCTTAAACTCAAAGAATTCTAGGTCAAAGGATTCTAAATCCTAAAATCTGCTAAAAAATATTTAACCAATAAAAGAGTAAAGTAAAAAGTAAAATGTCTATAATTCCCACTAGCAAGAAATTTTATAAAATTTTTTTTACTCTAGAGGATTCAGATAAACATATGTACTTACCAGTAGACATCCAAAAATGGGATCTTTATCTGTATATATATCCAAAAAATTTACACGGGTGTCTAATGTCGAAGTTTAGAAGCATCTTGGAGTTTTAAAAACATCTGTTACAGTCAAAAATTATGTTTTTTTCCTGACATGGTTTGCCGAATTTGGTAAATACACGCATCGAAAATATTATTTCTCTTTTGCTTAAATTTTTAAAGCTCTTTTTGTTCCCTCTGTGGAGTATTTATATGTTTTTATATAATAACGCGCGTAAAGAATACTTTTCTTTTTGTAATTAGCGGATACTAAGGGCTGGCGCAATGCAATACACGTTTCCCAAATTTTTCGAGCATATTGTAATTGTGATATTAAAATTACATTCAACACCATTAAATTGGCGTTTGTACAACGCTTCCACTTATTCAGCATGGGGAAGTGATGTTTTGGTGACATTATTATTACGATCAATGCTTTTTATTTTTTAACGAAATTTGGGAAAGGTGTATTGATGGAAAATGTTCTTTTTATTGCGAATATCCCGTCTGTTAATTGCAATTGACTTACAATGTTTTGGCTTGTGTTGGGTTAAATCCACTTAACTTGAACCTAGTCAGAATTGCTTTTGAATACGATTTTTAAGGCATTCCTGTACTAAATGCACCAAAAAGAGACAAAATTTTAGCCGAGACGGAATAAAGTCGGTAAAAATGGTTCTACTGTGAAAAGAAAAAAAGCCGAACAAGAATTTCGTTGGTAACAAAATATTAACCACTAAAAAAAATTTGCTTAATATTTACCGAACGTTTTTTACAGATAAGCTATAAAGAAATCACGTAGACTGTGACTAGGCTAGGATTTCTGATCGAAATTTTCTCGGAATTACTGATGATAGGATCCACTAATTTTGGAACATCAATTACTTTTTGCATAGCAATGTTCAAAACGCTTTGGCATTACACACGCGTCCGGTAATGTAGCAGCAACTACTGCGATGATACTAACAGATTAGGAAAAAATAAAAGCATTTGTCTGTCGATTCATTTACCTTTATAACTAAATCATTATTTCGCAATGCGTAAAAACATCTTGAACTTTCTTCAATCTTGTACAGCTTAATAAGTCTCTTGTGTGTTCAATTTGTCGAGCACTGTCTGTAACAACGAAACAACAAGTTGATAATTTTCAACTTGTATGAAAATAGCATGCAGATGGATTAGAAGTGATATTGTTTGACTATGTTGATGGCATTAACTTTCCCGTTTTCAGCAGACACAGCTTCAGTCATAACCATCAAACGATAAAATAAACCAAGAAAAGGCAATAAGGCAGTCCCACGTCAAAAAGGCGCTCCGACATACATAACACAAAATCACACATGTGGAACAAGACATACAAATCAGAAGTTAATGAAAACTGAAAAGGTTTTTAGAACTTTTTCACTAATCCTTATCGTAAAGAGAACGCTAACGCGAATTTAAACACAATACAACATTGTGAAAGAAACAATATAGTAATTTCCTTTATAGATCTTTGATAGATCTCAGAACACAAGAAAGATCTTCAAACAAAATGAATCCAATTACACACATCAATTAAAAAAACCCATGGAGAGCCGACCCGCGTGTTACTTAGCACTACCGAAAAATTACCAAGCTGTGAGGACGACCCGCTTAGTTGAGCCACGTTTGAAACGCCAAGCCTGTTGTTGACGGGTATTCTGATTCAATGGTAAACTATTAGAAGACCGATTGCTGAGTCTTCACTAGAGTAACAAAATCTATATGTAGTCTCTTTGTGAATATAGTCATGAAGTTTGTAAAACCAACCAGCATTGCGCATAAAAGTTCTTGTCGTTCTTGGCTGCAGTGTTGGTATGAATAACTACGACTTCCGTTTTAATGCACAATGTCAATAAAGACCGTTAAAACAGTTTAAAGAAACCTTCCTTTCCGCCATTCTCTAACTTCCATGTTTGCCGTTTACGCGTTCGAAGAAAATAAAACCTAAAGGAATAAAAGTGTCGATTTAGTATGTGAGTGCAAACAGTATCTATAAAAAACAAATGGCTCGTAAGAAACAAACGAAAAAAGCTATTGCTGATGGCTTGAAATATTCGTACTTACATTTTAATTTTCTTTTTGGTCATAAATAGTGGACTTTCAAACTTTTTTTTTTCAAGACATGATTGATACTTTGTTCTTTGTTCATTGATGCGTTGTAGAACTTAAACATTTATTAGAACCAAATATAAATTTTTGAGTCTGATAACACTTACCGAAATATAAAGTATAAGATGCAAAAAAATTAGAAAGTGAGTTACACAATCGAAAACTTTACAGCTTTTGAAGCAACTGTGAGTTGTATTTGATTATTCGTTCCACAATTTAAACAAAAAGTTACGTTAGCATCTAAGTACTGTATTTCCTCTATTCAGCGCCTTTTAAAGGCGCCCACCCCAAATAAGTGCCCAGGGCGGTTATTAGTGTTTAGAAAAACAAAATGGTTGATTTCGTTTTGTGTTTTGTTTCGCTTTCAAGTGCTTTCTCTCAAACAAGCGCCAATTTCTTGACAGAATAAAACTAATAATAGCCCAGGCGTACATTTGAGGAAATGTGGTAAGGAAAGTAGGAAATATAAAATATAGTGAATTACATATTTCCCTTCTAATAGATTCCCCTTCCTTTAAGGAACTAAATAACAGACAATATTGATTTAAATTTTTTGATTACCTTTATTCTACCATTACAATACTTGTAAATAAGTGCGATATTTTATTTCGTATGGTTTATTTGATGTGCGTCTGTCGATGACTAAGCACGCAAATGTACCATTTCAAGTGTACGTTTTACGATACTGTTTCTCCAAGATAGAAATTATTTTTCATCATTTTCGGCATTCTCATTTTTTTAACCATTTTGTAATCATTTTTTTATCATTTTTAACTTTTTTTATGATTCTTGTCATTATTTTTTTTAACATTCTTCGATCATTTTTCTTTCATCTTCCTTCAGTGCAGTCATTTTTTTATAAAAAATTCAAAAAAATATGTCATGATTTGCAATTTTATTAACCTTGATATACAACTTCAGAAAAACGCATCGTACGTGGACGTACTCGAAAAAAAATTATTAATGCATGAAGGGTTATAGATTCAATCATTTTTTTGTACGTATGTGTGTACGTACGGCGATTAGTCAATCTCTGACCCCATGCTATTTTCGTGCTTTTTTAAATAATATACAATTGTGCTGAAACCTTCAGTTTTAACGTCACACAAATTCAGTACGTCATTGGTTATAAAGTGCGTTAATAGCGTCGGATTACAGGAACACGAACCAACAATGTAAGGTATCAATCAAATGATTTTTTTCTTTTTTTGTTGTGTTACTTCTTACTCTCGTTGCTGCCAAAGTTATAAAAGCTCTCTCTCTCACACACACACAAACACACACATATATTCGTATATTTTATTGCTACATGTCAAGTTTTACTCAGCAAAACTTGTTTCTGCCCTACTACAATTCGCGACACATTTTCTTAGAGCACTTGCACGACTTGATGACTTGGTAGGTCATGATATCTTTCCCACCGCAACTCAGTTTCACATCCTCGTATCCATCTGCAATGCATCGTGAGAAACAGTACAATAGAGGATTTGTGGGCAATGTGTATGATGGACAGAAACCAACACAAATGTTGACTTCAATTTCAACATTGCCACTTGGACATTCTTCAACTTTTATTATTTTCTTTTCTTTTACCTTGAGGCATGCCGAAATACCGTACTTTTGTTGATCAACTTGCATTAAGCTGCCTTCATTTTCGTTCGTTATACTTTTACTCTCAATTGTTTTGTACTTGATGGTCAGTATGAACAGACACAAGAATTTCGAAAGTGACTTCATCCTTCAAACGATAAACTAATAATAGTATTAAATAATTTTTTTTAGATTATGTTATACATTTGCAATGGAGCTTCCAACGAACGCAGAAGTGAATACGAATTGCTTAGACGTTGGAGCACTAAGAATTGGCTGGAATATAACACTGGATTTAAAAATGTATCACTTGAATTTACCTACACTTAAAACATGTGAAATAAAATTATCATGAAAAGATAAAGCTTTTGTAAATATGTGTTTTTGTTCATTAATAAGAATTAAGTTAAATTAAAATTTAAACGTCCAGTGCATCAAGATTTTTACAACTGAAGCAACGAATCCTGCTATGTAAGTCTATATCCACTGAAAAACTCTGAGCTGTAAGCCTAGTTTCTCCTGTGGAAACCGACGAGTACCTCAGCATCAGGTGCGATGTATATTTTACATTCTTTGCCGCAAACCTTTCGTTGGTTATTAAAGAAAAATCTGGACTTGTATTTAAGAAGCTACGATTCAGCGATTACGCTAGTGATTGAACCGAACACATTGCACCCTAAAGCGCTTAGAAAATTCTAAATAGTTTGTAAAGAAAAATTTAAACTAGCATTAGCAAGTTACGATTCAGCCATTACGCAATCGATGGAAGCGAAAATATCACACCCTCATGCTCACCCAAAATCTAAATAGTACGTAATGCAGCGTATATGTAAATGATTTACCTGGTCAATATGGTGTGATATGTTGTCCCTGTTTTGCCTTCTCTAGTTTTTTTTCTTGCAGACAGCTTGAAGAGATACTGAGTTTCAAAGATCCAGGCCTATTTATTAGGTGCAAATACAAGAAACCGGAAGAAGGAGGTGTAACGAGGGAAATAATCTTTATTAGTTCGTAAATAAAGTTCGGCTTAACTTAATCTCCAATTCAATATTTTACTTGAAATGTCATTCGTTACTGGCATGCAGGAAATAGGAAATGAGTTACAGGATGCTATTTTTAAATCCAGGAGATTCTTTAACTACGTTTAAATAAACGTCTCATCCTTTGCTACTGAGAATCTGGTCATGAACTTTCGACTTTGATATCCGTGATGACGGATAGATCAGATTAACCGTAACCAACTGAACATGCATTGTCATTTTAACGGAAGTTTTATCTGTATGTTTTATTAGTTTAGTATAAACAAAGAAAAATTAAATATAAAAGGTAGGACCGGTGGGCAGGAATATCGATAAGATCCTTTACGCGTCCTTCTTTAGGAAAATGTCGTATTAATCAGAAGGAAAAGGAGTTTCTATCGAACAAAAAGACCCTGGAGGGTCATCCGCTACATTTTATAAACAAAATGGTTGATGTGAAATACTCATGCGAATTTTTCTGAATGACGCATGTAGTTTTTGTTAGCTCCTTGTTATTATTGTTGTTAATATACGTTACCTGGTTTACATATTATGTAATTTCATGCAACAAATTTTAACTTACAAATGAAATCTCATTACGATACTTTTCTCATTAAAAATACTTAAACTAGTATTGTCCGTGGAATGTTTAGCATAGGCTTCAGGACCGCATTGGTATAAATTTTGTCTCCATTAACTTTTGCAGTCGCTGGTTCTGTTACGGCTAGTTTTATGTAGGGCCTGAAAAAGTCAGCATTTGCTTACAGGCTTTAAATTCTTTTTGACAAAAATTTGACTGCCAACAGCCATGGTGCACGCATGTCCGCCATATAGAATTTAATGATAGAAAATTAACAGTAGGACGATATTTTAGCTGTTTATCGTGATGGAAAAATGTTACTTTAATTTTTCTGAAATCACGCATGTCCTGACATGAATTGTAATTTGTCATTAAAAAATAAAAACGACAAAATAGCTGCACATCAACGTATTATCTTTGATGGCAATAATATTTAGCATTATTTACCCAGGGAAATCCAGGGAAACCTTCTCAGTTTCTTTTGATAATTCTCACAACGAAGGTTGTTCTATTGCATCTATAGTTTCCGCTTAAGCTACAAAGCCAGGCAAACAGTGCAATCGTTCAACTAGACAACTGCCTAAGAGATAAATCATATTCTCGGGTTGAACGATAAGTTTAAAGGATAGATTCACACTTGTGTAATCTCTGGCATGACTCGGTCGTGGTTTAAATCTAAGATCGTGTTCGCACTGGAAGGGAAAGTTCTACATATAGTCGGTATATACGCTAGAAATTTAGTAATCGTAAATGCTATCTTGATGTTTTTAATAAGATATTAACGAAATATAATGAAATACTTTGAATTACGGCAATGTAGAAAGAAAGAAAGATTTTTATGGAATAAATGGAAAAGTAATTTAAAAAAAAACATTGATACCAACAATTTTGAAGAAAGGTACAGTATCGTTGTGCTTGCGTATCAGGTGTTTTCTACTTCAAGGGTAAGTTTTAAGTTGCTTGCTTATATCTTAAGTTTTTTAACGATCGTATTATCGTTGAAGCAAAATAAGAACAAAAATTTTAAATATGGCATTTTCTATGTGAACATTAACTTTGCCCCTGATAAAATAATAAATGTTTTTGAACACCCAGTAAGGGTACATCTGTAAAAAAGAAGTTTAATTTGCAAAAAAGTAAAAAATTATCAAATAAAGAGGCCATTTCGGCACACACTCAGACACAGACACACACGCCCACATATGGAAACTATACGCACGGACAATATGTTCAATTTGTTAGCCTTTCATGTAAAAGTATTTTGCACAGACTACGAGCTCAGTGCCTATTTTAACTTCGGGTAAATAGTTCTGCAGGAAGAATTTATAAAAAGTGATGATATGACCACTAAGTACCCATAAAACGGAATGCCGTGCAACCGCTTGTTGGCACCTCATAAAGCAACTTCTATGATACTACGCAAAAGAAGATTCAGGAACATGAATATATATTTTTATAGGATTGTAGGTTAGACAGGTTGTAAGCAATAAAATACACAATAAAAATTTAAATTACTAATTTTCATAAAAACAATCAGCAAATAAATATACATCAAAGCATCACTAAGCATCCTATGGGGCTCAGTTTAAAACATAAACATTGCTGGTGTATATATAAAACGTGAACTACTCTAGCATATTCCAGTTTCTCTTGTTTTCTTCAAACCGTTTGCAATATCAGCCGCCATACAGCCTGTCTTAATCACATTAGATAAGTCGATCATATCAGCAGATTTTTCTTTTAACGTCGATCAAACAAAGAGATCGATGTATGCGTGTGAGAGAGCTTTGTATTGCAATCTCTATTAACAACTTCAATTACAGGTTTTTAACTTAACTGTTGACTTTTTAACGTCTTGGATACTTACGTTACACTTTAATCATGGGCGTTAAGTTAACGCGAATTTATAAAGTTCGCGTTCATTTTTGTGCCCTTTAATTTCCTGGAATAATAAACGGATACTGACCGGTTTTGATGTTGTGCTGTGAAATACAAAGCCCGAGGTCTGTGCCCTGACCTTTTCATTTAAGAAAAGACTCTATTTTTAAATAATCTCAAAGACACTCTATTTTCGATTGTCGTGAGAAAAAGATTCTACCTTCAATTAAACATCTGTTTAATATCTTGCAATTGCACTTAAAAACCAATGCATTCTCAATAAAGATAGTGGCATTAGCCACTACCTTCTGGGCACCTCGTTGGTTGTTTTTGCCTAAAGATTCAAAGGCGAAAGAATGCGATATTTACGTTAGGTGACGTGAAGCAATGCACTGATATCAAATTCACTGGTAGAAGTATTTTGTTATGCGCACGAATGTAAAAAGCGTTCTTTTTCCTCTTAAAAAATGGTCAGACATCATTGACAAACGAAAATTCATATTTATTTTTTTAATGATGAAAATATACGTAAATGATTAGTTTGTGTTGTGTTGACAAATTTATTATCAGGGAAGATTTGTTTGCGAAAGAGATTGTTGATTTAATTCAACAAATAGAACCTCAGAAATTGCGTAAAATTAAACATTTGGCCAGTTGTCACAGGCTAACGACACATTATGGCCGGTGATTTTATTTAAATCAAAGTTACGACTTAATATTAAAACTTTTAATAGAACTTATTCCGCAAAATGAAGAATGTTGAGTGTCTGCTATGGCGGGGTTTGGTAGGCTGTATCTTGTGTGCTTATTTAAATAACTGTTGTTGCTGTTAAACTTAAAAAAGGTGCAGCGCATAACATACCTGTGCTAACCGCCTTGCCCAGTTGTGCAGCAAGGTTTACCTGCATTTAAGAGCTTTTGCTGTTATACGCCGGTCACTCAGCTAGTCTATATTATAATGCACGTTGCACGTAGCGGTCGAATAACCGGATGATTATTTTAGCATATACGATATCTCGATTGGCAAAGTTACTCTGCAAAAAGGTTTATGGGGTCACAAAAGTTCTTTAATTAACCTTCGTAGTAACCTTTAGGGAATAAGAAAGTATAAAAACAAATATGATTTAGATAAAGAAACGTACGGCATATGGTTTTAAAATTACTAATATAAATTTTAACGTTCATTAATATGTTAACGCCATGCGGTATCAATTGCGGGGATGTTTTTTATTCAAAAAATTAAATTCCTTTAAAATGGAAGTTTTTAATGAGAAATCTTTCATAATATATAATCTTTCGAAAGACGTAAAACCATGTTAAAGGGATCGTGAAGACTGCGCAACAACACCATGTTTTAGAAAAAGGGATAGAGTTAGTTTAAAGCTTTACTTTTTTAAAAGCGATGATAGTAACGGTTGTCGTTCAAATGATTATTTTTACCACGTCATCAATATTGCATATGATTGGTTTATTTTTGTTATATAACCAAAGTATTAACATTAGCAAAACTCAGAAGATACTAATTTTAAACCTAAGTATCACAGAAATACTCTTAGGCTGTTTAATCACTTCGATTAAAGCTCAGTTATATTTATATGGTGAAAACGTCAGTTTTAAAATCACTAAAACAATTTATTTCTCAGTCATCCTATCGTATTACTGCACCATGATATCCTTGACCCTCAACCGTTTAGGTCAAGTGTATTTCAACATTCGATATTCGTTGCTTTGGAATGCGAAAAGAACAAAATATTTAACACTTATTGTTTGGGTTGCTATTGTAATAATAGTTGTGATTTGTGCAACATATCTACTACAAAATATCGATCGCAACTACCACAAAATAGAAAACGTGTTCATTAGCATCATATATCCAGCATTTAGTATCATATTTGTTTTTGTTGTTGTACCTACGTATACTTATGTCATAATATTACTGTTGCGTCAGGAACGAGAAAAGGTCCAAACTGACCCAAGAAACGACATAACGCATCCTTTCTCTCGTCCAGTAATAAAGTTAGATCATATACTCCTACCGTTACTACTCATGGTAGCGTTCGTATTATTTTTAATCGTACCACACGTGATCTTATCTCTGATTTTCAAGAACGTTATTAAAATCCAGGCATCAAGAACTTTACTTGAAATATGCCGAATCATGTTTGGCGTTGGCTTCACATCAGACGCATTTATATATGTACTATTCTCAACTGCAACAGGGAAAGATTTTCTAAGACGAATTAAGTTGTCAGGAAGGGGTAAAGGAAAGAAGAGAGGCAAAATAAACGTACAGGGTTTTAGTTTGACTAACTGTTAAATATAGAAATGTGTGGTAGTCCAATATGTTGCTAAGGATAGATTTACTGATAATTACTATTAAGCGTAGCAATTGAATTCCCAAATATTTATAACACTTTTAGTTCAAACGTTGCGGATATATCACATCTATTGTAAATTATATGTAGCATATTTTAAGTTTACGCTAAATGTGAATCTGAATAACAAAGTAATTCCCTGTTATTAAAAAACTTACAGAATCTTACAGAACTGAAAGCGGAAAAAGTGTGATTATGATTGAGGCAAAAAATTAATTCGCTTTCTTTACTCTTTAACTATTTGAAAAACGCCTCCGGTCTCTTCAATACTTTAACGACTAACAAAAGTTCAAACGAAAGTTCATGTTTATTTTTTCAATTTCAAAACAAGAAACGGCGGTCGGTTTGAAATCACACATCACACAATCACACAGAATAAACCGATCTAGATTTTAATGTAGAAAATAATTGAAACAGGACATAATTTATTAAATGTTGCAAAGGAAGGTGCAAAACAAATCGGGAATACAAAGCCAGCTTTGACATAAAGCAGGGGTAAATCTGAAATATAAAAAACCTGTGGGCGAGGTTGCCAAAAGTTTCTGCATACTTTAAACCCCATTGTCTATCCTTAACATCTTCGGACAGGAATTTGTTTAAAAAAATACGTGCTCCTTATGTACACACTATTTAACCTCTCAGGTTGAGAGCAAATTTTAAAAGACATGCAGTACGAAACCAGAATCGAATGTGAGTTGTGCAAAAGCGCATTTGAAAGAAAAACATCGTAAAAAAGTCAATATGAACTGTATATTCTATAAAAATTAAAGTTTATTTTTACGTGTAAATAATACAATGATGTTTACTTAAAACATAATAAATTTCACAATGCACTAATTGTTACGCTGCTTACAGGCCTACAAACACATTCCCATCACACAAACTTGTTTTTATGTTTGCGTTTCCATGCGAAGGAAAAAAATGTATAAGTTTTTTTTTAAACTTTTTAAATCGCTTCAAGAAATTCAATAAACATTTAGGTACAAAACCAACTAAAACTACATAGAGGAGTATGAATAGAAGACCCCAACTCTACTGAAGACTTCGAAAATGGAAGGACCCTGGAGACTTGGAAACGTGTAAACAACTAATAAACTCTTGCACTTATTTATTCCTTCCGTCCGTCTATTTGTCAGCTTGGCGAAATTCCTTAGATTTGTTTCACGGACTAACGACAAGTTTCAATTAATCTACTGTTGTAATAATTCTATGCTTTTCCGCATTTAGCTAAAATTTCAATCTGCAATTCATATTTAGGAGCGTAAGTTAGAACTGCTTTGGCCTTGTTGCAACTCTACATTGAGTTTTATTCCTACGTTATTGGTTGTTGGTAAAAACTGCGGTAAAAAAGTAACCAAATTTCCTTGGTAACAAAAATATTTTAGTCACCAATATCTTTTACCGAGATTTCTTTTTAGAGATTTTATTTTTTGACGAATAATTGTTCTATGCGATTTTTGATATTCTTTTTATGAAAAGCATGGCAAGAAGTAAGAAAAGAGAAGTTACAAAAATCTTATGAAATTTTTAATGTCTATTTTTTTATTAATAACAGGATACAATTCTGTTGTATATAAATATTTCTCTCAGTTAATGGTTCATTTTTCATAGGCAAATGATCATGAATTTCATTAAAAGAATCGTGCAGCACGCTGTGTTAAACCGATATTTTTAGAAGCATTAACATAAGCAGCGACGAATTCGTCGACATTCGCGATCCTTTTTTATTGATTATTTTAGACTACGAATTTGAAAATCCTGAGAAGGGAGAGAAACAACCGGAATTCCCTAGGAAATGCCTGAGTTTCGGCGGTTTAGGACGTATCGTTAACAGTCAAATATAATCCGATAAAGTGGTACACGTTTCACGGAGAGGGGTGGATTTTTATGAAAACAGTCCTAAAACAGCTCCTTGTTCTCCAAACAGACCCTATTTTGTTCTTTGTAATTTTAGTTTGTAAAATTAATATAGTCCGTTTTCAACAACTTTATTAAATTCGAAACCCGTACTCCATTCTCAACCGCAATTAGTCACCGTATAATAAATTACAAATTTTTTGCCGCGGGAAAATTGCGACGGAAAATAATAACAGAAAGGGTATTTATGGTAGTCCGATACTGCTGTTATATTTTTTTAAATGAATTTACCACCTTTAAGTGCAATTTCAATTTTATTATACCATCATGTAATTTCGTTATTCGAGTTCTCAATTTAGTTGAGATTTTAGTCTAAGGTTTCAGTTCTTTAGAATGTACGCAGACCTTGGGATCGATACTGTACCTAATACTAAAATCTCGGGATTTAAAAAAATGATGAAGTGAATATCAATAATCAATAATCGCAACAAATCATACAAGGCAGGATTTTAATTTAACCAATAAACCTTTTAAAGCTGCATTCAAAGCTCTGTATTTTTTACTTACGAAACCTTGTTGCATAGAAAATACTTTATGTTTGGTTTTGATCACATGTAGCTATTAACATTTCTTCATTTGGATAAATATATGACCCTTATGTAAAAATACTTAGATGTGAAATCGGCCTAAAAGAAAGATTTTATAAAAATACTATGGCTGAGAATTATAAAAAATTAAACAACGTAAGAACAATGACAGGGCTATAGTTCTATTGATTTGTTCATTCTTTCTAAAGAAACGCAAAAAAAAATGAAAATACTTGCTGTTGGGCGAAATTTTTAATAGGTTGCGATTTTGCGAAACTTGCATTGATTCCAGGTTGCTAACATTTGTGATATACTGTGCAAACAATCATCTTAAGTTTAGTTGCCATCTAGCGTTAATTCGCGTTAAGCAGGTGGACTAATTGAATTGAATTTTTTAACGCTAAATGTAAAAACGTCGATGACTAATTAGCGCACCTGTTTTATGTAGGATTAGCGCCCGGGCTAAATATCAAAGTTTTTTTATATTTTAACGGGTGTTCGCGCGAACACACTTTGGTATGAAAGACATGCCAAGTGGGCACAAAAACGGTTTTTTAACGTTCAAAAGACGTCATTTTGATCGTTCAATTAACGGTCAAATAACGTACCGTTTGCACATTCAATAACCACTTTTTTCAGGACGTTTAAATAACTTTCCGCATGTAACGTTCAAATGACGTTTGACATGAACGTTTAAATAAAGTTACTCCGTTGGTTCAATAAACGTTCAAATAACGTCCCGTTTGCACATTCAATAACCACTTTTTCCAGGACGTTTGAATAACGTTCAAAATATAGCGTTCAAATAACGTCATTCCGTTGGTTCAATTAACGGACAAATAACGTCCCGTTTGCACATTCAATAACCACTTTTTTCAGGGCGTTCAAATAACGTTCCATTTGTAACGTTTAAGTTACCTTATATGGTGATTTAAGAAACGTTTAAACAACGTCATTAAGTGAATTTCGCAGGAAAGGAAGTTGAAAAAACAAACAGAATATAAATATATAAATTTATTAAAATTAAAATCGGTGAAATACAAACGACGTTAATTATTATGGAACACATAAAAAATATCAGTATTACTTAAATATTAATAAATTATAATAAATAGTTTTTTTTTTCTCCTTTGAGGTTTCTATCACGTGTTGCTTTTTCATCCACCTTCTCCACATCGGTCTGTTAAGGACGAAAACTAGAATAAAATGAGGAAACAATTTGTATGACAGGCAAAACATGCAGGTCATTACAAGACTGATACGAGAGCCAAGTCATCAAAATTTCAAGAAAAAACTCACTTTGTACGACAGGCTAAACATGCAGGTCATTACAACACTGACACAAAAGCCAAGTCATCAAAATTTCAAGAAAAAACTCACTTTGTACGACAGGCTAAGCATGCAGTTCATTACAACACTGACATGAAAGCCAAGTCATCAAAATTTCAAGAAAAAACTCACTTTGTACGACAGGCTAAACATGCAGGTCATTACAACACTGACATGAAAGCCAAGTCATCAAAATTTCAAGAAAAAACTCACTTTGTACGACAGGCTAAACATGCAGGTCATTACAACACTGACATAAAAGCCAAGTCATCAAAATTTCAAGAAAAAAACTCACTTTGTATGACAGGCTAAACATGCAGGTCATTACAACACTGACATGAAAGCCA
The DNA here is from genome assembly GCA_030067915.1 of Hydractinia echinata. Classification (NCBI taxonomy): domain Eukaryota; kingdom Metazoa; phylum Cnidaria; class Hydrozoa; order Anthoathecata; family Hydractiniidae; genus Hydractinia; species Hydractinia echinata. Next base: position 257,574 of record JASGCC010000089.1, read on the forward strand.
AGTCATCAAAATTTCAAGAAAAAACTCACTTTGTACGACAGGCTAAACATGCAGGTCATTACAACACTGACATAAAAGCCAAGTCATCAAAATTTCAAGAAAAAAACTCACTTTGTATGACAGGCTAAACATGCAGGTCATTACAACACTGACACAAAAGCCAAGTCATCAAAATTTCAAGAAAAAACTCACTTTGTACGACAGGCTAAGCATGCAGGTCATTACAACAGTGACATGAAAGCCAAGTCATCAAAATTTCAAGAAAAAACTCACTTTGTACGACAGGCTAAACATGCAGGTCATTACAACACTGACATGAAAACCAAGTCATCAAAATTTCAAGAAAAAACTCATTTTGTACGACAGGCTAAACATGCAGGTCATTACAACACTGACCTGAAAGCCAAGTCATCAAAATTTCAAGAAAAAACTCACTTTGTACGACAGGCTAAGCATGCAGGTCATTACAACAGTGACATGAAAGCCAAGTCATCAAAAATTCAACAAAAAAACTCTTTTTATGGTCATTACAACACTGACAAGCCCCAAGCCATTTCCAAAAAATTAAGAAACAGTTTTATATGTATTCAAACCTTGGCCACATAGCTAGCTACACATCTTATATATAATAAGAAATTGTTTCTTTATTTTGTTGTGATCGTTCCTGCAACGAAATTTTTCTATCCTAAACTATTTATAAAATTAGGTACAATTACATAACATAAAATATATACAACTACCGCCAACTCTTTCCGCCATCATTATTGCCCACTAGACCATGTGCTCACAAAATTAAACCATTCGCGCTCATAGCTCGCAATGGCTGATGGTCTTCAACCTCGTCCCCGGATTCCTTTTCTCTTTTGACTACAAGGCACAAGTGAAAGAGACAGAGTTCGGGAAGCGATGTTGTGAATGGGACAACGAGACAAGTTGCTCGCATTAAAACAATGGGCTACCGCACCACGCGTGTTTCTGGGGGCTAAAATTAGCACTACTATGCACTACTATGCAAACGACGCTATTGTAATATCGTTATTTAAAAACATAACTTTTGGTTTCTTTAAAATAACGTTACAAAAGAAATGTTACAAAAACGTCTAATCGTATACCGTTTTTATAACGTCACACTAATGACGTTAAAAATACGTGACAGTGACTTTTAAAAAACGTTATTTTAAGAACGTTTCTAAAACGTTTAATTTGAGTTAGTGTAAATGACGTTAGAAAACAGACGTTACAAGAACGTTTAATCTTATACCGCTTTTTTAACGTCACACTAATAACGTTAAAAATACGTCATTTAGAGGCGTGCAAAAAACATTTTTTTCACAACGTTTATTAAACGTTAAATCTATGTTTGTCTTAATAACGTTAGAAAAGAAACGTTACAAAAACGTTTAATCGTATACCGTTTTAATAACATCACACTAATAACGTTAAAAATACGTCATTTAGTGGCGTGCAAAAAACTTTTTTCTCACAACGTTTATTAAACGTTTAATCTATGTTTGTCTTAATAACGTTAGAAAAGAAACGTTACAAAAACGTTTAATCGTATACCGTTTTAATAACGTCACACTAATAACGTTAAAAATACGTCATTTAAGCGGTATTTAAAGAACGTTATTTTCATACCGTTTTAAAAACGTTTAAGTTAGGTTTGTGTTGAAAACGTTGCAAAAGAAGCGTTTAAATAACGTCACGTTTTGGTTCCGAACGTTGCAACCAAAAAAAACTTAAAAATAACGTTATAATAACGTTATGTACTGGGTGGTGCACTGGGTGGAGTATATTATATGTGCAAAAAACATTAATAAAACATTTTTTTTCAAAACAGCGAACAAAAATATATTTCTGAAAGATTATATATTAATTCTTTCAGAAGATAATGATATTCTCCATATTGACGTCGCTTTACAAAAAATTATTGGACCTAAAATCTTGACCGTTATCTAGTTAGATTTTTCCTTTTATTAATTCGCCTCATGAAAATACATAATGAAATGTTCTCCGCGACGTTATTAGACATATTTCATTAACAAAAAAGAATTAAATCAGCGATAACTTTACTTGTAATGGAAACGAACTCGGGCTAATACTCAATCTGATTAAATCTGAGGTCACAAATTAGCGCAAAAAAATTAACTCGGTTCCATCCAAGATGGAAACTAAGCTTTGAAGGCCGAACAAATTAAAAAATAGGAACATCCGAGGTTGAAAACAACTTAACTGCTTCCATATGTATATATATAAAAAGTGTATTTTAATTTCTCATATTATTATTATTTCATATATTTAAAGTTGCTTTTACATAGTAAATAATATATACTAATTTACCCCAACTAAATTAAACAAAAACAAAAACGTATAACAAACATTAAAAAAGACGCAATAATAGACAAAGCTATGTAAATTGAATACGCAGATATTTGAAAGGTAAAGTGAAGTGAGTTCCCATTTGAAAATTTCGAGAGAGTGAGAAGCCTTCACATTGTCGAAAAAGCTTTATTTCTCTTCTACTAGTCGATATGGCCCATGGAGAAATCCACTTAGGCAGAAGGACAATGGAAAAATAGGTTCTTTTAGATGTTTTTCTGACGTCAGCAGTGCATATACAAAAAAATGTTCTTAAAATCTTACACAAAATGTCAAATATCAAATCGCATTAAATCCTTCACACAAATCTTACACAGATTAAAAAAGAACAGCTTGCAAGGTGTAAAATCTAGTTGATAAAAAACTAAACTAAAAAAGCTAAACTAGCCTCTAAATTTTCTTCTGACACTACTAATGTTAATCCACCTGTTAGCAGACACGATTTTCGGTGGGCTCGTATTGAGACCAAAAGTGTCGAGAAAATAATTAGTTCACTAAAACTTAATAAAGCTACAGGCTTGGACGGAATTGGTTCACGACTGCTAAAAGCAGGTTCGTCATTTTTAAGTATTTTTTTATCAAGTCTTTTCAACAAATCTTTATTTACTGGTTATGTACCTAAATGTTGGAAGACTAAAAGGGTCTCGCCTATTTTTAAAAGTGGCAATAAAACAGATCCTACTAATTATCGGCCTATCTTCATTTTGCCAATTCCTATGAAAATTTTTGAAAAGTTAGTGCATGAGCAAATGTCTCATTTTATTTCTGAGCACAACTTCCTGAATGACAGACAGTCCGGATTTCGAAAACTCTTTTCCACAGAAACTGCAGTAGTCGATGTCTCTGATTTTATTCTTACTGAGCTCGACCAACATAACTTTGTTTGTGCTGTGCTCATTGACCTTAAAAAAGCTTTTGACACTGTTGATCATAAAATTTTGTTAAAAAAACTATGGTGTTTTGGCATCAGAGATGCTGCCTTTGACTGGTTCGAGTCCTACTTAACGGACCGAATGCAGCTGACTCTTGTAAACGACACAGGATCAGATCTGCTTCATGAAGACGCTTTTGGGGTGCCGCAGGGATCTGTGTTGGGGCCCCTGCTCTTTCTTTTGTATATTGATGACTTAAAATCTGTCATCAATTCAAACTACCACCATCTATATGCAGATGATACAATTATTTCGTCTCATAAAAACTTGGATACCCTTGTCTCCCAGGTCGAGTTAGAACTTTCGCAAGTCGACCTCTGGCTGAATAATAACAAAATGACTATTAATACGGACAAAACTGAAACAATCTTTTTCGGCAACCACAGCCAGTTAAAAAAAGTTGAGAACAAAACTATCAACTATATGGGTATTCCTTTGAAGAGGAGCGAAAAAGTTAAATATCTTGGGGTAACATTTGATCAAAAAATGCAATGGGAAAACACATTAATGACATAAATAGAAAAATACTAATTAAATATTCTAAAATTAGAACCATTGCATCCTGTTTAACACCTCACACAAAAAACCTTTTAATTAATGCACTTGTCATGCCATATTTCAACTACTGCTCCTCGGCAAGGGCTTGTGCCACCCAAGGTAGATTGGGAAAACTAGAAAAACGATTAAAATGTGTCCGTACCTTTCTTAGGAAAGAGAGGGAATATTCAATGAATAATTTACTCATCAAAAACGATGCCATATTAGTTTTCAAAGCCATGAATCACATTGCTCCTGACTACATGCGCTCAAAATTCCTTTTGACAAAAAACTGTCATAATCATCAAACAAGAGGAGCTTCAAAAAACAGGTTCACACTTCCCTTGGTCAACACGGAATTTGGCAAAAAAGCCTTCCCATTTAGAGCTGCAAAAATGTGGAATAATCTTCCAGACCAAGTGACCTGTGATGGAAGTCTGCTTTCGTTTAAGACTTCTATCTCTAATGTATTTGGCAAATTCTAATGGAGATCACTTTTTAACTTTTTAATTTTTGTTTTTTATTCTTTTTCTTTTTAATTTTCACAGATTATAAATGTTACTATGTTTGATTGAGCTGAGGCAGTCTAAGGTTTATCATTTTTTGTTTCTTTTTTGTTCTAGTGGCCCCCAGTGGAAACAATCCACTAACTATAGGTTTTTGTGATTTTCTGGGCTAGCCACTTTAAATATTTATTATTATTATTATTATTTATAAAAAGTTACAACAACGACACTCACAACATCGACACTCACAACACCAAACTCACAAAACCGACAGTAAGAACACCGACAGTTACAACACCAACAGTTACAACACGGATAATAACAATGTTAGAAATAACGCATCTCAAATATGTACATCTTATAAGTGATTATGTTGAAAACCCTCAGTATTTTATTCTGAAATAACCCTTAAAAGCTTATACAAAAATATGAAAAAGCCATAGTTTGGAAAACATCAAATTTAAATCTAGAAAAATCAGTCATTTCGGTTCCATACCATCCTCTCCCACAAAAATTTATACAAAATGTAAAAATCAACCAGTTAAGAACACAAAAATTTTCTCTTTTAGTTCCGTACTGCCCTTTACCAACAATTTTAAACCTAAATGTTAAAAAATCAATGAGCAAAGAATAAACTTGAATCAACAAAGATCATTATGTGTAGAGCTTGAAACACTAATCAAAATAATGTGTAGAATCATGTACAACACCAACAATAATAATAAAGTCAGAAATAACACATCTCAAATATTTACTTCGTTGAAAACCTTTAATATTTCAATCAGAAGTGTCAAAAAACATCAAATTTATATCTGGAAAATCATTTATTCGATTACATACTATCCTGTTCCCCCAAAATATACACAAATTGTAAAAATTAACAGGTTAAGAACACAAAAAATTTTTCCTTATTATGATGATCTGTAGTGATCTTTACCAACCATTTTAAACGTGAATGTCAAAAATGAATAAGGAGTAAATTTGAATCAACAAAGATTTTATTTTTGGAAAACAGAGTGTATATATATACGGTCCGTCCTCACAAAAGTTAACACAAAATGTAAAACAGATCGGCTTTTGAGGAGCACATCCAAATCAACAAAAATAAGTTCATTTAGCATGTTCTATATTGCCATTGCCCATAGATCTTCCACAAAAAGGTTATGAAACACATCAAATTATAGAAAAATCAGGCATTTCATAAAATATAAAAAACAAAAAAGTTTTAGTCAGAACAATTAGTAATTTTTTCATCATCACCAAACACAGTTATTACCACAATTTTAAAATTCTTAACAAAAACGTGAAACCATGGAATTTTCTTCCAGCAAAAATGATATCACATATAGTTTAGTTCTTCCCAACAAAAGTTTATAATACGAACTATGAAAAAGCCATTAGCTTACACAACAGCCTTCAGTGGAGGCCAATTCCTCAAAATTTGTTCTTTCAGTATATTGCATGTGGTCTTTTTCCCACAAAAGTTTACACAAAATTTAAAAAAACAGCAGTTTGCAACACAAACAAAAACACGAACAACCTTACCATCCTCTCATAAATTAAAATAAAGTCATAAACCCACGTAAATTTCCAATCAAATGTCTACAACCCCCTGTAAAAATAACCTGGCATTATACATGTAGGCTGACAAAAGTTTAACAGGATGTCAGAAACAAAGCAATAAAAAATAACACACGCCTTAAATTCTGAAAAAATTTATTGCACTTGTCATATTGCACGTGGAAATGTGAAAATAATTATATATACTCTTTCTTATGGGCATAAAAATACATCCTACTATCCTGCAAAAGTTCAAGTATTTGAAAGATAGCTAGCTTTTACATCATAATTCGTGCTCATAAAAGAAGAGAAGTTTGGAAACTAAGGTAGCTAGCTATAGATAATTAAAAAAGACGAATAACAACATAAGTCATAGGTTAGAGCTAGCAATGGGGATGGGGGAGTAGGAGGCTAACATTAGCCAGCTAACAGTAGCTAAGACAGCCAGTTAAATATACTTAAACTGGGAACACTTAGCTAAAACTAAAGCTATATAGCTATTTATGCTTAGTAAAACACATATAAAGAGAAGAAATAGTAATGTAAAAATAATAACATTACAGTGAGCAGTGAGTTCAACAAACCAAAGTTTTCCGTTTGTTAGTCAGCTAACAGCTTTATGTAGCATTTTGAATTTTAGCACAAACACATTAGTTACGCGTGAGGGGATACATTAATTATTCAACAAAATGTAAACAAACATGGTGGCTAGTTTTTTAAAATATACAACTTTAGGAATTTGAGGCTTTTAAGTTCCTTTTCCTGGAAAATGCGAGTCTGCTTGCTCCAGCGACATAAAAACTAAACGTCTGAAAACATCAAAGTCCTTACTATTTGTGATTTAAAATCCACTTCAAACTCTAGCTTTTATTTTCTTCTTCTAACTTTACTACTTTACTTCTAGCTTTAGCTACCACTTCTCACTTCATTTCTTGGACTTTTCTTTCTCTGAATTACTTTTTGCACTTTTTTCAAGACGAAGGGACTGTTTTTTTGTTGTTGTTTTTGTGTCGACGGTTACCATTTTTCGGGAGTTAGCCGTTAAAATCTTTTCAGCAAATCAAGTTGCTTCATTTACATCACGTGATGTAAACAAAGTAAACCCGCTGGCAAAATGGATATAACTTTTTCGGCGACTTCAAAGAAAATTTCGGCTACATCAAAGGAAAATGAACACATCCACTTTGCCTGTCACAGACAGACGGACACACTCTCCGTATTATTATAAGAGATACATGATAAAAAGATAAGGGTGAGGTGTTTTGAGATAATTTTTTATCCGCCTTTCCTCTTGACCTTATTAGAATTCTTGCATTTAATAGGTGTTGAAGAAAAGTTCTTTTCTATCACGATTAAGAAGTTGTGGAAATACATTTTTACAAAGAAACCTGTTTACAAAGTGCGTGGAATTCTAGGAACAATAAGAAGCTATTAACACCACAATAAGAGTTGGTAAAAATTTTTAATCGATTCAAAATTAGTCACTTTTTGCCGACTTAGTTTTACAAACTTTTATGAAAGCATATACAAATTAATTTATTACAAATTCCCCTGTTATAACAACTTCAACTAACAAAGTTGAAATAATCCAAAATATTTCAAACGCATTTAGAATTTTCATGCACAAAAAAATAGGGAAAAGGTGAAATATTAAGCCAACAAAAATGGAGCCCAAATTTGGTTACTTTTTCCGACTTTTTTTACCGATGAGGAAATTTTTACGACTAATTCTAACAAAAAAAACTTTTTAAAACCAAATTACATGGCAACAACACAAAATTAGCTTCGGGTTCTGATAAAATGAAAGATTGGTTGGAATTAGATTACTTTATTGAAGTCGATGTGAATTAAGCTTTGTTTATTATACGATGACATGCTAATATTTACAAAAGTTCACGACAGTTTGTAAATTTCTGTGCATGGGCGCGCATTAAGGTATGTCAAAGCAGGATTATATGAACTATAATATTGAAATTCAGAGATTTATTTAGAAACCAGATCGAAAAATCACTAGATGTGTTCAGAGTATATTCTTCTCTTTCCAAATAAAGTCTCTTCTATTTTAATTGAATATTAAAGTATTTTAATTGAATATTACTTTCGTGATGAATTTCGTTGATTAGTGTGGTCTGTTGTTTATATTTTTCACATACCGAAATGCGCACACTTATCTCTTGTTCCCAACGTAAGTTATAGAATTACATTTCATGGTAAATCGTCTATATATTTCGTGTGACGTTGATGATAGCAGGTCGAAAATCTTTGAAACGAATATCCCTTTGTTGTCATATTACGAAAAGTTAAGAAACATAGAAAGAGATATTTAGAACTAAAAGCATTGTATATCTAACTATAAACAAAGAACTTTAGTACTTGTCTGTTCGCCAGGTTTTTTACACGCTTTCTGTTATAAGCAACATGTTTCTAGCAACACTAAGTTCAAATAGAGATTTGTAGAATTAAAATGGAATAAAAATGGCAAAAATAGCGATATAACAAGAATTCACCATATTTGACTAATGCTGTAAGTTTTGCACGAAGATGTAGACTAAAAGTAACGCAGTAACATTCGATCCTGTATAGGAGAGATACAAAAGCAGCTTTAAGTCTCAGCAAATTTAAAAATGTTTTTGTTGCTTATTAAAAACGTGTATTAAGTACCTGAGAGCTAGGAGGATAGAAGAAAGAAAAATACAATGACTTATATTAGTAAAGATTGTCGTCTTCAAACCAATCACACGCGCCCTAGTTACTTCTCTGTGAAAAATATAAAGCGCTAGATTTAAATTATATGATTAGTAAAGAATCTACTTGTGCTAACGGATAGTACAATGGAAGAAAAATAATATAAAAATGTCAACATCCTTTTTTCTTATCATCCTAGCTGAAATTAATGACGTTTTTAAAAAAGAAAATTCTTTAACGAATTAAATATTTGCCTGTACAAATATTTTATATATGTATCGTTCTCTGTAAAACCAGCAGATGTAAATATATAAAAAAACAATTAAGAAAACTAATTTATTCAGTCTAAAAAATAATTTATCATTTCACAAAATAATAACAGCTGTTTAAATAACCATACTCTTCACAAGCGTCAATTCTTCAGGCAAGAGATTTGAATTACTAGCCATGGATAGGTGTGACTGATACGGCGAGAGTGTCGTGTTAGATAAAACGATTGTATCACAAGGCGTAAATGATATGAAAAGCTAAGGTAAAACCCAAAGGTTACTCTTTGCACTTGCCACGAATGAGGAGTTCCTCAAAGTTGATAGTGCCGTCTGGGTAAATTTCAAGTTAATGAAAAGGTATGCTATAAAGAAATTGTTGTTTGTTTGTGTTTATTAATTATTTAGAAAAAAGGTTTTAGTGCTTCTTTTTTTCATTTTGATGAGACAGCTAAGAAAATCAAACACATTTGGTAACATCATCACTTACCAGAAACAACTTCTCAAATGGCTTTTCTTTGATTTAACGAAGTACCTGTCTAAAACACTCGATATTAGTTCGCCAGTCCTCAGCACACTAAAATGCACACCTTGAACAGTCATAATTTATACACTACCTTCAAAATAATAAAAGAAAGATAAACAATCACAGCAAAATGTTACTTTAAATGTTACGTAAATTACTTTAAAACCTTGTCCTTAAAGGTGACAAAAACGTTTTCTAATCAAGCAACTGTACTTACGAAAAAAATACCTATCAAGATCGATTTGTTTAATCAACGTTACTTGGTCCAACAGTCTGTGATAAATTTTGTACTATCTTCTGAATTGTGAATGAAAAAAAAATATTCTCACCAAAATATCTCAAATTCATTACTTTAAAACCTTAAGCTTGTGAGGAGAAAAAATGAAAGTTTTGCACAAAGGCAATTGTACTTACGGAAAACAATTATATGCACAGCCTTTTCCAAAGGACATTTTAAAATAATCTTCTTTGGTGTCAAGAAGTGCTTTGTTGAAAAAGTCATTATATGGCTCAATCCATCTTTAGCACACTAAAAATCACACGTCCCGCAGTCACAAATTATATGCTATCGTAAAAATATAGTTGAGAGAGAAATGTTAACCCTATTTCTACTAGGGTAGGCTCGAGCGGAGTACGACCCCTACAGGTTTTCCTGCATAACATTAAAAATGGCCATTATTTTTGTCATGATTTTTTGTTTAATTTTGTTTAATTTTATTGGGATTGTTACTTTTTTCAAAAAATTTGATCCTAATAGATTATTGTGACCATGCTTTTAGTAAGTGGCAGTTTTCTCGCGATTCTTTTTGTCGTATTCTGAAATTTTGCGCATCCAAAATCAATATTTTCTCCCTAAGCAGTAAATATCCATAACCAAAAACTTATGTCATCTCATAGTTGATGTAACATTACATTATATGGTGTTTTGGTTTTTAAATTTTTGTGACTTAATAAAGAATATTTCATTATTTTTAAATGAGTGTTAATGAAACATCATTCTATCATTTTTTTCGTCTTCAAGATGTTAGTATGCAGGTGCCAAGGCCGAAGGTTGGATTATTGTTCAACGTTTAATTTGGAATTCAAAAACAAAATATGATTTTTTTAAACATAACAGATTCTTTTTGTCCTAGTGGTATATGTTGCTTATCAGGTATTAGATGTTTTTACAGACTTAAATGTAAGTAACATAAAAAATATAATGAACATTTGTGAAAAGAGTAAACTAATTATGAATAATTTTTTATTCAAATACAGCATAAAGCTCGCTTCGACCACGAATAATATCTCCCTAATTAATTAACATGCATAACGAAAAACTTGTGTCATGTTATAGTTTTTGTAACGTCACCTTATATAGTATTTGTTTTTAAATTTTGGTGAATTTTGCTGTAATTTCTTTGAGGATTATGCTCCTACATTGTTCAGAAAACGTGTACCAACAGATTGATGGGACTATGGTTTTAGTGAGTAGCAATATAGAAAAATCTATTCTGTTTCTATAAGTAATTATGATACGTCATTCCATCAACTTTTTCATCCACGATGTTAGTATGGAGTTGCTAATGCCGAAGATGAGATTATTGTTGAATATGTCATTTTGAAATTCAAAATATTTAAAGATAAAATGTTGATTCCGGCAGATTAATAGGACCATGGATTTTAGCAAGTGACAATAAGAAAAATCTGCATTCTGTTTCTATGAATATTTATGATACATCATTTGATCAATTATCTTTCATCCGCGATGTAAGATTAAAGGAGTCATTGCCAATTTGAGATAATTGTTGAATAATTAATTGTTTTGAATTTCCCCGCAAAAATATGTTCTTTTTATTTCTTTAGATAAAGTGAGAAATTATATTTCACGAATCTTTTTGTCCTACTCAGATATCTCTTTCAACAGGAATTAGAATTTTTTTGCAGGTGCAAATGTGTAATGAATCAGTGAAAATGTAAACCCATTCCTGCATATTTTCCCCATCTAGCATAAAGCTTCCTTTAAGCATGACCAATCACAATCAGTTAATATATGTTAACCAAAAGCAAATGTTACATTATACTGGGTGTAAGGAATTAACTAAACTTTGCAACAGAAATGAATTAGCAACACCCTGACGTCATGGCATCTTACCTGGTGTGCCTGACACATTTCAAGGTAGATTACTTACCTGCTAAATGTTAGAGTACTAGCATTTATCCTTCTAAAATAATATAAGAGGGAGATTCCCCTAGCGTCGAATAGTTTCTAAAATCCTAGTAGAAATAGGGTTAGCGGAAACAATTATCACATTACAGTGCATTAATTTTTATACTTCGAAATATTTAAATTTTCAATGCGAGGCAAAAATAGAAGGTTTTTACATCAGGCAATTGTACTTACCAATTACATTTACAAAAGTTTCCACATAGATCATTTTAAAAATACCAGTCTGTACCACACGAAAAGACGCACGTGCGTCTGTCAATAACTTTATGCTATTTCCAAACCTATAAAAGGAAGTACCTTAAATTAGCTAAAAATTGCATTAGTTTGATGTACATAGCTTCAAAAGACACAACTAAATTCGGCATAATATTGAACATCTAAAACTACTCTGAAGACAACTTTTTCAGTGTACTCTTGTTTTTCTACAATCGATGGTCATGAACTAAAGCTTGTATCATCACTCTATAGATGGATCACCGTGATCTAAAACAATATTTCTTATATACCAGGTGGTTCTGAAGATTCAAATTCCATAAATTGTGAAAGCTAGCTAGAAGAATTTCTTGCCCTGATGATAAACATTATCAACAGTCACCAGCGTTCATATGTTTTTAATATTGCATTCTATGTTATTGAGAGCTGTTACAGGATGACAAACTGAAAGGTTTTATTAAGCTACTATTATTTTCATCATGTTCAATAATGTTTTTGTAATATGTGTTAGCACGATGCCGTCAGCACACATGAATGTTCCTTTAAAATTGTTAGTACCCACATCTCTTTATGGAAAAAGAAATTGATCTCACTGATGATGACATAATAAAATTTGTCTTGACGTACAGGTATTTTTAATGATGTGACTGACGCTTATCAATTGAGTGAGTCTATAACTTGACAGTTTATTGTACAGCGTTACCACTTAAATGTACTACAACGTTTTATCTTTAGATATAATGCAATTAATTAGTTGAAATGAATATCGATTTAAAATATAAATCACCTTCCGGATTACTTATATTAAATTGAAATGTCTGAAATTCAAATGCTACTTTTAAAGTACAAACATTTTCGTAACATTCGAGATTGTATTAGCAAGACGACCAGACACAGAAAATAATTTTCCTTACCATTTCGAGCTCCCGAATATTAGATAGTACAATAGCACCACAGGGAACAACCAATAGCCGGTTCTAACTAAACTGCAGTATCGTCTCTTCAACGCGTTGTAATCTTTCGCTTACGGAGAAGGAGAAATCATGTTATCAAGCACCAAAACATGGAAAATGTGTTCGTCAAGGTGATCTTGAAAAGGATAGGTTATGTATCTGATAACGTCTTAAAGCCTTTCTTAAATGCAAACCATTTTTAGTTTTTCAAGTCCTTTTTCAGTAATATCCTCCAGTATTTCATATTTTGCATGCTTATGTTGAAGGAACCTCGTCCAATGACATAGCAGCGGCCGGGAATGAGAAGCAATGTAGTGCACAATCTTTCCGTGATGAAAACTTATTCAAAATGAAATTCAATACAGCGAAATCTCTCTAGCTCGACTACTCTCTATCTCAAACTTCTCTCTATCTCGAACTAAAGTCTCGTTCCCTTTGTGGTCCACCTAAGGTATTTTCCTTTCTTTATCTCGAACTTTCTCTATCTCGAACAAATTTTTTGGTCCCTTGCGAGTTCCAGATAGAGAGATTCCACTGTATATATGATACAAACTGTACATTGAAGTTAATTTACCGCTTTGTGACGTAACAGATGAAGACAAGTAATCGTACAGCGAATATGAAAACATACGGAAAGCAGCATTAACGTTCCACACATCTTGGTGACGTAGTACTTTGAAGATGTGTGTTAATTGCCATTTTTATATTTCTTTTTCTTTTCCTTCTTTGTAAACTTTCATGAAATTATTTCCACGTTTAGAGCAATACTACATAAACTCTATCCATCATAAATATTAATATTTAAAATCTCAAAATATGAATACACACCAGCTTTTCTTTTGGTTCTTTTCTTAACTAGCAAAATCAATACCTGCCCTTCCCTCTCACCAATCAAAAGTTACGCCAAAAGTAAGAATATCTAATGCTCAATTCATTCACGGTATAAACGGCTGTAATAAAATCTTGCGCGTTACGTATACATAAAACTTTGTTATTATCTCTTTTTTTTAGTCTTTACTTAATTTTTACTTATTGATCACAAAAGACTCGTTATTACACATTTTTCACATTTTATAACATCAATTTTAGTAGCTACAAGTATTCTAGCTCTCCAGCTTTCTTTTATTCATAAGCATCTCACTACTTTTATACCTTAACCAGCTTTCAGCCTACGTTGCGAAGAGTGCCCAGAAAGATGTTTTTTGCCTTGTTTACATCGTAAGTTTAAAATATGAAACGGTGAGTATGTTTCGGTTTGCGATATTAATATTTTCACGCGGATGTCGTGATAATAGTTATACTTCCGTTCCCTGTTTTTTATGGTCTTTTTTTAAATGTACTCATAAATAATTTATTCATTCTTTAGTGTTAATAAGAGCAATTACGCGCATATTAGAGATGTGGATGAAATAAAATCTGAACACCTTTTGTTTATTCTTATAAAATAACTTTTCTGATACATATCTGATACATATCTGATACATATAATCATTTGTTTCCGGGCAGTTGCCTGTAAGATTATGATGAAAATTCATTCACCAATGACGTTGGCAATGTGTTCGAAGAAATCATACCTCTTTACCTCTGCAACACAGAGACGTCTCCTTGAAGAACACGTATAGTTCTTTACGATTGACAAATTCTCGAGGAAAAATTAAAACTCGAAGCATTCCCGAAGTTTATGAAACATCATTAGTGAATAATGTGTTTGAAGAGCACAAAAATCTAAGTAAAATAAATTCATTAACATCCACATGCAAGAGATACACAGTATTAAATCCGAGGTTGGTGGTCATCTTGTCTGTTATGAAAGAGGCTGCTATATATTATGAACTAGACAGAATATAATACATCAGATGTAAAATATACATAACAATACTAAACTCCTTATGGTAGGGAAAGTTCTGAGTAAGATTTATAATATCGTTCTGAAATGATTTACTATGGTCTTCATAAAAGTTTACCTTGGACATGTCAGATTGGACAGATTGTCTCAAAGCCTGAAGAAACAGTAGAAGGACAATAAGATTTTACGATAAAGATTTGTAACCTTTATTCGCGCATGAATTTAGGACTTAGATATGATGCGAATACGTTCGTGTTTTAGAAAATTGAAAGAAAGTCTATTAGCAGGAAATCCAGATGCCTACACATACCCTTTGACACATTTCGAAATTGGCCTTTTCTAACTAATCCTAATGAGATTTCAATTTTCTCTTGACACAAAGAAGGTTAAAATAACATTTTTAATTAAAATACGTTACGATTATTTGCATAACTTTTGACTACAAAATGGTGCACGAAAAAAAAACACGAGAGAAAAAAGTAGTACAAAAACACCTACCATTTTTACGGCTACCAAAATTTTATTACCAACATGTCAGATTTAAACCACGACTGCAAATTATGTGAATATGTTTCCGTGAATTTATATGCTGACTACGAGGGTAGGGGGCGTCTGCGCGTTAAGATCCAGGAACTTAGAATTTAAGTACAAAAATTACTTACTTACTATAAATGTAGTTTGGGTATCTCTATCGTTTTTAACGACTTTTTGAGACTTTAAACTAAAAAAACTCTAGGCTTGGAAAGAACTGAAACATAATGAACGTGATATGCTTCTCTTGATGCCCAAAAAAAATACAAAAATAGAATCGTTTCTCCCATTGCATAAAACACCTGTGAGTTGGCAGGCGTACTAAACTAACATTCAATGAACATAAAACGGTAACGCGAAAATTTTCATAAAAAGATATCAAGCACCCGTATGTTAGTCTACTTACAAAAAAGTCCCTTTGATTCGATTTTGACAGCTGAAATGGCGTACTTACCATTGTAACGGGGGCACGTCAATCGTTTTTGCTTACTTATTTCACCGGATAAAATCTTGCCTTACATACTTAAAATCCAAATTTACAGCAGCGAGTACCCCCGTGTCTGGTCTGGAGCAATCACCACGGCGCGACGAAGAAGGCGCAGGCTGAGCGACGTGATTTAAAGCAGCCTATGTTATAGGAGAAACAGTGCATATGTGAGATTTATTGGTAGAAGTAACCCTTTACATTTTCTTCCCAAGTGCTGCAAGGATGATGGATCGAGTGGGTCTTGAATCGACAACCTTTCGCTTGCCGGGCGGTTGTTCTACCAACTGTACTGTCGATCCGATCATTTCTCCCAACACACGTAGTAGACGAGACGAAGATACTAGGGAGGTAGTATCGGTTCGAAAGCACGGCCGGTAGAGCAATCACCTGGCAAACGAGAGGTCGTGGGTTTAAGTCCTACTTGATGCATCATCTTCACAGCAATTGGGAAAATATTGTGCATGGTTACTTATACCAATACTCAACAAATTTTGGATATTGTGCAAATGCAATATTCACGAGTTTTATACAAGATGTTAAGAATAAACTATTTTCAGCCAACCAAAATTAAGCCAGTGGAAAAAACTAATAGGTTTCTAAATCCTAACATCTGCTAAAAAATATTTAACCAATAAAAAAGGAAAGCAAAAATTAAAATGTCTATAATTCCTACTGGCAAGAAATTTTTAAAAATTTTCTTTTACTCTTAAGGATTCAGATTAACATATATATATGTACATTCACGCATCGAAAATATTTTTCTCTTTTGCTTAAATCTTTGCAATACACATTTCCCGAATTAAATTTTTCCAAGATATTGTAATTGTGATATTAAAATCACATTCAACACTATTGGATTGGCGTTTGTATGACGTTTCAACTTAGTCGGCACGAGGAAGTGCTGTTTTAGTGGCATTATTGTTACGATCAATGCTTTTTATTTTTTAACGAAATTCGGGAAAGGTGTATTCATGGAAAATTTTCCTTTTATTGGGAATATCCTGTCTCTTAATTGCCATTGACTTACAATGTTTTGGCTTGTGTTGGGTTAAATCCACTTAACATGAACCTAATCGGAATTGCTTTTGAATTTTTAAGGCATTCCTGTACTAAATGGACCAAAAAGAGACAAAAATTGTAGTCGAGTCGGGTTAAAGTCGGTAAAAATGGTTCTACTGTAAAAGGAAAAAAGGTCGTACAATAGTTTTGTTGGTAACAAAATATTAGCTACTAAACAAATCTTTCTCAATTTTTATCGAATTTTTTTTTACCGATAAGCCATAAAGAAATCACGTAGACTATGTGACTAGGCTAGGATTTGCTACATATTTTTCCGGCATTACTGATGATAGAATCCAATAATTTTGGAACATCGATTACTTTTTGCACAGCAATGTTCAAAACACTTTGGCACTATACACGCGTCCGGTAAAAAACATTCTCTGTCTATTCATTTACCTTTATAACTAAATCATTCTTTCGCAATGCACAAGATTATTAAATTTGCCTACCTTAAGAGTCTGGATAAAAACATCTTGAACTTTCTTCATCTTGTACAGCTTAATAAGTCTCTTGTATGGTCAATTTGTCGAGCACTGCCTGCAACAACGAAACAACAAGTTGATGATTTTCAACTTGTATAAAAATAGCATGCAGATGGATTAGAAGTGATATCGTTTGACTATGTTGATGGCATTCACTTTCCCGTTTTCAGAAGACACAGCCTCAGTCATAACCATGAAACGATAAAATAAACCAACAAAAGGCAATAATGCAGCCCCACGTCAAAAAGGCGCTCCAAAATATATAAAACAAAACCAAACATGTGGAACAAGACATACGAATCAGAAGTTAATGAAAAATGCAAAGATTTTTAGACCTTTTTGACTAATCCTTATCGTAAAGAGAACGTTAACGCGAATTTAAACACAATACAACATTGTGAAAGAAACAATATAGTAATTTCCTAGATAGATCCTTGGTAGATCTCAGAACACAAGAAAGATCTTCAAACAGAATGAATGCAATTACTTACATCAATTAAATAAACCCAAGGAGAGCTGACCCGAGTGTTACTTAGCGTTACCGAAGAATCACCAAGCTGTGCTGACGACCCGCTATGTTGCGCCACGTTTGAAGTGCCAAGCCCATTGTTGACAGGTATTCTGATTAAATGGCCAACACAGGCGTTACAAATGTGAGAAGATCGGTTGTTGAATCATCACTAGAACAACAACATCTATATGTAGTCTCTTTGTGAATATAGTCATAAAGTTTGCAAAACCAACCAGAAGTGCGCATAAAAGTTCTTGTCGTTTTTGGCGACAGTGTTGGTATGAATAACTAAGACTTCCGTTATAACACACAATGTCAATAAAGACCGTTAAAACAGTTTAAAGAAACCTTACTGTCCGCCATTCTTTAACTTCCCTGTTGCGTCTGCCGTTTACACGTTCGAAGAAAATAAAACCTTAATGAATAAAAGTGTCGATTTAGTATGTGAGTGGAACCAGTATCTATGGTAAACAAATAGCTCGTAAGAAACAAAAGCAAAAAGCTATTGCTGATGGCTTGAAATATTCGTACTTACATTTTAATTTTCTTTTTGTTCATGAATAGTGGACATGATTGATACTTTGTTCTTTATTCATTGATGCGTTGCAGAACTTAAACACTTATTAGAACCAAAAACAATATTTTGATAACACTTCACGAAATGTAACTTAAGTATAAGATGCAACGTAACTGTCTTAAAGCTTTAAAAAATATCAAAAATAAAAAAATGAAAAGTGAGTTGCACCATCGAAAACTTTAAATCTTCTTAAGCAACTGCGGGTTGTATTCGATTATTCGTTTCCACAATTTAAACAAAAAATTACGTTAGCATCAAGTACTTTATTTCCTCTATTCAGCGCCTTTTAAAGGCGCCCACTTCAAATAAGTAACCAGGGCGGTTATTGGTGTTTAGAAAAACAAAATGATTTTTTTTATTTTGTTTCGATTAAGTGAGCTAAAAATATTTCTTTGGTTAGTTTGTAATCTAGGTTCTTTCAATGGAATGTTGGATTTCAAATATTTTAAGTAGTCCTCTTTTTCAAATGCCTTATCCCAAGGCGTACATTTGAGGAAATGTGGTAAGTTAAGTAGGAAATATAAAATATAGTGAATTACATATTTGTATTCTAATAGATTGCGTTTCCTTTAAGGAACCAAATAACACACAACATGGATTGAAATTTTTGATTACCTTAATTCTAACATTACATTACTTGTAAATAAGTGCGGTATTTTATCTCGTGTGGTTAATTTGATGCGCGTCTGTCCATGACGAAGCACGCAAATGTACCATTTAAAGTTCACGTTTTACGATACTGTTTCTCCAAGGTAGAAATTAATCATCATTCTCATTTTTTAACAACTTTTAAATCATTTCTTTTTATCATTTTTAACATTTTTTATGATGCTTATCATCATTTTTTCAAATCATTTTTCGATCATTTTTCGTTCATTTTTCTTTATTGCAGTCATTTCTTTATAAAAATTCAAAAAAATATGTGATGATTTTTAACCATGATATACAACTTCAAAAAAACGCATCGTACGTGGACGTACTCGAAATAAAATTATTAATGCATGAAGGGTTATAGATTCAATCATTTTTTTGTACGTATGTGTGTACGTACGGCGATTAGTTAACCTCTGACCCCATGCCATTTTCGTGCTTTTTTAAATAATATAAAATTGTGCTGGAACGTTCAGTTTCAACGTCACACAGATTCAGTACGTTGTTGGTTATAAAGTGCGTTAACAGTGTTGGATTACAGAAATACGAACCAACAATGTAAAGTATCAATCAAATGATTTTTTTTCCTTTTTTCGTTGTTACTTCTTACTCTTGTTGCTGCCAAAGTTATAAAAGCTCTCTCTCACACACACACACAAACACACACATACATTGGTATATTTTAGTGCTACATGTCAAGTTCTACTTAGAAAAATTTTTCTGCCCTACTACAATTCGCGACACCTTTTCTTAGAACACTTGCACGACTTGATGACTTGGTAAGTCATGACATCTTTCCCACCGCAACTCAGTTTCACATCCTCGTATTTATCTGCAATGCATTGTGAAAAACAGTACAATAGAGGATTTGTGGGCAATGTGTATGATGGACAGAAACCAACACAAATGTTGACTTCACTTTTCACATTGCCGCCTGGACATTCTTTAACTTTTATTATTTTCTTTTCTTTTACCACGAGGCATGCCGAAATACCGTACTTTTGTTGATCAACTTGCATTAAGCTGCCTTCATTTTCGTTCGTTATACTTTTACTCTCGATTGTTTTGTACTTGATGGTCAGTATGAACAGACACAAGAATTTCGAGAGTGACTTCATCCTTCAAACGATAAACTAATAATGGTATTATACATTTTTTATAAACCTTATTTTACAAGCACATAATCAGACATTCGAATAAAATGATAGAATCGCACATTATGCTAAGGATGGTTTTGCTCTGAAATACGAGTTTTAAATATTGGAGAGCAAAATCTTCGCAAAAAACTTATGGATAAATAGTTTTGTAAAACTTACATAGATTATGGTATACATTATGCAATGGAGCTTCCAATGAACGCAGAAGGGAACGCGAATTGCTTAGACGATGAAGCACTGATAGAGATTGGACTGAAATATAACACTGTATTTAAAAATGTATCACTTGAATTTACCTACACTTAAAACATGTGAAATAAATTATCATGAAAAGCTTTTGTAAATATGTATTTTCGTTCATTAATAAGAAGTAAGAGAAATAAAAATTAAAGCGTCCAGTGCATCAAGATTTTCACAATTGAAGCAACGATTCCTGCTATGTGAGTCTATAACCACTGGAAAACTCTGAGCTGTAGGCGTAGTTTCTCCTGTGAAAACCTACGGATACCTCAACATCAGGTGCGATGTATATTTTTCATTCTTTGCCCCCAAAATTTCGTTGGTTATTAAAGAAAAATCTGAACTTCCATTTTAAAAGCTACGATTCACTATGCTAGTTATCGAAGCGAAAATATTGCACCCTGAAGCGCATGCGAAATTCTAAACAGTAGGTAAAGTAAAATCTCAACTAGCATTAACGAGTTATGAATCAGCCATTACGCAGCGATGGAAGCGAAGATATTTCACCGTAATTTAAAGAGTATGTAAAGCAGCGTATATGTAAATGATTTACCTGGTCAATATGGTGTGATATGTTGTCCTTGTTTGGCCTTTTCCAGTTTGTCTTCTTACAGACAGCTTAAAGAGATACTGAGTTTCAAAAATTCAGGCCTATTTATTAGGTGCGAAGACAAGAAACCGAAAAACGTCAAAAGGAGGTGTAACGACTAAAATAGTCTTTATTTAACGGATACTGACTAGTTTGGATGTTGTACTGTGAAATAAAAAGCCCGAGGTCTGCGCCCTTGACCGAGGGCATTGTACTTTACAGTACAACATCAAAACTGGTCAGTATCCGTTTTATTACCTGACTGTATCTGGTCTGCAAATAAATATTCCTTTGTGAACAAAACAAACAAAGTTATATTAAAGGTGCTATTCCCAAGGCACCAAGGAAGATAAAACGCATGTTCGATTTTGATACTTTTCGAATCCAAGATCGTTCGATTTTAAAATTTTGTTAGTACACAAAACAAATTCAAATCATTGTTCATGTGAATTGAGACGAAAAGATGGTTTT
This sequence comes from Hydractinia echinata, assembly GCA_030067915.1. Lineage (NCBI taxonomy): Eukaryota > Metazoa > Cnidaria > Hydrozoa > Anthoathecata > Hydractiniidae > Hydractinia > Hydractinia echinata. The sequence continues at coordinate 278,944 of JASGCC010000089.1, forward strand.
AAGTGAGCCACTTTTTATATTTTTTGTGTGCTATGAAAATGTTTTTTATTTGTTTACGTTTTTATGGTACCATTTTAATAATGGCTTCCGAAATCGGTTAGTATGGCTTCATACAAAGACCTGTTAAAATAAGCCGTAAATCAATTAAATCATCGGATTTTTTCATACTAACCAGTTTTTTGTATCAGTCAGGTAATAATGGTTCGAAAATACAGTTCAGCTTAACATAATCTCCAATCCAAGATATTACTTGAAATATCATACGGTACTAGCATGCAGGAAATGGGTAATGAATAACAGGAAGCTATTGTTAAATCCAGGAGATTCTTTCACTGCGTTTAAATAAACGTCTCATCCTTTGCTACTGAGAAACTGGTCATGAACTCTGGACCGTGACATCCGTGATGACAGATAGATAGATTAACAGTAACCAACTGAACATGTATTGTCATTTTAAAGGAAATTGCATCTGGATGTTTTAATGGTTTAATATAAACAAATTAAAAGAAAAATTAAATATAAAAGGTACGAGCTGTTGTCAGGAATATCGATAGACGTCCTTCTTTAGAAAAATGTTGTATCAACAAGGAAAAGGAGTTTCTTTCGGATAAAAAGACCCTGGAGGGTCATCCGCTACATTTTGTGAACAAATTTGTTGATGTGAAATACTCATGCCAATACTTCTTAATGACGCACGTGGTTGTTTGTTAGCTCCTTGTTATTAATGTTGTTAATATACGTTCCTCTGGTTCACATATTATGTCATTTCATGCAACAAAATTTAACTTATAAATGAAATCTCATTACGATTAGGGTTAGGGTTAGGGTTAACTAATCTCATTACGATTTTTTCTTCAGAAAATACTTTAACCAGTATTTCCCGTGGAATGTTTAGCAAAGGTTTCAGGACTGCATTGGTATAAATTTTGGACTGCATTAATTCTGTCACGGATGGTTTTATCTAGGGCCTGAAAAAGTCGTTTCGACACCTATCTATTCAGCATTTGATTAAAGGTTTTAAAATCTTTTTGACAAAAATTTGACTGACAACAGCCATAGTGCACGCATATCCGCCATATAGATTTTTATGATAGAAAATTAACAGTAAGACGATATTTTAGCTGTTTATCGTGATAGAGAAAAAATTTACTTTAGTTTTTCTAAAGTCGCGCATATGCTGACGTGAATTGTAATTTGTCATTAAAGATTTCCTCGCAAACGACAAAATAGCTGCAAATCAACGTATTTGATGGCAATAATATTTAGTATTCTTATTCTTTTTCTTAGTCTTATTGAATTATTTACCCAGGGAAATTTTCTCAGTTCCTTTTGATTCTTCTCTCAACGAAGGTGATTCTAGTGCATAAAGGATAGATTCACACTTTTGTAGTCTCTGGCATGAATCGGTCGTGGTTTAAATCAAGGATTGTGTTCTCACTGGAAGCGAAAGATCTATATATAGTCGGTATATATGCTAGGTATTTAGCAATCGTAAATGCTATGTCGATGTTTTTAAAAAGATATTAAGGAAATATAATGATAGTTGAATCAAAACATAAAAATAAAAAATAAGTTTTTAACATTGAATTATGGTAATGTAAAAAGAAAGAAAGATTTTTATGGCATATACGGAATAGTAATTTGAAAAAAAAACATAGATCCCAAGGATTTTAAAGAAAGGTACAGTATCGTTGTGCTTGCGTATCAGGTGTTTTCTACTTCAAGGTTAAGTTTTAAGTCGATTGCCTATATTTTAATTTTTTTAACGATCGCTGTTTTCATCGGTTTATTCAAGGCTTTGTATATATTATGTCATGATACACAATTTCGAAAACTTCGGAATTATGGAACTAAAGGGCTCGCTTTAAGATGGTTTACGGATTAACTCTTCCGACGTAAGCAACTAGTGAAATTTTCGACCCTACAGCATTATTGTGTGGAGTTACAAAAGGGTCATTTTTAGGACCAATTATATTCCTTGTATGCTCTAACGATTTCAAAGAATGTTTGAAAAATTGCAGAGTAATACAGTTGCTTTTGCGAAAACAGTTCAACAACCAAAAACCATTTTTTTACAAATTTCAAAATTCGATTGTCAACATTTTTTGGTCAACCCATGTTTCACTTAACGGATAGATAGATAAGCAATCGGAGTTTTGGGCATCCTTGTTCCAAGGGTTTGTTGCCTTTATTGATCTTTATTGGTCTTTATTGATCTGCAAAAGGCGTTCTTATACTGTAGACCATGAAATTATTTTATCCAAATTAAATCATTATGGGATTAGAGGTTTGCCTAAGCAATTGTTTAAATCATACCTTCTCAATCGTAACCAGTATGTGTCTATGAATGGCCACAGTTCTAATCTCAAATCTATTCCAAATGGCGTACCACAAGGCTCTGTTCTAGGACCCCGCCTTTCCTTACTCTATATCAATGACATCTCTGATGCAGTAATTAACTCGGAAACTTTCCTATTTGCTGATGACACTTGTCTCCTATTTTCTCATAAAGATCTCAGCATTATCAAAAGGAAAGTTAACCTTGATCTAAAACTCTTACTACAATGGCTGAATGCTAATAAGATAGCTCTTAACGAGACCAAAACAGAAGTTATCCTTTTCAGAAATATCAGGAAAAAATTAACTATGACATCAAGTTGAAACTAGGTGGTAAACGTCTCTCACTCTCATCATCATTCAAATACCTGGGGGTTTACTTGAATGAAAATTTAAGCTGGTTCTATCATTATAACACCCTTGCTCTTAAACTTCGTAGAGCCAATGGTATTCTCTCAAAATTACGTTATTACTTATCTCGGAAAACCCTACGCACTGTATATTTTGCACTTTTTCACTCTCATCTATCATATGCAACTCAAGTCTGGGGTCAAAATCTTCCACTCAACTCTCGTATTTTTAAACTACAAAAATCTGCAGTTCGCCTCATAACTTTTTCTGATTACTATGCCCACTCTCAACCACTTTTTGATACTCTAAATATACTTCCCCTTGCTGATATAATTTTCACATTAAACGTTTTCTTAGTGTATAAAACTCTTAACAACTTATTACCTACGTATATACAAAATTCTTTCAATCTGACTTATCTGCCAAATACTCATGTCACTAGAGGATGCTCCTACAAACGTCTTTCTATACCATCTATTAGGACTTTAACATATGGTACGGATTCTATTCACTATCAAGCAATAAAAACCTGGAACTCTCTCCAAAAGCATTTCAATTCTATTGATCTTACCTCACTTAGTCTTTCTAGACTTAAATTATTTACCTGTGCATTTCTCCGAAAAAATCACAACTCTTAAAATTAATTTTTTTTGCATATTGCACATAAACAAAAATAGTTTTGAAACTATACCTAAAGGTGGCCTCCTTAGATTAGCTTTTGCTAGTGTTCGGTCTCCTGACTGCTATAGCTTGTATTGTATTATTATTAACATACAACTTTATATACATTTATATATTTATATATTATATACTGTACAATCTATATAGCAGCAAATAAATACTACTACTACTATGTCAAAGCCCCTAAGGGTTATTTGACGGCTAAACAAGACCCTGATACAGGCTGCTTTTGATAATCAGTATATTGGTTAGTATAAATAATTAATGATTTTGTGTCACTGTTATAGTAAAAGCAACTTGATCGAGTCCTCGTTCTTTACATATGGCGGAACGATTTCTTTTGGTTGTTTAAATTCACCCTGAAACAATATTTTATAGTGATTAAATCTTTTAAGAAGCATTATTTATCACCAAAATGTGGTAACGTGTGATTAGATAAAGCTGATTTTGTTGAGATATACTGATACAAGACAACCTAGCTCAATTTACCTGGCTAGGTAGTTTTCATAATTTACAAGTTCAGTACCTCTTTGGGAAAAAGTGTAAGTCTTAAATTGTGGCATCTAGCTGTTTATATATTCAATAAGGAATCAAAAGCTAGCTTAGATAGCTGGCTAGCTAAGTATAAAATATGTTTTCAATGTCTTTCAATGTATGAATAATTTTTTATAAGCAACCCAGGTTGGTTTAAAATTGGATCAAATTTAGCATATTGCTTAGCAACCTTTACTCCTTATAACTATTTACGCTACGCTCCCTCAGCTAGCAACCTTCCGAGTTAAACTATGGTGAAAGTTTTCTTAGAGGAATATATGCTGCGTTTAAACAGCAATATAATGGGCTTTAGCATGAAAAATTCACTACTGATGAACATGATCCGAAGGGTCAAGGTCAGGCTCACATTTCCCGAACAGTGGTGGTAAAATAAAGGTGCTAAGTGCTAGAAACAACCAGCTAAGAAATTTGTGATAAAAAAGGCCTTATGAATTTAATTCCTGCCCCAAAGGGAGATATTAAGCTTTTCTTTCACTTAATATCTTATATATTGTAAAGCTAGAGGGTTATTCAATAATTACAAATTAGGCATTTTTTTACCAATGATAAAGTGTTACGTAATTATTAAATGCCCTCTTAGCTACATAAATATTTTCTTTGGTTCATACGTTTCCAGCTGTATATCCCTTTTGCGGTGTTTTACACAAATTTTGTGTCGAAACGTGATATTTGTCTACCTATCTTACATGTGACTGGTGTGGCTATATTTTGCACAAGTGTGATGTGTTTGCTAGCTAGCTAAACATGGCAGACCAACAAAAATTTAAACTTGCTGTTAAGTAGTCACATCATTTGTTCAAAATTGGAAGATTCATCTGGTCTGACTAAACTAAACTTTTGAAAGAGCACTTGTTTTTTTTAATAAGAAAAAAGAATAAAAAATGTGATTTATTTTATTTAGTAATGGCTTATTACGCCTGCCTATGTACATGTTAGCAAGATAGCTAGCTAGCTGCATGTCTTTTCTCACCCAGCTAGCTAAATTGCCAAAGTCATGTTTTTTACAAAGTTTTAAAAAAGAAACTTTACTTTCATTCAAAATGTCAACAATGAAAATCTGCCAAAATAACATCTTTCATAAAAATATTTCCTGTTTAGTTCACCGTGTTTTTAGTCAATCTTTTTTAACATTTCTCATATTCAGGAATCCTCTTATCTTTTAATGTTTTTGTAACAAAATCCGCCATCTTTATAGTAAAACGTTGCATATGATATGACGTGCGAATAAATTATCGCGCTCAAGGTAAAAAACCCTAAATGTGCCAAATCTCTAAACTTGCTTCTTAGTACAAAGTAAAAAGTTATGTCAAAAGGTCGATATTCTTCATCAAGCGAAAAAGTTAAGATTGCAACTGTACCGATAAAATTGATAAAAAACTTTGTAGTCAAGGAAACAATTATTCTTAGTAGCGTTAACATAAGCAGTGACGAATTCGTTGACAATCGCGATCCTTCTTTATTGATTATTTCAAACGAAGAAGTTGAAAATCTTGTAAAGGAAGAGAAACAACCGGGATTTCTTAAGGAACGCCTGAGCGCCGGCGGTTTAGGATGTATCGTTAACAATCAAATATTATCTGACAATTATTATCATATACGTTTCACGGAGAGGGGTTGATTTTGATGAGCTTAGTAGTCCCAAAACAGCTGCTTGTTTTCCAAACAGACCAGTAAATATAAGAATGTAGAAAAAAAGAAGAGTTAGCTGCTAGCCATCTCTATTTTGTTCTTCAAAGTTTTTGTTGCTAACAATAATATTGATAGATGGTGTCGTAGTAGCGCATTCAGCTTGTAATCATCAGGTTTCAGATTCGAGACCGCACTCCGGCGCACTTTAAATGTATTGTTGTCAGACCGTTTGGTACCATCTATTGACCGCTAATCGGCTTATGTGGCAGACAAACAAGTTAGAGCAATGCTATACGTATCTCTAGCGGTAATGTCACATAGATACGGTCAGAAGTGCGCAGACCCAGCCGTTAAGATGAAATCCCCAAGGACGTTAAAACTTCCCGTTACTTACTTACCTACTTACGACGAAAAACAATAACAGAAAAGTTCGGGCAACAATTGCATAGGCGCATTATTTTATCGTAGGCTGATATATTCTGTTGCTGTTATATTCTTTTAAATGCAATTACCACCTTTAAGTGCAACTTAAACTTGATAATACCATCATGTGATTTCGTTATTCAATTTAGTTATGCGATGCGGTCGCATTATTGAGATTTTAGTCTAAGGTTTGGGTTCTTTAGTACGTACACTGAACTTGGGATCGAGACTGTACCTAGTACTAAAATCTACGGGATTTAAAAATATATTGAAGTGAAATCAAATAACGCAACAAATCATACAAAGCAGGATTTTATTTAAAAACAAGAAAAACGCTAAAGACGTTGTAAATAGCCAAGACTTTTTGAAGCTGCTTTTGTTACGTTTGTAACAAAAACCGAACTTTTATAAAAAGAAACGTCACATAAAGCGAACTTTTGGAAACAGGAAAGATAATCAATCTATTGCTTCCATCTGGGTCCGTTAATTATCTCTTCTACTAATAAATAGCCACAGATGAAGACGATCATTGCCCGTCGATGACAGCTGTAGCTGTCGAAATGTAGCCCAGAATAAACTCGCTTGTTCCACCCGTTCCTGTTGGCTGTGATCTATAGACATCAGTAACAGTTGCGTACTGTGATACGATGGTCATCGCTTACAGCTGTATGTCTGTATCTCTGGAGACAACTGATACCGCTCCCCATCGCTTTACAGTTGAACCAAGTTTACCGAACAAGCTTGATTCCAGAAATTATACATCCAAGAAAAGTGAAGTAGAAAAAGATGACAACGATGCTACGAACGAACCCATTCCCAACGAGCGTGTTCAGTTTTATCTTCCACATTTATCTGCCTTAATTTACTTTAGGGATTCGCTTTATCCTCACAACTATAGAATAGCTCGATGCTAGCTAGCAAGTTAGACTATAACTCTTTAAGAACGTTTTTCCACAGGTTTTCCACAGGTTTTCCACAGGTTTTACAAAGTTGGTTTAGTAGGTTTGGTTTGGATTCTCCCTCCTCCCTCTGCTACAACATATTAGGTGCTAATTACATCTTATCTAATGTGAAGTGGATGTTTACTAATGTGCTTAGGCAAGTTCCAAATTCCATTTCTTTGGGTCTAGTGCTGTGATGTTCAATTCTTAATAGCGGATTGACATTAAATTTTTAAAAATGGAAACAAGAAACTTTCGGAAAATAAGTGCCATATTTAGCTAGCTAGCTAGCTAGATTTATCAGCAAAAATTATATAAAATAGGAACTCTGTTTACTTCAGGGGTTGTGTTTTATTGTGGCCAGCTCAACGAGATTAAAAGCGCCATTTTGCATTTCGGGAATAATTTAGGAATGTATGGAAATGTTTGGAGAATTTTGGATGAAAATCATCAATTTTAGTCAAAAAGTTGCCCAAACTCACTCTTTTGCGGGCATTTGCAGCTTATCAGCACCCTCCTAATCATTATGAAAATTTTTTGTTACCGACTCCTAAAGTGAAAGTTTATTCAAAGCAAAGGAGGTTACATGAGGAGAGTATGGTTATGTTTGGGAACTTGGCTAAAAACATATTCTTTAATAGTGTGCAGAGTGTTTACAAATTCGGTATAAAAAATTGATGTTGGCTGACATTATGAATATATAAAAAATACATTTTCTTTTTGTAGTGATCTATGTTAAATATAATACATTATTAACAATGCCATTTGCAAAAACCAAACGTAAGGGTGCTAGAATAGTTAGCAGTCGGTTGCATAATGGCAGAGTTAAAAATGAGAAAAAATAAAAGTTACATGAGGAGAGTATGATTATGTTTGGGAACTTGGCTAAAAACATATTCTTTAATAGTGTGCAGAGTGTTTACAAATTCGGTATAAAAAATTGATGTTGGCTGACATTATGAATATATAAAAAATACATTTTCTTCTTGTAGTGATCTATGTTAAATATAATACATTATTAACAATGCCATTTGCAAAAACCAAACGTAAGGGTGCTAGAATAGTTAGCAGTTGGTTGCATAATGGCAGAGTTAAAAAGGTTTAAAAGAGTGCACCACAACAACCATCTACCAACAATGATATCACAATAAGTCAACCTTCATCATCTAGCAAAAATATTTTTGATGCAGAACTTCACAATGCTTGTGAGTTTCTAATAAGTGGCGAAGCTGTTGTTAAAACTGGATTGTACGAAAAGACCAAAGAAAAGGAAATTGAAGAATGGAAATTAAAAACTGAAGATACTATATTGGCATATGGAAATAAGTATCATCTTATGATTTCATCCAAATGTGTAAAATGTGGTGTAGATTTTTCAAATACAGCTTGTGTGTGGTGTCAATCATGTGGTCCAGATGTTACTTATTGCAGCAGTTGTTGCAAAGAATTTCATAGCAGTATTCCATTTCATTGCATGAAAGAAATTACTGTGAGTTATTTCTATGATTTATTACACAGTGTTACTCTCAGCCTTTTACATGCGAAACTAAAACTTTATTTTAGGACTGATATAATATGTTTATATTTTTGGTATGGATGCAACTTTGTGGCTTTGTGTGTAACAAAAAATATCTACTGATTCTTTTCATTGGGTTTTAGAATCATTTTGAAGTAAAAGATTATAAATACTTCCGAACGTTGTGCAGCAAACATATACAAATGTGTTCGTCAAGATATACTCGTAATATGACAATTATTGGCGAAAGTGGTTAGTATATACATATATTTGCAACAATTTGTATATATATACAAGACTAAGCAACCGTATTTGTAGCATATATATATGTTATTAAAATTAAAACATAAATTTTCTCATTTAGTGTATTTGCATGAATGTTGTGTGTATTTTTGTTCATGCGATGAAGAACTGAATTCTCTTGTGCAGTACAATGTGTGGCCAGCAACTCCTACCAAACCACTAACAGCTGTGCAATTAGAAGGGAAAATATCACTATTATCTTTTTGTGACGCACTTTAGTTAGTCGGTTGCAATATTTTGTTTGTGCGAGTCAAATGTGAGTCAAAGGAACATATATAATAATTAGAGCTTGTGTAACTTTAATCATTTGTCTAGAGAAAATGTCTTTATCGCTTTTGAAAACAGATGCAATTGACCAATTTAGACAATTTCGCTATGACTTACTTAATTTGAAGACAGTAAGTCCAAATTATTCTTGATTTAGGAAATGTGCAGCTTGCCCAAAGGTAGGAATAAGCTTATGTAGCAATTATGAACCTTACTATCAACTTTAGGATCTCGTTAGAATAGTTTATATATCTAATTGTGAATAAATCTAGAAAAATGGAAGCTTGTTTTATTGTATGGATGCCAATTTTGGGTTGGTCTTGAAAAAATCTTCTTCTAGATCAAAGAAGATGCCAATACGGTCAGAGCAGTTGTTTGTTGCAGATACTTAAGTTGTTAAGTTTATGGAGAAATACGACGATTCATCAGGGGAAACAAAGAAAGTGAGTAATATTTTTCGTTAAATTGGTAGATGTTCATGGTTTTTATATGATGGGAAATTTTGTTTTTTTCATATAAGGAAAAATGGTGACTGACATTTTTCAAGTTGGGTTATGCTGTTATGCTGTTAGATAAGATTTTGCAGGAATCTAATGGAAAAGAATCAAATGTGCATATAGTATACGATATAGCATGTCTTTTAAAGCGACACTTAGAGGTTAGTTACAAAAACTTTCAAATATCAAGTGTATTTGAAAGCGGTTCTTTAACAGAAGAGTGATAAAACAATGTTTTATAATACAATTTTTTATACAGAAAAAACAAACCATGGCGAAGTACAAACATTTCAATTTTGGTATACCTTTGTTTCATTCATATGGTCACAACGGTAATTGCCAGGTAGGTAATATCACTTGTTTAAGTGATTAAGCTGCTTAAGATCATAATATTGTTACTTCAATGTAATGTATACCTAGATAAAGAACTCCATTCGAAGACTAGAGTCATTTAGGCTCATGGACGGAGAATTAATGGAGGTATACATAGGTAGAATAAAGCAAAAGAGGTAAACATGATTAAGTAATGTAGTATTTATAAAAGGTTTATTAATTTAGGAAATACATTGGTAAATCTTTATGAAAAAGCCAATAAAACGATGAAGACGTGCTCTGATGAACTTGATGCTTTTTTCTTTCTTTTAATGAGTGTTACTGACACATCGTTTTAGCATTTTTTGTATTCACGATGTTATTATGGATGTGACAATGCCGAAGGTGAAACTATTGTTGAATATGTAATTTGAAATTCCAAAAATAAAATATTTAAAGCTGAAAACAAAAAATTAGCAAGTGACAATAAATATTTTATCTTTCATCCGCGATGTTAGATTGAAGGAGCCATTGCCAATTTGAGATAATTGTTGAATAATTAATTGTTTTGAATTTCCCCCCAAAAATATGTTATTTTTATTTCTTTAGATAAAGTGAGAAATTATTTCTCACGATTCCTTTTGTCCTCCTTAGATATTTTTTTCAACAGGAATTAGAATTTTTCTACAGGTACAAATGTAAAATAAGTCAGTGAAAATGTAAGCCCATTCTCGCATATTTTTTCTTCCCATGTAGTTTAAGGCTTCCTTTAAGCTTGACCAATCACAATCAGCTAATATACGTTAGCAACAAGCTGACATCGTGACCTCTTACCTGATGTGCTTGACACATTTCAAGGTAGAGTACTTACCTGCCAAATGGTAGAGTCCAAGCATTTATTCTTCTAAAATAATAAAAGAGGGATATTCCCCTTGCGTTAAATAGTTCCTAAAGTCCTAGTAGAAATAGGGTGAAATTAGCAGAAACAGTTATCACATTACAGTGAATTAATTTTTGTACTTCGAAATATTTAAATCTTCAATGCGAGGCAAAACAGAAGGTTTTTACATTAGGCAATTGTACTTACCAATTTCATTTACAAAAGTGTCCACATTGATCATTTTATAAATACCAATCTGTAGCCCACGAAAAGACGCACATGCATCTGTCCAAAACTATATGCTATTTCCAAAACTAAAGAAGGAAGTACCTTAACTTAGGTAAAAATTGCATTAGTTTGCAGTACATAACTTTAAAAGATACAACTGAATTCAGCATAATATTAAACTTCTAAAATTACTCTGAAGACAAATCTTCAGTGTACTCTTGTTTCTCCACAATCGATGGTTGAACAAAAACTTGTATCATAACTCTATAGATGGATCACCGTTGCTCTTAACACAACCGTAAATTATGTTTGTGTCATTTTGTCATCTAAAACAACATTTCTTATTTACCAGGTGGTTCTGCAGATTATAATTCCATAAATTGTAAAAGGCAGAATTTTGTTTACTTCTACTTTTTTTGGGAAAATTTCTCGCCCTGATGATAAACATTATCAACAGTCACCAGCGTTCATATGTTTTTAATATTGCATTCTATGTTTTTGAGAGCTGTTACAGTCAAAGCAATTCAGGATGACAAACTGAAAGGTTTTATTAAGCTACTATTACTTTCATCATGTTCAATAATGCTTTTGTAATATGTGTTAGCACGACGCCGTCAGCACTCATGAATGTTCCTTTAAAATTGTTAGTACCCACATCTCTTTATGGAAAAATAAATTGATCTCACTGATGATGACATAATAAAATTTGTCTTGACGTACAGGTATTTTTAATGATTTGACTGACGCTTATCCATTGAGTGAGTCTATAACTTGACAGTTTATTGTACAGCGTTACCACTTAAATGTACCACAACGTTTTATCTTTAGATATAATGCAATTAATTAGTTGAAATTAATATCGATTTAAGATTTAAATCACTTTCCGGATTACTTATATTAAATTGAAATGTCTGAAATTCAAATGCTACTTTTAAAGTACAAACATTTTCGTAACATTCGAGATTGTATTAGCAAGACGACCAGACGAAGAAATGAATTTTCCTTACCACTTCAAGCTCCTGAATGTTAGACAGTATAATGACATCACAGGGAACAACCAATAGCTGGTTGCTGACTAAACTGTGGTATCGTGTCCTCAACGCGTTGTAATCTTTCGCTTCGTGGTTAAAACAGAGAAGGAAAAGTCATGTTATCCAGCACCAAAAAATGAAAAATGTGTTTGTCGAGCTGATCCTGAAAAGGATAGGTTATGTATCTGATACCGTGTTAAAGCTTTTCTTAAATGCAAACCATCCTCACTTTTTTCTTGCATTTAACCTAAGTAAATCCTCATCCCTTGCCACTCACTTTAAGATGATTACGGATTATCTATTCGGACGTAATCAAGTAGTAAATTTTGACAATGAAATTTTCGACCATACAGCATTATTGTGTGGAGTTCCACAAGGGTCAGTTTTAGGACCGATATTATTCCTAGTATTCTTTACCGATTTCGAAGAGTGTTTGAAAAATTGCAGAGTAATGCAGTTTGCAGATAATACAGTGATATTCAACAACCAAAAACCATTTTCTTACAAATTTTGAAATACTATTGTCAATATTTTGGTCAACTCATGTTTCGCTTAACGGATAGATAGAGAATCGCCATCACAGTTTGGAGTAGACATATGTTGTTACTATTTCAATTTTGTTTAACGGTTTTAGCGAAAGATGGTCGATTTTTTTCAAGCCAGTTGTTATTACAATAAAAACAGGCTCATTTGAATTGCTTGTGTTGAAGATTTTCTTGTGTCAAAAATTTTACATTTGTCGACTCTGATGATTAAATCTGTCCAGTTAACCCATTTTAAAAATGCGTGACAAAGGTTTTGGTTTCCGTTTTTGAGGGCCGCAACAACAGCTGTATCGTCAGTAAATTGAATCCAATGATTTGGTTGCAGTGATTTATTGTACACATATCCGATACATTTGATTTTCTCATTTGAAATCACAATGATCAATGTTTTTATAACGAGATTGAATTGCTAAGGCGACAAACTGTCACCTTGAGGTACACCCCTTTCAATTACAGTCGCTTTTGTTAGAAATACTAGTATGGTACCCGGCATAAGATGACAATATGAGGTCAATAATCTGGAGGCAGATGGTGGTAGTTTAAAGAAATCTCAATAAAGGGTGGTTTGCTTTGCCAAGATTTTGCACAAAAAAAAATTGAATAAGCGAGAAAAATGTCTTTGCGTTACAAACACTTTACTAACTGGCATTGCTAATAGAGAATTCTTGTGATTGTTTCTTAAAAAACAATAACTGATGACAAAGAGCGCGGCAAAGGCAGGCAAGGAAACAGGAAGAGGAATCAGCAAGGCAGGGGTAGGCAAGGCATGGGAGGCACAGGCAAGGGCATAGTAGGCAGGCACCAGAAAATGCATAGGAAGGGTAGGCAAAGGCACGGAAGTGTGGGCAAGGCAAGGGAACGGCAAGGCAGGCGCAGGCACTTAAATAGAAAATCTCCCCCCTACAACTCAAGATCATGTATACTCAATATATTTAAGATATGTATCGTATTAGTCCAGGAGTGTAGAAAGTATTGAGGTGCAAAAATGTCAAACTCAATAGCTCAAAAAAAAGGTCTCAAATTTATATCAGGTCAATATACAGTGAATCATGTTAGCAGAATTATGTGCCAATACAAGTATTTAAACAATCGGTCATAACGCCAAAAAACTATCATTTTTTGATAAATCTGAGATTAAAAGTTAACATGGTTCCAATGACAACAACATTAAAAAGGCAGGATATAGATATAATCAAAGAAGTCCATGAGAAAGGCAAAATGTTTTAGTAAAAAACGCCTTCTTTGGTTTCTTGTGCCTACCAGGTTTATCAACACAAATTCTTTTACCATAAAGTGATAGATCTATTACAAAAACAAAGCATTTTTGAAGCTCTATAAATGAAAGTGATGAATGTATGCAACTGCCCCCTCTACGACTCAAAGATTACTTATTATACTCAATATAATTAATACCATATACTTATGAATACCTGGTTGTTGTAGGTGCAAGATAATTATGCTTTTCCTAGCCCTGTCTAGGATATGAACCTGGATCTCGCATTTGCATAAGTGTCATAGCCATTAGACCAACAAGGCATAAATATATATACATACGAAACTTTACAGGTGAATATTATATACACTTAGGAATTTACAGCACACAGCCTAGTTAATTTAACCTTTTGAGAAATGCTGGTTAAGCCACAAGTAACTGTGTTAGCTGGCGTAAAATGCTTGGTGGAACAATTAATACAAATTGTGAACTGTACCACACATTCAGGTGGAGCACCTTAGTACAGGTATGCAGTATGTCGTAAATTCAATGAAACACACACAACATTTAAGGTGTTTCGGGTGTAATTATATTTTTCAGCAAATAACTTTCCTTCAACTTTAGCTGGAATAAAAACACAATTTACATATTGTGCCATGTCATAGCGAAAACAGTCAGCAAACCTTTTATTTTTAGTTTTCATAAAATGTTCCCTGTGAAACTTAAAATATATATGTATATGCTTTAATCTGCGGTGAGCCATTAGTACAGGTAAACAAACCCTTTCAAAAAAACTTTAGCGCAACTTCTGTTAAATAGAAATACAGGTAATCGCTTGTCGTTAACACTGGGCTGAGTGATTAGTACAGGTATACTGTGTCACATAGGCGTAATACATTTTATTACAAAATTTATTGCAACTTTGGTTTAAATAAAAACAGTGGAAACAGCCCATTGTTACCCTGTCCAGCTGAAAATCACACATCAGTTTTATTTTGTAGAACAAGTTTTCATGACAGTAGGATAAAATCTTATTCGAAACTGAACATATATATACATCAATAGAATAGCAAATATATTGGTTAACTTTAGTACTTAGCTGGAGATGGACTTCATGTTATCCCACATTGGTGGAAAGATCAGGTCAAGTTACAGAAACAGAAATTATCAGGACATTATTTGTACACATATCGGGAAATTAAATAAGAAGTGATCAATATATTTAAAAAATTTCAGTTGGTGTAGATGAATGCATGAGAACTGCTTGTCAGAATTTAAAACGCCTCAGTAATAACAAATGTGCAAGCTGAAAAAGTTTCCCGATATATATATTTATATTGAAATAATTTTGTTTTTGTAACTTAAGCCGCACTGGTGTATGCTCACCGGCAGGGTTAAAATTGTTGATTTCCTGACGTGCCCACAATATAGCTACAATCGTCCACAAAAATATGGCTCCCCACTCCCCCTCCATATTCAATGTTAAGAAGTGCCCTTTGTGGCTAAGCAGCTGAAATGATTACAAATGAGCACACCAACCTCTATATAAACATTGATCATCAGTGGGGACAAAACGTACTATTTGCCGAATATGTAACTATAGCTAGCTAGCTATGTTCTTTGCTAACGTTTGTAAATTTTTTGGTTCTTGGTTTTTGATGTATAAAATTGCCAGAGCCAACAAATTTTGTGCACAATTGTAGCTAGAATAAGCTATGTGATGGGACATTCTTACAGAGTAGAATTATCTCACTCACTGTGTAGTATATGTATAGCTAGCTAGCTAGCTAGCTATAGAAAAATCTGTCCAAAAGAATTTTTCTATGCTAGCTATGTTGCTGATTTTATGCTAGCTAAGATAGCTAATGTTATGCTAGCTACATTGGTAGTTCTATCCAAGCTAGGTAGTTAATTTTATGCTAGCTTTGTAGCTAGCTTTATGCTAGCTGTATATGTAATATGTTTGCTCTATTTTATTCCAGCTACCTAAAAGTCTTAACAAAAGCTAGCTAGCTATTTGTTCTATTATTATTCCAGTTCAGTCGGTAGTTTTATGCTAGCTAGCCTTAGGTGTTAGTGAGAGTAAAAAAGGGTTCATTACATGTAAAAAAATAGTGATTAGCTAGCTAAACATACCTCTTCTTGTTTTCTTGAACAAGCCCTCCCGTCAGTTGCGATATAGCTTAGATTAACGAAAGTTTGAGTTTGAGGCGCTATGTGTCCGAGAAAAGGTCACGTGATATTAGTAAAAGTGATTTATGTATCACGTGGCTAAAAAGTGTAGGCAGATTTAGTCTCAACTGGAAACGTCACCACTTACGCTTGGTACCAATCTTTAAAAAACAACAAAAACTCTATCGCCAAAACATGGTTTTCTCGCTTAATCAAATATTCAAGAGAAAATGACCAGATTAAACTACTGGGCCGTCGCGTTGAAAATTGACGAAATTTGAAAATTTTTGATGTATAGTGGGGGCGAGGTGCGGAAATCCTATATACTCTCCACCGTACTTCCTTTTCCCTTATATTTGGCTAATTAATGAGGAAATGGGCTCCGCTACGCTCCGCAAAAACTGCGTTAAAAAAAGTAACCAATCTCAATATCTCATACCGAGATTTCTCTTTGGCGATTTTATTATTTGATGAATAATTTTTCTTTGCGATTTTTGATTTTCCTTTTCTGAGAAGCATGACAAAAAGTAAAAAAAGAAAAGTTAAAAAAAAGCTAAAAAAATTTTTAAGGTCTGTATTTTGTTGATAACAGGATACAAATGTTGTATATAAATATTTTTTAATTCTTCATTTTTTATAGGCAAATCATCATGCATTTCATCCAAAGAATCTTGCAGCACACTGTGTCAAACAATTATCATCACAAATAGTCATTTAAGTGACGTCATCATGAAGGATAATAAAATCTTTTGGATAACGAGTTTTACAAATACAAGTGATGAAATGCCGCACGTGGACTGCTTGAGTTCGAAGCAAGCATGTTCCCTTGTCAGCACTTTTCTGCAATTTTATCAACAACATCCGTACTGGAATTGGAATGCAATGTCTCCACTATACATTCATTTACCATTTCTAACTCTAGCTTATGTGATTCCAGACAGCTATGATCAAATTGCAATGCTGTACTAAAATGATTGTGAAATTAAATGATTTCATGATTTCACAATTAATTGTGAAATCATGAAAATCAACCCCTCTCCGTAAAACGTGTACGACCTAGTCGGATAATATTTAATTGTTAACGATACATCCTAAACCGCCGGCGCTCGGCTGTTTTCTAAGGAATCCCGGTTGTTTCTCTTCCTTCACAAGATTTTCAACTTCTTCGTCTGAAATAATCAATAAAGAAGGATCGCGATTGTCAACGAATTCGTCACTGTTTATGTTAACGCTACTAATAATTGTTTCCTTGACTACAAGGTTTTTTTAACAATTTTATGGTACAGTTGCAATCTTACGTTTTCGCTTGATGAAGAATATCGACTTTTTGACATAACCTTTTAATTTGTACCAGGAAGCAAGTCTAGAAATTTGACACCTTTCAGATTTTTTATCTTGAGCACAATGGGCGCAACTGGCCTTTTACACAAAAGTTGTAGTAAAATACTGCAATCGTTTGGAAACCGTTTTTGGATTTTTTCATTTAACTCTTGCAAGGACTTTAGAGTTTCCTTTAGCCGGATGTCTGGTGATAATTGTTGAGCATTGTTGTTCGTTTTATAGGAATCTTCAACAGAATCATGCCTCAGTTTGGACAAACACTCTCCATTCGAAGTTATTACCCGTTTAATTTCATAAGAGCTTATGTAACTATTTTACATAAGTGCTTACGTAGAAAATACTTTATGTTTGGCTTCGGTCACATGTATTAACATTTTTGCATTTGGATAAGTATTTGATTCTTATATAAAAATAGTTAGATGTGAACGTTGCTTAAAAGAAATATTTTATACAAATACTAAGGGTAAGAATTATAAAAGACGAATCAACATAAGAACAATGGAAGGTTTTATTACATTTATTACATGAAAAACTTGCTCTTAGGCAGAATTTTTAATACGTTGGGACTTTGCGAAACTTGCATTGATTCCAGGTAGCTAAAATTTGTGATATACTGTGCAAATAATCGTGTTAAGCTTCGTTGCCATCTAGCGTCAATTCGCGAATTAGATATAATTTTTTAACGCCTAAAGTAAAAACGTCGATGACTAATTAGCACACCTGTTTTATCTCGGATTAGCGCGCGGGCTAATTATCAATTTTTTGATATTTTAACGGGAGTTCGCGCGAACACACTTTCGTATTAAAAACATTGAGCATATGATATGTGCAAAAGACATTTCTAAAAATATTTCTTTTTAAAACAGCGGACCAAAAGGGTATATCTTTGAAAGATTATAAATTAATTCATTCGAAAGATGGCGATATTCTCCATTTTCCGTCGTTTTACAAAAAAATCATCGACCTAAATTCTTGACCGTTTTCTATTTAGATTTTCCCTTTTTCTTTTAATTCATCTCATGAAAATACATAATGAAATGTCCTCCGCGATAATATTAGACATATTTCATTAACAAGAAAGAATTAAATCAGCGATTATTTTACTTGTAATGGAAACGTCCTCGGGCTGATACGCATTCTGATTAAATCTGAGGTCACAAATTAGCGCAAGAAAATGGAAGCTTTAAAGGCCGAACAAAATGAATAATAAGAAACATCTAAGGTTGAAAACAAACTTAGTGGTTCTTTATGTAATAAGTGTATTTTAATATCATAAAATTATTATTATTTCATATCTTTACATAATAAATAATAAGTACTAACACCAACTAGAGTAAACAAAAACAAAAACGTATAACAAACATTAAAAAAGATGCAATAATAGATAAGCCATGTAAATTAAATATGCAGATTTAAAATATAAAGTGAGGTGAGTTCCTATTTGAAAATTTCGAGTGACTGAAAAGCATGGACATTGTTAAAAGAAATTTTTTTTTTCTCTGGTACATGATAAAAAGATATGGGATGAGGTGTTTTTAATTTTTGGATTTTTGTTATCCGCCTTTCTTCCTGACCTTATTAGTATCCTCGAGTTTAATAGCTGCTGAAGAAAAGTTTTTTACTATCACGATTGGGGAACAAAGAAACATGTTTACAAAGTACGTAGCCCTACATAAACAGAGCCGGGAAATTTTTTTTAATTGATAACAAATTAGTCACTTTTCGCCGACTAGTTTTACAAACTTTTATAAAAGCATATACAAAGTAATTTACTACAACTTCGCTTTTTATATAACAAAAGTTAAAAAGACCCAAAATAACGTGTTTAGAATTTTCATGCACAAGAGAAAAAGGTGGTTTCTTTTCCGACTTTTTTTACCAATAAAGTAAATTTTTAGGACTAATTCTAAGAAAAGAAACTTTTTAAAGCCCAATTACATGGCACAACACAAAAGGAAGGGTGTCATATCCTTTAGCTGATAAATTGACAGATTGGTTGAAGTTTGGTGACTTTATTGAAGTCGATGTGAATAAAATAAATTTTATTTATTGTACAGATGACATGCCAATGTTTACAAAGGTTTTCGACAGTTTGGAGATTTTGTGCATGCGCGCGCATTAGGGTAGGTCAAAAGAGGACTATAAAATTAAAATTCATAGATTTTTTTAGAAACCAGATCGAAAAATCACTAGATATTTTCAAAGTATATTTTTCTCTTTCCAAAGAAAGTATCCCCTATTTTAATTGAATATTACTTGCGTGATGACTGTGGTCTGTGGTCTGTTTTTCATATTTTCCACCTACCGTAGTGCGCACACATGTCTCTTATTCCCAACGTAAATCATAGAATTACATTTCATGGTAAATCGTCTATATATTTCATGTTATTTTCATGATAGCAGGTAAAAAATCTTTGAATAAGATATCCCTATGTTGTCGTATTACGAAAAGTTAAAACACATAAAAAGAGATATTTGGAACTAAAAACATTGTATTTTCAACTATAAAACTTTAGTATTTGACTGTTCGCCAGATTTTTTACACGCTTTTTTATAAGCAACTTTTCTCTCACAACAATAGATTCAAATGCAGATTTGTAGGATAAAAATGGAATAAAAATGGCAAAAATAGCGATACAACAAGAACTGCCCATATTTGACTAATGCTGTAAGTTTCGCACGATATAAGCAGCTTCAAGCCTCAGCAAAAAAAATTTATGGCTAATAAAAAACGTCTATTAAGCACCTGAGAGCTACGAGGATAGAATAAAGAGAAAACCAATTATTTATATTATAAAAGATTGTCCTCTTCAAATCAATCACAACCTACGCTCCCTAATTACTTCTTTGTTAAATATATAAACCGTTAGATTTAAATTTTACGATTTGTAAAGAAACTACATCATCAACATCTCTTTTTCTATCCCCCTAGCTAAAAGTAAGGACGTTTAAGAAAAGAAAATTCATTTACCAATTAAATATTTGCCTATGCAAATATTTTATATTTCGTCCTCTATAAAACAAGAAGATATAAATGATCTCGTAATGCCATAATTAGCTGTTTAAATAACCATACTCTTCACAAGCGTAGATTCTTCAGACAAGGAATTTGATATACTAGTCATGGTTAGATGTGACTGATGTGGCGAGAGTGTCTAGTTGAGATAAACGAGTGTTTCTACATGGCATAAATAATTAGAAAGCTAAGGTAAAGCCCAATGGGTACTCTGTGCACTTGCGACGAATGAAGAGTTCCTCAAACTTGATAGTGCCATCTGGGAAATCAAATTTTCAGTTCTCAAGTTAATAAAAATATTTGCTAGGAGGAAATTGTTGTTTGTTTGCGTTGATTAATTTGGCATTATTTACATCAAAAGTTTTGGTTCTTCTTTTATTCATTTTGGTGAGACAACTGAATAAGAATCCAAATACTTGATTTTGAAATAAAAAAAGTTTTAGTATTTGGTAACATCACTTACCAGAAACAACTCCAATCAAGCTCACGAGAGCTTTCGCATTTTCAAATGACTGTTTTTTTATTTGACGAAGTATCTGTATAAAACACTTGGTAATAGTTCGCCAGTCCTCAGCACACTAAAATGCACACGTTGAACAGTCATAAATTATATACCATTCTCAAAATAGTAAAAGGAAGATAAACAATCACAACAAAATGTCTCAAAGTAGTAGATAATTTCAGAATTTACAGTGCATAACCTTAAAACCTTATATAATGTGAGAAAAACGTTTTCCAATCAGGCAACTGTACTTACCAAAAAAATACCAATCAAGTTTGATTTCAAAAAATATTCTTCAACCAAAGGGACATGGTCCACCAGTCTTTGGCACACTACAAAGTACACATGCAACTGTGTTAAATTATATATCAGAATTGTGAAAGGAAAATAAATATTCGCACCAAATTATCTCAAATTTATCACTTTCAAACCTTAAGCTTATGAGAAAAAAATGAAAGGTTTTACACTTGAAAGTTTTGCAATTGTACTTACCTGAAACAGTACTAATTAAGTAATTTTATTCACAGCTTTTCCCACATAATTTTCTTTGGTGTCACGAAGTGCTTTGTTGAAAAACTCATTACATGGCCCAATCCATCTTTAGCACACTAAAAATCACATGTGCAGCAGTCATAAATTATATGCTACCGTGAAAATTATAAATGAGAGAGTCTTCGCCCAAGAATATCTTAACCATATTTCTACTAGGGTGGGAACGAGTAGACAACGGCCACTGCAAGTGTTCCTGCGTAACATTAAAACTGGCCATTCTTTTGGTCATGATTTTTGTTTAATTGGGATTGTAATTAAACTTTTTTTAAAAAATTTGATCCAACAGATTATTGTGACCATGCTTTTAGCAAGTTGAATTTCTCTCGTAATTCGTTTTGTCCTATTCAGAAATTTTGCTCATCGAAAATCTATCAAAGTATATGAAAAAAATGTAAACGCGTTATTGCATAATTTTTTCCCCATATAGCATGAGGCTTTCTTTCAGCATGAATATTTTCTCCCTAAATAGTAAATGTGCGTAACCAGAAACCAATGTCATGTCATATTTGATGTAACGTTACATTATATGGTGTTTCGGTTTCTAAATTTTTGCTTCTTTTTGCTTCTTTTTTCCTAATATTTCTGAAAAAATTGGTGCCAAAGATTGATAGGAACTTGCTTATAGCAAGTTGCAATGAAAGAAATATTTCATTTATTTACAATGAGCGTTATTGACAAATCATTCCATCATTTTTTTTTCAAGATGTTAGTATGGAGTACCAATGTCAAAGGTGAGAATATTGTTAAATATTTAACCTGAAATTCAAAAATAAAATATGTTTTTTACCTATAAATAAGCTGACAAAATATTTCCCTGATTCTTTCTGTCCTAGTGGTATACGTTGTTTTTCAGGAATTAGATTTTCTAACAGAATTAAATGTAAAAAAATACAAAAATGTAATAAATTTGTTAAAAAAAGGAAACTCATTATTGCATCATTTTTTCCCTATATGGCATAGACTTCTTTGAGCATGAATATTTAATGCCTAATTAGTTAATGTGCATAACCAAAAACTTACGTCATGTCATAGTTGATGTAACATTACAATATATAGTGTTTTGGTTTCCAAATTTTTGTGACTTTTTGTATTCATTTCCCACGGCCAATTTGATCTTATTTTTTCTGGAAGATTTGGTGCAAAGAGATTTGGGACCATGTTTCGTTCTTTTTCAATGAGTGTTAATGAAACATAATTCTATCATTTTTTTCTTCAAGATGTTAGTATGGAGGTGCCAATGCCGAAAGTGAGATTATTGTTGAATATTTAATTTGAAATTAGAAAACCAATTATTATTTTTTATATCCATAGATAATGTGAAAAAATATTTCCCTGATTCTTTTTGCCCTAGAAGTATATGTTGTTTATCAGGTATTAGGTTTTTTTACAGATTTAAATGTAAAAAAAATTAAAATTTGTGAAAAAGGTAAACTAATTCTTGCATAATTTAATTATTCAGATATAGCATAATGCTCACATCGGCCACGAATAATATCCCCATAATTAGTTAATATGCATAACAAAAAACTTGTGTCATGTTATAGTTGTTGTAAGGTCACCTTATATGGTATTTGTGTTTAAATTTTATTAAATTTTGCTGTAATTTTTTGAGGATTATGCTCCTATATTGTTCAAAAAAGTGTCCCAACAGATCGATGGGACTATGGTTTAGTAAGTAGCAATAAAGAAAATTATATTCTGGTTCCATAAATACTTAGGATACATCATTCCATCAACTTTTTCATCCACGATGTTAGTATGGTGGTGCCAATGCCAAAGGTTAGATTATTGTTGAATATTTGATTTTAAGCTCAAAAAGAAAATATGACTTTTCATATCAATAAATAATGCGACAAAAGATTTCCCTGATTCTATTTGTCCTAGTCGTATATGTTGTTTATCAGATATTAGATTTTTTTAAATGTAAACAAAACACAAAATATAATGAAAATTTTTGGAAACAAGTAAACTCATTATTACATCATTCCCCCTATATAGCATAGACTTTATTTCAGCATGTATATTTACTGCCTAATTAGTTAATGTGCATAACCAAAAACTTCTAGTTGATTAAAAATTACATTATGTAGTGTTTTGGTTTCCAAATTTTAGTGACTTTTTCATTCATTTTTCGAGGAAAATCTTAATTTTTTCTGAAAGATTTGATAAGAGATTTTGGACCATGCTTATAACAAGTGACAATGAAAAGAATATTTCATTCTATTTTAATGAGTGTTAATGACACATCATTATAGCATTTTTTGTATCCACGATTTTAGTGTGGAGGGGCCAATGCCGAAGGTGGAATTATTGTTGAATATGTAATTCTAAATTCTAAAAAAGAATTAGCAAGTGACGATAAAATAAATATTAAAAATATTTCCCATTCTGTTTCGATGAATATTTATGTTACATCATTTCATCAATTATGTTTCATCCGCGATGTTACATTGAAGGAGCCATTGCTATTTTGAGATATTTGTTGAGTAATTAATGGTTTTGAATCCCCCCTCCCCAAATATGTTCTCTTTTTGTTTCTGTAGATGAAATGAGAAATTATTTTTCACGATTCTTTTTGCCCTACTCAGATATCCTTTTGAACGTGGATTAGAATTTTTTTACAGGTAAAATTACAAAATAAATCATTGAAAATGTAAATCCATTTCTGCACACTTTTCCCTATTTACCTTTAAGCATGACCAATCACAATCAGTTAATATACGTTAACCAAAAACAAACGTTACATTATACTGGGTGTAAGGACTTAACTAAATTTCGCAACAGAAATGAGTTAGCAACACGCTGACGTCATGACCTCTTACCTGGTGTGCTTGACACATTTCAAAGTAGAGTACTTACCTGCCAAATGCTAGAGTCCTAGTATTTATTCTTCTAAAATAATAAAAGAGGGAGATTCCCCTAGCAGTGAATACTTCCTAAAATCCTAGTAGAAATAGGGTTAAAGTGGCGGAAACAGTTATCACATGACAGCACATTAATTGTTATACTTCAAAATATTTAAAGTTTAAATGCGAGGCAAAAACAGAAGGTTTTCACATCAGACAACTGTACTTACCAACTACATTTACAAAAGTTTCCACATAGACCATTTTAAATATACCAGTCTGTAGCAGACGAAAAGACGCACGTGCATCTGTCAAAAATTATATCTCCAAAACTATAAAAGGAAGTACCTTAAAGTAGGTAAAAATTTCATTACTTTGCTGTGCATAGCTTTAAAAGACACAACTAAATTCAGCATAATATTGAACATCTAAAACTACTCTGAAGACAAATTTTCAGACTACTCTTGTTTTTCTACAATCGAGGAAATAAAACTTGTGTTACCACTCTATAGATGGATCACCGTTGGTCTTAATCATTTTGTCATCTAAAACAACATTTCTTATATACCATGTGGTTCTGCAGGTTCTAATTCCATAAATTGTGAAAGGCAGAATTTCGTTTACATCCTCTTTTTTGGAAGAATTTCTCGCCCTGATGATGAACATTATCAACAGTCACCAGCGTTCATGTGTTTTTAATAATGCATTCTATGATATTGAGAGCTGTTACAATGAATGCACTTGAAGATGACAAACTGGAAGGTTTGTTAAGCTACTATTACTTCCATCATGTTCAATAATGTTTCTGTAATATGTTTTAGCACGATGTCCTCAGCACTCATGAATGTTCCTTTGAAGTTGTTAGTACCCACACCTCTTTATGAAAAAAGAAATTGATCTCCCTGACGATGACCATAACTAAATTTGTTTTGACGTACGGGTATTTTTAAAGATTTGACTGACGCTTAGCAATTGAGTGAGTCTATACCTTGACAGTTCATTGTACAGCGTTACAACTTAAATGTGCCACAAAGTTTCACCTTTAGATAACCCGTTGTTTAACATTTCCTGATATAATGCAATTAATTAGTTGAAATGAATATCGATTTAAAATATAAATCACCTTCCGGATCACTTATATTAAATAGAAATGTCTGAAATTCAATTGCGACTTTTAAAGTACAAACGTTTTTGTGACATTCGAGATTGTAGTAGCAAGACGACCAGAAAAAGAAATGAATTTTCCTTACCACTTCAAACTCCCGAATGTTAGATTGTATAATTTCATCACAGGGAACAACCAATAGCTGGTTGCTGTCTAAACTATAGTATCGTCTCTTCAATGCGTTGTAATCTTTCGTTTACACCAGTGGTTAAAACAGAGAAGGAGAAATCATGTTATCAAGCACCAAAAGATGGAAAATGTGTTCGTCGAGCTGATCCTGAAAAGGATAGGTTATGTATCTGATACCGTATTAAAGCCTTTCTTAAATGTAAACCATCCTCACTTTTTCCTTGCTTCTAACCTAAGTAAATCTTCATTACTTGCCGACGTCACTACATTGATCTTTATTCTTTCTTTTTAATTGATACTTGGATGGACCCCATGTCCTATTTTTAAGCCCTTTTTCCATAATATCCTCCAAATTTACATATTCCGCATCCTTAGGTTAAAAGAGCCTTGTTCCTTGATATAGCAGCGGCCGGGAATGAGAAGCAATGTAGTGCGCACTATTTTCCTGTGATGAAAACTTATTAAAAATGAAATTCAATATGATACAAACTGTACATTGAAGTTAATTTACCGCTTTGCTACGTAACAGATAAACACAAGTAATCGTATAGTGAAGATGAAAACATGCGGAAAGCAGCATTAACGTTCCATACATCTTGGTAACGTAGTACTTTGAAGATGTGTGTTAATTGCCATTTTTATAATTTTGTTTTTGTTTTCTTTCTTTGTAAACTTTCATGAAATTATTTCCATGTTTAGGGCAATACTACACAAACTCCATCCATCACAAATATTAATATTTAAAATCTCAAAATATGAATACACACCAGCTTTTCTTTTAATTCATTTCTTAACTAGCAAAATCAATACCTGCCTTTCCCTCTCCCCAACCAAAAGATCCACCAAAAGTAAGAATTTCAAATTCTTAATCCACTCCAAATATAAACGGCTGTTATAAAATCTTGCACGTCACATATACATAAAAGTTGGTTATTGTTTCTTTTTTTCAGTCTTTACTTAATTTTTACTTCTTGAGCACAAAAGACTCGTTATTATACAGTTTACACTTTTTGTAACATCGACTTTGGTAGCAGCAATCCGTATCTCTGCTTAGGTACTTTTCTGATAGACGTCCTCTCAGTAATACGCTATTAGATGGCATGGAATTGTGAAAATCTTTAAAATTGTTATACTGGTAAGTATTTAAAAGTGCTCCTCCTTTCTTTTATTCATAAGCATCTCCTTACTCTTATACCTTAACCAGCTTTCAGCCTACGTTGCGAAGAGTGCTCTGAAAGATGTCTTTTTGCCTTGTTTACATCGTAAGTTTAAAATATGAAACGGTAAGTATGTTTCTGTTTGCGATCTTAAGATTTTCATGCGGATGTCGTGATTTTTCATGCATCACACTTTTATATGACTACGATAATAGTTATACTTTTGTGCCCTGTTTTTTTTTTTGATGTACTCATAAAGATTTTATTCCATCTTTAGTATGAGCAATTATGTGCATATTAGAGATGTGGATGAAATAAAATCCGAAAACCGTTTGCTTAGTCTTATAAAATAACTTTTCTTATCTGATGCATACAATCATTTGTTTCTGGGAGTTGCCTGCAAAATTATGATAAAATTCATTCATCAATGACGTTAGCAATGCGTTCGAAGAAAACATACCTCTTTACCTCTGCAACACACAGACAACTTCTTGTAGAACTCGTATAGTTCTTTACTATTTACAATTTGTCGAGGAAAAATTTTAAACTCGAAGCATTCCCGAAGTTTATGAAACATCATTGATGAATAATCTGTTTGAAGATCGCAAAAACCTAAGTAAACGAAATTGATTAACATCCGGATGCTCGTTAAGAGATAAACTAAATCCGGGGTTGGTGGTCATCTTGGATGTTGTTATAGTGGCTGCTATATATTATGAACTAGACAGAATATAATACACAACAATACTAAGCCCGTTATGGTAGTGAAATTTCTGATTAAGATCTATAATAGTATTCTGAAATGCTTGATTTACTATGGTCTTCATAAAAGTTTACCTTGGACTTGTCAGAGGGCTTTCTGTCTCAAAACCTGAAAAAACAGTTAAGAGGGACAATAAGATTTTACGGTAAACATTTTTGACATTTATTCGCGCATGAATTTAGGACTTACATATGATGCGAATACGTTCGTGTTTTAGAAAGTTAAAAGAAAGTCTATTAGCAGGAAATCCAGATGCCTACACATACCCCTTTGAATCATTTAGAAATTGGCCTTTTCTAACTAATCCTAATAAGATTTTTTAAGGTTAAAATAAATTTTTTAACTAAAATTCGTCACGATTATTTGCATAACTTTTGACTACAAAATGGTGCACGAAAAAAAAAACACGAGAGAAAAAAGTAGTACAAAAACACCTACCATTTTTACGGCTACCAAAATTTTATTACCAACATGTCAGATTTAAACCACGAATGCAAGTTATGTGAACATGTTTCCGTGAAGTTATGTGCGAACTACGAGGGTAGGGGGGTCTGCTCGTTAAGATCAAGAAACTTAGAATTTAAGTACAAAAAATACTTACTTACTATAAACGTAGTTTCGGTATCTCTATCGTTTTTATCGACTTTTTTGAGACTTTAAAGTCAAAAAACTCTAGGCTTGGAAAGAACTGAAACTTAATAAACGTGACATGCTTGTCCTGATGCCACAACAAAATACAAAAATAGAATCGTCTATCCCATTGCATAAAGCACCGGTAAATTGGCAGGCGTACTAAACTAACATTCAATGAACATTAGTGTGCAATAGTAACGCGAAAATTTTCATGAAAAGATATCAAGCACCCGTATGTTAGTCTACTTACAAAAAAGTCCCTTTGATTCGAGATTTTGACAGCTGAATTGGCGTACTTACCACTGTAACGGGTGCAAGGCAATCGATTTTGCTTACTTATTACACCGGATAAAATTTTGCCTTACATACTTAAAATCCAAATTTACAGCAGCGAGTACCCCCGTTTCCAGGTGTCTTTTCTGGAGCAATTACCACGGCGCGGCGAAGAAGGCGCAGGCTGAGCGACGTGATGTAAAATGGCCTGAAATTGTGTTGGAATATAGTTAACATAGTCCATCACCAGCCTATGTTATAGGAACAACGGTGCATTTGTGAGATTTATTGGTAGAAGTAACCCTGCTCATTATCTTCCCAAGTGCTGCAAGGATGATGGATTGAGTGTGTCTCGAATCGACAACCTCTCGCTTGCCGGGCGATTGTTCTACCAACTGTACTGTCGATCCTTTCTCTCTAGCACATGTAGTAGACGAGACGAAGATACTAGGGAGGTAGGATCGCATCGATAGTACAGTCGGTAGAGCAATCGCCCGACAAACGAGAGGTCGTGGGTTTAAGTCCAACCCGATCCATCATCTTTGCAGCACTTAGGAACACATTCACATGTTTTACACCAGATGTTAAGAACAAATTATTTTCAGGGAACCAAAAAATAAGACAGTGGAAAAACTAATAGGTTTCTAAAAACTAAAATCTGCTAAAAAATATTTAACCAATAAATAAAAAAGGAAAGCGAAAAGTAAAATGTCTATAATTCCTACTAGCAAGAAACTTTATAGATTTTTTTTTACTCTTAAGGATTTAGATTAACATATGTACTTACCAATAGACATCCAAAAATGGGATCTTTAACTGTATATATATCCAAAAAATTTACAGGCGTCCAATGTCGAAGTTTATAAGCATCTTGAAAGCTTAAAAACATCTGTTACAGTCAAAAATTATGTTTTTCTCCTGATCTGGTTCGCCGAATTTAGTAAATTCACGCATCGAAAATATTATTTCTCTTTTGCTTAAATCTTTTAAAATTGTTTTGTTCCCTCTTTGGAGCATTTATATGTTTTTATATGGCAACGCGCGAAAAGAATCCTTTTCTTTTTGTGATTAGCGGACACTTTTAAGGGCTGGCGCAATGCAATACACATTTCCCGAATTACATTTTTCTAAAATATTATAATTGTGATATTAAAATCACATTCAACACTATTGGATTGGCGTTTGTATGACGTTTCAACTTAGTCGGCATGAGAAAGTGGTGTTTTAGTGGCATTATTGTTACGATCAATGCTTTTTATTTCCTAACGAAATTCGGGAAAGGTGTATTGATAGAAAATTTTCTTTCTATTGGGAATATCCTGTCTCTTAATTACAATTGACTTACAGTGTTTTAGCTTTTGTTGGGTTAAATCCACTTAAGATGAACCTAGTCAGACTTACGTTTGAATATAATTTTTAAGGCATTCCTGTTCTAAATGCACCAAAGAGAGACAAAAATTGTAGTCGAGTAGTAATTACTGCGACGATACTAACAGATTAGGAAAAAATAAAAGTATTGGTCTGTCTTTTCATTTACCTTCATAACTGAGTCATTCTTTCGCAATGCGCGAGCTTATTAAATTTATTTACCTGAAGATTCTCGATAAAACATCTTAAACTTTCTTCATTTTATACAGCTTAATAAGTCTCTTCGGTGATCAATTTGTCGAGCACTGCCTCTAACAAAGAAACAACAAGTTGGTGATTTTCAACTTGTATGGAAATAGTATGCAGATGGATTGGAAGTGATATTGTTTGACTATGTTGATCGCATTTACTTTCTCGTTTTGAGAAGACACAGCCTCCGTCATAACTATCAAACGATAAAATAAAACAACAAAAAACAGTAAGGCAGTTCTACGTCAAAAGGGTGTTCCAAAATATACAAAACAAAACCAAACATGTGGAACAAGACATACGAATCAGAAATTAATGAAAACTGCAAGGATTTTTAGACCTTTTTGACTAATCCTTCTCAAAAAGAGAATGTGCTGCGAATTTACATACAACGCAACAGTGTGAATAAATCAATATTGTTATTTACTTGATAGATCCTTGATAGATCTCAGAACACAAGAAAGATCTTCAGACAGAATGAATTCAAAACTAGAGCAAAAAGTTTAAATACTCACATTGATTAAATAAACCCACGCAGAGCTGACTCGCGTGTTACTTAGCACTACTGAAGAATCACCAAGCTGTGACGACGTCCCGGTTAGTTAAGCCACGTTTGAAGCACTAAGCCTGTTGTTGACAGGTATTCCAATTCAATGACCAACACAGGCATTACAAATATTAGAAGATCGGTCGTTGAATATTCACTAGAACAACAACATCTATAAGCAGTCTGCTTGTGAATATAGTCGTAAAGTTTGTAAAACCCACCATAAGTGCGCAGAAAAGTTATTGGTCGTTGTTAGCCACAGTGTTGGTATGAATAACTAAGACTTCAGTTCTAACTCACAATGTCAATAAGGCCCTTTAAAACAGTTTAGAGAAACCTTACTGTCCGCCATTCTCCAATTTTCACGCTACGTCTGTCGTTTACACTTTCCAAGAAAACAAAACCTAAGTGAATAAAAGGGTTGATTAAGTATGTGAGTGCAAACAGTATCTATGGTAAACAAATGGCTCGTAAGAAACAAACGAATCAAAAAACCTATTGCTGATGGCTTGAAATATTCGTACTTACATTTTAATTTTCCTTTTTGGTCATGAATAGTGGACTTTCAAACTTTTTTATTTCAAGACATGATTGATACTTTGTTCTTTGTTCATTGATGCGTTGTGGAACTTAAACACTTATGAGAAGCAAAAAATTTTGATTTTGTGAATATTTAGATATAAAATGCAACGTACTGTCTTAAAGTTTAAAAATTAATAAAAGGAGAAATTAGAAAGTGAGATACCCAATAGACAACTTTGAAACTTTTGAAGCCACTTTGAGTTGTATTTGATTATTCGTTTTAACAATTTAAACCAAAAAGTTACGTTAGGATCTAACTACCGTATTCCCTCTATTTAGCGACTTTTAAAGGCACCCACCTAAAATAAGTGACCAGGGCGGTTAAGCGTCTCGTAATAGGAAAATAAATTGATTTTTCTTTTGTTTTGTTTCGATTAAGTCAGATGAAAATATTTTGTTTTGTTTCGTTTGGTTTGTGATCTAGGTTCTTGCAATGGAATCTTGGATTTAAAAATTTTTAGTAGCCTCTCTCAATTGCTTTCTCTCAAACAAGCGCCAATTTCTTAACGGAATAAAAATAATAATGGCCTAGGCGTACATTTAAAGAAATGTTGTAAGTTAAGAAGGAAACATAGAATATAGCGAAATACATTTTTTTTTTCTACCTGACTCCCCTTCCTTTAAGGAACAAAATAACACACAATATTGATTTAAAATTTTTGATTACCTTAACTCTAATATTACACTACTTGTAAATAAGTGTGATATTTTATCACACTTATGTGATAAAATATCACTAATCGCCGTACGTACGTACGGCGATTAGTGAACCTCTGATCCCATGCTATTTTCGTGCTTTTTTAAATAATGTACAATTGTGCTGGAACGTTCAGTTTCAACGTCACACAAATTCGGTACGTTGTTGGTTATAAAGTGCGTTAATAACGTTGGATTACAGGAATACGAACCAACAATGTAAAGTATTAATCAAATGATTTTTTTTCGTTTTTTTCGTTGTTACTCCTTACTCTCGTTGCTGCCAAAGTTATAAAAGCTCACACTCACACTCACACACACACAAACCATACATATATTGGTATATTTTATTGCTACGTGTCAAGTTATACTTAGAAAGAATTGTGTCTGCCCTACAAAATTTCGAGACACCTTTTCTTAGAGCACTTGCACGACTTGATGACTTGGTAAGTCATAATATCTTTCCCACCGCAACTCAGTTTCACATCCTCGTATCCATCTGCAATGCATCGCCAGAAACAGTACAACAGAGGATTTGTGGGCAATGTGTATGATGGGCAGAAACCAACACAAATGTTGACTTCAATTTCCACATGGCCGCTTGGACATTCTTTAACTTTTAATATTTTCTTTTCTCTTGCCACGAGGCATACCGAAATACCGTACTTTTGTTGATCAACTTGCATTTAGCTGCCTTCATTTTCCTTCGTTATACTTTTACTCTCGATTGTTTTGTACGTGATGGTCAGTATGAACAGACACAAGAAATTCGAGAGTGACTTCTTCCTTCAAACGATAAACTAATAATGGTATTATACATTTTTTTATAAACCTTATTTTGCAAGCACATAATCAGACATACGAATAAAATGGGAGAATCGCACATTATGCTACGGATGGTTTTGCTCTGGAATACGCGTTTTAAATATTGGAGAGCAAAATGTTCTCAAAGAAAATGTTTTGTAAAACTTATAGATACATTATGCAATGGAGCTTCGAATAAACACAGTGAATACGAATTGCTTAGACGTTGGAACACTGAGATTGGACTAGAATATAACACTGGATTTAAAAATGTATCACTTGAATTTACCTGCACTTAAAACATGTGAAATAAAATTATAATAAAAAGAAAATGCTTGTTCTAAAGACAATAAATATGTATTTTTGTTCATTAATAAAAAGTTAGTGAAATTAAAATTTGAAGCGTGTAGCGCATGACGATTTTTACACCTGAAGCAACGATTTCTGCTATGTGAGTCTATACCCATTGGAAAACTCTAACCCTGGATTTTCCTGTGAAGGTCGACGGATACCTCAGCCTCAGGTGCGATGTATATTTTACATTCTCTGCCGCAAAAATTTTGTTGGTTATTAAACAAAAATCTGAACTTGCATTAACAAGTTACGATTCAGCCATTACGATAGTGATGAAAGCGAAAATGTTGCACCCTAAAGCGCATGCGAATTTCTAAATAGTATGTAAGGAAAAATCTGGACTAGCATTAACAAGTTACGATTCAGCCATTACGCAAGCGATCAAAGCGAAAATATTGCACCCTAAAGCGCATGCGAATTTCTAAATAGTATGTACAGAAAAATCTGGACTAGCATTAATACGTTACGATTCAGCCATTACGCAAGCGATGGAAGCGAAAATATTTCACTCTCATGCTCACCCAAAATGTAAATAGTATGTAAAGCAGCGTATATGTAATGATTTACCTGGTCAATATGGTGTGATATGTTGTCCTTGTTTGGCCTTTTCTAGTTTCTCTAGAGAGTTTGAAGAGATACTGAGTTTAAAAAATGTAGGCTTATTTATTAGGTGCGAAGACAAAAAAACGGAAAAATGTCAAAAGGAGGTGTAACGAATGAAATAATCTTTATTGTTTCGTCAATAGAGTTCAGCTTAACTTAATCTCCAATTCAAGATTTCACTTGAAATATTGTACGTACTGGCATGCAGGAAATAGGAAATGAATAAAAGGATGCTATTGTTAAAGCCAGGAGATCCTCTCACTGCGTTTAAATAAACGTCTCATCCTTTGCTACTGAAAAACTGGTCATGAACTTTCGACTTTGACATCCGTGATGACGGATAGATCAGATTAACCGTAACCAACTAAACATGCATTGTCATTTTAAAGGAAATTGCATTTGGCTGTTTTAATAGTTTAATTTAAACAAATTAAAAGAAAAATTAAATATAAAAGGTAAGAGCTGTTGACAGGAATATCGATATTATCCTTAAGGCGTCCTTCTTTAGAAAAATGTCGTATCAATCAGAAGGAAAAGGAGTTTCTTTCGGACAAAAAGAACCTGGAGGGTCATCCGCTACATTTTATGAACAAATTTGTTCATGTAAAATACTCATGCGAATACTTCTTAATGACGCACGTTCAAAGCACATGTAGTTGTTTGTTAGCTCCTTGTCATTGATGTTGTTAATATACGTTTCTCTGGTTTACATATTATGTAATTTTATGCAACAAAAAATTTAATTTATAAATGAAATCTCTGTACGATACTTTTTCTCCAAAAATTACTTAAACTAGTATTATCAGTGGAATGTTTACCAAAGGTTTCAGGACTGCAATGGTACAAATTTTAGACTGCATTCATTTTTGCAGTCGTTGGTTCTGTCACAGCTGGTTGTATGTAGAGCCTGAAAAAGTCGTTTCGACGCATTTGATTAAAGGCTTTAAAACCTTTTTTTTACAAAAATTTGACTGCCAACAGCCATAATACATACATGTCCGCCATATGGGATTTAATGATAAAAAATTAACAGTAGGACGAAGAAAATCTTACTTTAATTTTTCTAAAAACACGCATGTGCTGACGTGAATTGTAATTTGTAATTAAAACTTTCCTCCAAAGCGACAAAATAGTTGCACATCAACGTATTACTCTTCACGGCAATAATATTTAGTATTCTTATTCTTTTTCTTATTGAATTATTTACCCAGGAAAACCTTTTCAGTTCACTTTGATACTTCTCTCAACGAAGTTGGTTATAGTGCATCTAAAGTTTTTGCTTGAGCTACGAAAGCCATGCAAATAGTGCAATCGCTCAACTAGACAATCGTTCAACTAGACAAATCCTATTCTCGCGTTAATCCGCATGCATAAAGGATAGATTCACACTTTTGTAGTCTCTGGCATGACTCGGTCTTGGTTTAAATACATGATCGTGTTCGCACTGGAAGCGAAAGTTCTAAATATAGTCGGTATATATGATAGATATTTAGCAATCGTAAATGCTATCTTGATGTATTTAATAAGATATTAAGGAAATATAATCATAGTTAAATCAAAACATAAAAATAATTTTATTTTATTTTTTGTTTTCAATATTGAGTTAATGTAAAAGAAAGAAAGATTTTCACGCATTAATGGAATAGTAATCTGAAAAAAAACATAGATACCAAGGATTTTGAAGAAAGGTACAGTATCGTTGTGCTTGTGTATCAGGTGTTTTCTACTTTAAGAGTGAATTTTAAGTCGACTGTAAAATATTGCTAGAAACATTGAATAAATACTTTAATGCTATTCTCCTTTGTAAGTTGAGATATGTAGTCAGTGCTTTTGATATATCACACAATGCGATTCCAGATGACAATTTTGGCATAAGTAGAGTATTAAATAACGTAACTAAGGTATTTGGGTGTGAACAACGTACACCTTCTGATATGAGTACATATGTTGCTGCCAAAAATTCATTTACACGGTGATGTATATGCGATTTAAGAATGTCTAGTAAATTAGGGTTATTGTTGTCGTTTTTCCAATAAAATCCAAGATGAGTTAGTTCATTTGTTAAATCGATCTCTTCATTGTTGATATGAATGAGAGAATAAGGAAGTCCATTACCAGATTTTAGGACTCTGTTTTTCGCAGGTTGAATTTTATTTTCTGTTCAAAACCATGAGAGATCGATCATACCCGGAAGTGTTGCATCGACCAAAAAAATGTCTTCTACGTTGTTCCAACATTACATTTACTAACCTTAGTAAGCACTTTTTCAGCGTAAATGTTATATAAGTAAGGAGATAACATCGATCCATGACGAACAGCCTGTGTTAAATTGAATATGCAAGACTTAAAACCATGATATGCGCCTTGCATTGATGTATTTAAAGATACTGTAAAGGGTTAACTATGATTGTTATAATCGCGAATTCCCCAAGAAGTGTACATTCTAAGGTAAGTAAAAGACACCATTTAAAATTTAAATAAATGTAGTTTTGCATGAAATAAATATATTGTTTAGTGATTTTTTTAACGCATTAAACATAAAACGTTAAAGGTAAGTTCCACTGCCAAAAGTAATAGCAACTAAGTTATTAAAATTATGTCCTCTTGTGTTGCCTAAAATAAGCTAAGACAATTAAAAAAAAATGTGTTGTGGGATTTTTATTTCGAAAAACATAATTTTCTTCTTCTTAACATCTCATTTTTGAGTTCAGGTGGCAATAACGGAATAAGCAAGTAATAGAAAATAAATGTGGTTGCATAAATTAGCTGTCTTTTTCACAGCCTTATTACCTTATACTTGATATACACATCAACTCCCCTGTAAAATAAAATCCCAGATAAACACATTTAAACATTTTTAACAACTTTGACATATTAGCATATTCTTACAACTAGCAGTAAACTTACTCCCTTAAAACCCAATGCTTGTATTATGATTTCCTATTGAATTGCTCTAATACATCAGGTTGGTAGGTTTGTTGAGAAAAAATTAGCAATTTTAAGGCATTTGGTGTAGGAATTTTACAGATTTTGTTATATCATTAGAAAGCTCAGAATTTTTAAAATACACCTAATTTGAGAATTATGACCAGAAACTGATAACCGACTAAAGGTTTATTTTCCAAGTGAAATAAGACGTTGGGCAAACCATCATGGCTGATTATATGCAGCAAAATTGCAATTTTAACATGCAAGTTAATATATTTTAAGGCTAACAGTACCTTATCGCTAAAGTTGTCGAAACAAAGGTGTGCTGAATTAAGTTATATAAACCTAGGAGGATAGAAAGAGAAAAGGAAACCGGAACCGGAATTCACAGTGCGACGAATCTATTGAATTTTCTATTGTTTTCTGAAACAATAAAAACACGAGCGCAAAGTGCTCGACCCAGAACAAAAAAAAAACAAATCAATTTCTTTTTAATTACGAGACGCTTTTGATTATTATCCAAACGCTAATATCCACCCTGGGCACTTATTTGAAGTGAGGCGCCTTTAAAAGCTGCTAAATAAAGGAAATACGGTACTTATATGCTAACGTAACTTTTTGGTTTAAAAAGAAAATAATTTACAAAGAGGTGGCTAGCCACCGCAATGATGAACTCAACCTGTTAGGTCTTTGGAAACAAACTAGACGTTTTGTTGAAACGAATAAAGTTGCTTCAAAAGTTTCAAAGTGGTCTATTGTGTAACTCACTTTTTTCATTTTTTCTTTATATTATTTTTTAAACTTTAAAACAGTTACGTTGCATCCTATACTTAAGTTACCTTTCAGTATTATCAGAATCAAAATTTTTACAGGAATGCTTTAAAAAATCATATTCAAAAGCAATTCTGACTAGGTTTTTGTATAGTGGATTTATTCCAACACAAGCCGCAACATATAAAGTCAATTGCAAGTGAGAGACAGGATATTCCCAGTAAACAGAAAATTTTCCATCAATACACCTTTCCCGAATTTCTTTAAAAAATAAAAAGCATTGGCTGTAACAATAATGCCACTAAAACAGCACTTCCTCATGCCGACTAAGTTGAAACGTCATACACCATTTCAATGGTGTTGAATATGATTTTAATATCACAATTATATAATATTTAAGAAAAATGTAATTCGGGAAACGTGTATTACATTGCGTCAGCCCTTAAGAGTGTCCGCTAATCACAAAAGGAAACGTATTCTTTAGTATTAAAAAATACATAAATGCTCCAAAGAGGGAACAAAAGGAGCTTTAAAAGATTTAAGCCAAACAGAAATAATATTTCCGGTGCGTGAATTTATTAAATTTGGCAAACCAGGTCAGGAGGAAACATGATTTTTGACCGTAACAGATGTTTTGAAGCTACCAAGATGCTGAAAAACCACGACATTGAACCGCTTGTAAATTTTTTTGGATATATATTAAGTTAAAAATCCCCTTATTAGAAGTCTTTTGGTAAGTACATAGGTTTATCTGAATCCTTTAGTGTAACAAAAATTGTATCATATTTCCTTTCCTTTTTTATGTTAAATACTTTTTAGCAGATTTTAGTATTTAGAAAACTATTAGTTTTCCCACTGGCTTATTTTTTGTTTGCCTGAAAATAGTTTCCTCGTCGTCACGTTTAAAACTTATATTTCAACAAAACTTCAGGCCATTTTACATCACGTCATCACGTCGCTAACCCTGCGCTCTCTTCGCCGCGTGGTCATGATTGCTCCAGACAAGACACCTGGAAACAGGCGTTTGCGCTGCTGTAAATTTGGATTATAAGTATGTAAGACAAGATTTTATCCGGTGTAATAAGTAAGCAAAAGCGATTGAATTGCACCCGTTGCAGTGGTAAGTACGCCATTTAATCTGTCAAAACTGAATCAAAGGGACTTTTTTGTAAGTAGACTATGATACGGATGCTTGATATCTTTTTATGAAAGTTTTGGCGTTACCTTTTTACACTGTTCATTGAATATTAGTTAAGTACGTCTCTGATTTCACAGGAGCTTTATGCAATGGGATAGACGATTCTATTTTGGTATATTTTTTAGGCATCAGGCAAGCATCATATCACGGTCATTAAGTTTCAGTTCTTTACAAAAAAGGAGTTAAACAAAATAGAGAGACCGAAACTACGTAAGTAAGTATTTTTTTTGTACTTAAATTCTAAGTTATTTAATCTTAACGCGTAGAACACGGAGACATGTTCACATGGTTTTGCAGTCATGGTTTAAATGTCGGTTATAAAATTTCAGTAGCCGTAAAAATGGTAGTTGTTTTTGTACTGCTTTTTTCTCTCGCATTTTTTTTCGTGCACCATTTTATAGTCAAAAGTTATGCAAATGATCGTGGCGTATTTAAGTTAGAAATGTTATTTTAAGCTTCTTTGTGTCAAGAGACAATGGAGATCTGATTAGGATTAGTTAGAAAAGGCCAATTTCTAAATGTGTCAAAAGAGTATGTGTAGGCATCTGGATTTCCTGCTAATAGACTTTCTGTCGACTTTCTAAAACACGAACGTATTCGCATCACATGTAAGTCCTTAATTTACGGGCGAGTTAAGGTTACAAATGTTTACTATAAAATCTTATTGTTCTTTTACTGTTTTTTCAGGTTTTCAAACAAAATGTCTCTCTGACATGTCGAAGGTCAACACTTATAAAGAACACAGTAACTCAAGCATTCAAGAATGCTATTATAGATCTCACTCAGAAATTTCACAACCATAACGGGATTAGTATTGTTGTGTAGGTTTTACATCTAACGTATTATATTCTGTCTAGTTCATAATATATAGCAGCCTCTATAATAACTGTTAAGATGACCACCAACCTCGGATTTAGTACAGTTTATCTCTTAAGGAGCATCTGAGTGTTAATGAATTACGTTTACTAAAGTTTTTGTGCTCTTTGAACAGATTATTAACTTATAATGTTTTATAAACTTTGGGAATGCTTCGTGTTTTAATTTATCCTCCACAATCTGTAAATCGTAAAGAACTATTGGAGTTCTTTCTAAAGCCGTCTGTGAGTTGCATAGGCAGAGAGGTATGTTTCCTCCGAATGCATTGCTAACGTCATTGGTGAATGAATTTACATCATAATTTTACAGGCAACTGCCGGGAAACAAATGATTGTATGTATCAGATAAAAGAAGTTATTTTATTAGAATAAGCAAAAGGTTTTCGGATTTTATTTCATCCTCATCTCTAATATGCACGTAACTTGGTCAACACTGAAGATGGAA
Source organism: Hydractinia echinata (assembly GCA_030067915.1). Classification (NCBI taxonomy): domain Eukaryota; kingdom Metazoa; phylum Cnidaria; class Hydrozoa; order Anthoathecata; family Hydractiniidae; genus Hydractinia; species Hydractinia echinata. Next base: position 318,622 of record JASGCC010000089.1, read on the forward strand.
TAAAATCTGAAAATCTCTTGCTTGTTTTATTAAATGACTTGTTTCTTATTTAATATTATTTTATGCTTGCTGTATAAAAAAGGGCTGCATAATGACAATTAAAAAAACCCCGACACAAAACAGGGCGCGAAAGTGTAACTATTAGTGTAATTATACAAAAGTGACTTGCATGCAAAATCACGACATTCGCATTTTAACTAAAAGAATGGCCAGTTCATATGTTATGCAGGACAACCTGCAGGGGCCGTACTCCGCTCGCTTTCACACTAGTATAAATAAGGTTAAGATACTTTTGGGTGAAGATTTCTCTCTGATTTATAATTTTCACGATAACAGATAATTTATGACACAATTCACCAAAATTTAAACACAAATACCATATAAGGTGACGCAGCAATAAATATAACATAACACAAGGTTTTATTATTCGTGGTCGAAGTGAGCATTATGTTATATCTGAATAGAAAATTATGCAAGAATTATGATTACAGTCCTAAAAAATCACAAAAATCTTGTCCAAAAGAAGTAGTTCGCTCGATCCCACCTAGTAGAAATAGGGTTAACCCTATTCGGTCCAGGGGGGGGGGGGATTCCGCCCCACCCCTGACGGTTTTATTTTAATAACTCCTTATTGCTTTGTTATATGGCTATGATACTTACTGAGTTTCAATATTTATCTATTAGACACCTGCATGCTAAATTTTTAGGTCCCATACCTTTCAGAGGCTTTGATATTGGCCATTACTCGAAACTACCCCTAAAAATCTCTATGAAATCCTTATAATGGGGAAAATATAATAACTCCTGTTAGGATTATCCTTAGAACTTGAAACTTCCAACACAACTTAGTTTCATCAAGAAGAATCATTTTGCATAATTTAGACACGTGACCAATCCGATTTCCCGATGTTGTCGGTTTTTACCCGAAAATCGGGAAAAACCGGATTTTCGGGCAATTTTTGGCAATTTTTTATGCGTTCCATGTAAAAACCGGAAGATATGTTGACTAACTTTTATTTAGCTTTCAGAAACTACAAACAGAATGTAAAAATTCGCTCCAGAACAAAAGTAATTAAATTTTAAGCAGATAGTGGCATTTTTAAAAAATTTTAAGCTTCTGATGACGTCACAGAAAATGTGCTGACGCAAGCAAAAATTTATTGCCGCCATTTTGTTCCTTTTATGACGTACTATAAATGTGCCAAGTTTGATTCAATTTGAACAACCCTATGAAAAGTTATTGAGGGGGGCGGAATCCGCCCCTGCCCCCCGGTCATAGTATGTTCGAAAAACCCCGGACCGAATAGGGTTAAAATATTTTTTGATGAAGATATCTCTCACATTTATAATTTTCATGATAGCATATAATTTATGACTGCTGCTGCATGTGTGATTTTTAATGTGCTAAAGACTGGAATGGGTCATTTTTCTACAAGCACTTCATGACACCAAAGAAAAGTATTTCAAAATGTCCTTCGGGAAAAGCTGTGAATATAATTACTTTTTTGCTACTGTTTGCGGTAAGTACAGTTGCCTAATTGTAAAATTATTTTTTTCTCCTGAGCTTAAGTTTTCAAAGCAATAAATTGTAAAGTAATGTGATTGTTGCGACGGAATTGACTATTGTCATCAGTTGCCGTGGATATACCGACCCGAGAGGATCGAAAGAAAAATATCGTGCTCGAAAAAGGCGACAGTATCGTACGTTTTATTATTCCAAGTTCTTAGTAAGTAAAAAAGGCCCGAATAGTGGATCATGGCGATAATCCGCGTTACTTCAAAAAATAAGGTGACAAAGTAATGCACTGTAAATTGCGCAATTAGCAACTACTTTCAGACATTTTGCTGTGTTTATCTTTCTTTTATTATTTTGAAGATGGTTTATAATTTATGACAGTTCAACGTGTGCATTTTAGTGTGTTCAGGACTGGTGAACTACCAAGTCTAAGGAACTCTTCATTCGTGGCAAGTGCAGAGAGTGATCATGGGTTTTACCTTAGCTTTTCATATCATTTATGCCTTGTGGATACAATCGTTTTATCTCAACACGAAGCGCTCGCCTCATCAGTCACACCTATCCATGGCTAGTAATTCAAATCCCTTGTCTGAAGAATCGACGCTTGTGAAAAGTATGGTTATGTAAACAGCTATTGTGGAATTACGAAATCTGATGGGAAAAAAATATTTTGTAAAGTAGATAAATTAGTATTATTTTTTTGAATGATAAATTACTGTTTAGATTGAATAAATTATTTTTTAGACTGAATAAATTAGTTTTCTTAATTTTTTCTTATTTATTTATATTTTTCTGTTTTATTTAGAACGAAATATAACATATTTGTATAGGCAAGTATTTAATTGGTTAACGAATTTTCTTTTTGGTACACGTCCTTATTTCCAGCTAGGAGGATAGAAAAAGTATTATATTAGTTTTCTTCTATTGTTAGAATCCGTTAGCACAAGTAGTCTCTTTACTAATCATATAATTTAAATCTAGCGCTTTATTTATATCACATAAAAGCAATTAATTTTTGTTAATTACGTACTTGCAAAGACTGATGTGTGCTTGTTTTATTTAGTCAATCGTTACTTTTAATCTACTTCTTCGTGCAAACCTTACAGCATTAGTCAAATCTGGGCAATTCTTGTTGTATCGCTATTTCTGCCATTTTTCTTCCATTTTTCTTCTACAAATCTGCATTTGAACCAAGTGTTGCTAGAAATATGTTGTGTAAAAAAACTGGCGAACGGCTAAGTACTTAAGTATCTCATTTATAGTCGGATATATCATGTATTAGTTCTAAATATCTTTTAAAAAAGAATAAACTTCCAAAATATCTAGTGATTTTTCGATCTGTTTTTTAAAAAATTCTATTAATTTCAATATTATAGTTCATATCATCCTGCTTTGACCTACCCTTATGCGCGCATGCACAAAGATCTGCAAACTGTCGTTAGCTTTTGTAAACATTGGCATGTCATCTGTACAACAAATAAAATTTAATTAATTCACATCGACTCCAATAATTTTGTGTTATGCCATGTAATTGGGTTTAAAAAAATTTCTTTCTTAGAATTAGTCGTAAAAATTTACTTTATGGCAAAATAGTCGAAAAAAAGTAACCAAATTTGGGCTCCTTTTTCTTGCTTGCTTAATAATTCAACTTTTTTTCTGTTTTTCTTGCACATAAAAATCCTAAATGCCTTAGAAATAAGGATCCATATTTTGAGTTGTTGTTGTATATGCTTTTATAAAAGTTTGTAAAACTTCGTCGGCAAAAAAATGACTAATTATATATGATCATGGCAATCTTTACTAGAAAAATTTCCTTTTATATATATCCTTGTACATATAGATATTAAAATACAATTGTTATATATACATAAATAACCAGTAAATTTGTTTTTAACCTCAGATGTTCTTATTTTTTAATTTGTTCAACCTTTGAAGCTTAGTCTCCATCTGGCGTTAAACCGCGTTAATTTTCTTGCGCTAATTTGTGACCTCACGTTTTATCAGATTTAGTATTAGCACGAGGACGTTTCCATTACAGGCAAAAATAAAGCTGATTTAATTCTTTTCGTTGATGAAATATGTCTAGTAATATCGCGGAGGACATTCTATTATGAACTTTCATGAAGCGAATAAAAAGAAGAAGAGAAAATCAAAATAGTCAAGATTTTAGGTCCAAAATTTTTGTTGTAAAACAAAGGCAATATGGAGAATATCACCATCTTCTGGAAAAATTAATATATAATTATTCAAAAAAAATTTTTTTGTGCGCCGCTTTGAAACAAAAAGGTTTCAATGTTTTTCTTACAAAGTGTGTTCGCGCTAAATCACGTTAAAATATCAAAAAATGATTTTTAGCCGCGCGTTAATCCGAGTTTAAACAGGTGTGCTAATAGTCATCGCAGTTTTTCCTTTAGGCGTTAAAAAATTAACTTCAATTAGCACACCTGCTTTACGCGAATTAACGCTAGATGGCAACCAAGCTTAAATTTTTTAGCAACGTGGTATTAATGCAAGTTTCGCAAAATCGCAACCTACCAAAATTCTGCCCAAGAGCGTCTACTTTGCCTGCTTCATGTTATTTGTTGGCATTGAAAGAACTTATTTTGACGGATTTGAATTTTGCTGTATTATTTGGAGATATTTATGTTTTACTTTTGTTGTGGTTAACAGGGTAATATGCCATGAAAGTTAGTTTTTCTTAATTCAGGCTATACATCTTATTTTTGTGTTTGTTGCAATTTACAATGTAGAAAAGAACTAATTTTGACGAATTTCAATTTTACCTAGAATTTTATATACTTTGTTATTGAAGAAACAATATAAAATGTTAAAAAGGCTAATTTTATCCAACTAAGATATGTGTTGTAAACTGCATATAGGTATGTAACTTTTTGTATATATTTTTATTGGAATGTGTAACATGTTGTGAATTATGCATTCATAATGTAGAAATAAAAATTAAGTTGTTAAACTATTTGTTGTAATTTAAAATTGAACTTTACCAATACCTCTTTCGTGTGTTTATTACGCTAAAGGTCGTTGATAGGCAAGTGTGAAGCTGTAAGGAGGCGTTTTGTGGTAACGTGGATGGGCGGGCCTACCTAAAAGGCTTTTTACGGTGCCCTGTCTATTGTTTTGGCTTTCTATTAGGTGACAGTAGTCGAAGTAATAACAGAATGCAAAGATCTATTCGCCGCGAGTTGCTTTGTTCACACTCGGATCGTTAGATTTTAAGCAAACAAAATAAATTAGATTTTTTCCAAACTTTGCAAAAATGAACGAGTAAGATACTCTACGCTGTGGCAACAAAATCAGCAAGAATCAGCCAAACTCGCCCAGAACCAGCTAGAATCAACCAGCATGACACAGAACCCACCAGAATCACCGAGAACAACGAAGACGCATGCGTTGACTTTTCCTTTTTTGTTCTTCGCGCACGTGCAATTTTCCTTTTCTTGTGCGAGCGAAAAAAATTAACCATATAAAGTTTTTTTGAAAATAAGATGCTCTTAACCTGATAGATATTGAAGAAGTGACTTTACGTTTATTATTGTCCATCCCCTGCTGGCATGTATGTTTTGATTGAAACAGAAGTAATAACTATGTACTGGAACCCCTGTGCTGACTCGCTGAAATTAAATAGGGGTAATATGTATTGTAAGTATGGGTTATTAGCTGTCTTGTGATCCTAAATTAAAGCTCTAATCACCTTGTGAAATTCACACTGTAGGCAGTGTTCAAGCAACGCAGAAAGAAAAATGAATATTTTTCTGACCAAGTCATGCTCATGCTAAGGTTTTAAAAGTGGAGGGGGTAAAGTCAAAATTCACACATATTCCCAGTCCCCGGGTGTGTAATTTAAAAAACTGATCACCTTTTTTTTCATAGTTCAAGAAATTACTTTACGGCCCACTTAAGAACTTTATAACTAAATAAATTGACGATGTGTTAGATATTTCGCATCTCCTTCAAACATATATCGTGGACAATCCTGCTGATTATCACGCATTGAGAAATACTGCAAAAAGATAAAATATTTCGGTACTCGAAAGGTCAATGATCGAGGGAGCGCAACAAATTCATGGCTACGAATCGATACCAGTTCCTGTTATGAATATATTACTGGAGTATGGAAAAATTTCATTGTAAGTAAATAAAGTATGCATTAGATGCATAACAAAGTATAGTAATTCAAAGTAAATGCCTTTTACTGATTTTTAACACAAAACTCGTTAACACTTTTATTTTCAGACTTGTTACCTATGTTTCTAAAGCTAAAATTTCTAAAATATCAATGTGCACTGCATGCCAGTGTACATTGATATTTTAGGGACAAGTTATACCAAAATATGGAAATAAAGCACCAGACGAACTTGATTCCATGGACAGTTCAATGGTATAGATATAATATATACTGAGTATCAATCATTTTTCTGGTGAAGAAACATAAAAAGCTATGCCATTATTTCCCTCTTTTGTAAAATTTGATCCCTTTTCACGAGAAACATGAGAATAGACGGTAGGGGAACCAATATAAAAAATAATCCTTTGGAACACCGTATATATTTGATACAGAAAATATATTATGCAAATATCGTTTACATTCAGTTACGGGGCGCAGCAATTCACCAGTGATTTGCCTTCCGATTTTGACATCCAGTAATCCTTAATATTCAGTTGTGTAAATTGTACTGTATTTTCTTTAATAAACGCAATAGAAATTTATTAGACTTTGAGGAACAATCATATCGTTCATATATTTCCGAGAAGTATATATATTTTGGCATTTCCATTTGACCTCACTTTGATTTAGCTTTTCTCTCAAATAATGAGCTTGTTAAGGCACAGCCAGCATCAATTGAACTAATAGAAACAGACACACCTGAGGATATGTGTGATGTATATATGTGAAGTATAAACTTCTGCACATTCGAATGAGGACTTCTACAGGCAATATTATTGATTATTTAACGGATCGGAAATTTCTATCACTAATTAGTTATTCTATTTTTTGATTTTTTTAAAAATAAATTATGAAAGTACAGTGGTACATTTATATTGAAGACTATCGCCACCTAACAAAGAATATTTTTACGATAGCCAACTTTAACCACCAGTGGTGGACATGACAAAGTACAGCTTTGGTGACATAACTGCATATGATAATGGTGTATAGCGATATGAAGGATCCCCAACAAGCGACGTACCTTAAGGGAATTAATTTTCGCGGGAACTTAATTTCGCTGGGTTTTTTTTTAGGAAATTTCGCGGAAAAAAGGGGAATTTAATTTCGCAGATCAACATGATTTGGAAATTTTGCGGGAATTTAATTTCGCGGATAAAGCGTATCCAAAATTTTGCGGAAATTTAATTTCGCGGATCCAAATATCCAAAGTAACTCTTAATATATCTTTTCTTTAACTATCCGCCATATCATCCTCTAAAATAGAAAATATATTCCCAACGTCATCCTCATAATCAGAATCACTATCCAGATTGTTTTCATGTATGTACATGTCTCTTTCAAGACTATATTCCAAACGATCTTCATTTTCGAATGAGTCACACGCTAGGAGGGGATCAATATCATTAAAAGGATCGATGTTGGCCAACTCTCCTAACCCTTTCTTTACAGCAGCTGATATTCAAGTAACTTCCCAGGCTTTTAAACATACAGCTTTTCCAACAGTTGAAGTCATGTGATCATACATTTCTATAATCCACTTAGCGTGCAGTGGTTTAACGACAGAAAGTTTCATACTGACATTTATGTTGTTTAATTCATTTCCGTCGTCCAGAGCACGAGTAAGCTGGTCTGCATACCATAGCGTGAACTTGTTCTTCATCATTCGTTTCACATAGCCATTGGGTCCTCCTTGCACGTCAAGAGGCTGAAACAGGTAGGTGAGGTTAGCAGGGACCTTCACGAGAAAAATATTGTTTTCTCTCAAGACGTCCTGCACTAATTCTGTCATTTGTCCCTTAAAACATCCATTATTAAAAGGGCAGGATAGCAAATATGGAGATCAAGGGAACGTCGTTCTTTTTCAACGAAGGGGAAGATAATTTTCTCTAGCATATTCAACGATTCTTTCTCATTACTGTAATGTTTCTCGTTTGCAATAAGAAGAAATTCAGGTGGGAAATCTACAGCAGGAATACTTTTTGAAGTTTTCCCACCATAAATAAGCTGAATCGGGAGGAAATCACCACTCAAAGTAATTGCAAATGTAGCAGTTATCATTCTTTTGTCTGTTGAGCCAGCGATTGGCACGGTCTTACTGCCTTTTTCTGCCATGGTCTTGTTACATCCAGGTACAAACTTAGTTGGAGTTTGGTCCAAATTAATCACGAGAGACGGAGGAATTCGGTTTTCTTCGATTTTTTTGACAATAGAGTACAAGTATGATTCCTCTATTTCCTTTTTCAACTCCTGCGGTATTGACACTTTGCCGGTCGTTGCTAGCCGCCTTCGAAACCCCATACGCTTGAAAAGGCTTTTCGCCCATGACGATTCTTCGATATTAATGTGACTAAGGTTGAGTTCTGGGTGGCGTTTAATCAAAGCCTGGGCAGTTGCAACAGTTACAGCTTTTGAAATAACACCACCACGTGACCTTTGGGCCTGAAACAAATAAATTATAAAATGAGTTAAATCAAATCATTGGGCTTACTGTTACATGGAAATCAATAGCAAGAGTAAAAGTGCATTATTTATAAGAAACACCTACAAAACACAACCAAATAAAACATAGCGGCTAGCACGGAGGGCTTATACATGGAAAAAGTTAGCAATGAGAAAAAAGGTGCGCTAGGGGCTTATACATGGTGGTGGTCATATACCTATGGAGATTTACGGTATGTTTTCCTCTTACCTTAATATAATCTTGAATCTTCTTATCAAGAACATCACCCAACATTAAAGGTCTGCCTCTTCGCTCCATTGATAATTTGTTTAAAACAGCCCTGGATTCCATATTAGCTTTTTTTACTTCTTCTCTGTATTCTTTGCGAAATGTTCTAATGGTACTTTCATTCAGTGCAGTAAATCTGCTTGAAAACTTGCGTACAGCTGCCGCAGGACCGTTTTCGTTTGCATATTTTCCAATGTCGAAACGATCAACATCCGAATATTTCATGTACTTGTTTATTTTACCTAAAGACGCATCCTGGACTTGTTTTTTAACTGCGCAAAAATCCAGCTCACCCATCGATGTATCTTGACGTGACGCCACCTTCGAAGCATGCATTAAAAAAATAAAAAAGATTCATAATGAATGGACGATTTTTTCTTTAATGATTTTCGAACGTATTTTTCGAACGTGTTTATATTCTTGTTCGATTCCATTCAAATGTTCAATCTTTTTACAGAGAAACTTTTTTGAATACAACAACCATTCAATATTAAAGATTTGCAAAGCCAGAGATTCAAGACGATAAACTGTAATCAAGGGTATGAACGCAAACAGAACCTTACAATTTACAGCAGCGGTTCGTGGCTTTCATGTATTTCAAAAAACGTGGAAACCAACTGAGAACGAAACTTTGATTTGCTTGCATGAAACTGGAAATGAGTATGATCCTTTAGTATTAAAACATGCCAGGTTGATAATTTAAGGAAAATAGTTGGACACTTACCTAGAGAGTTCTCACGTGCTACAAAATTCCTACTCGATCGAGGTGGAACCGTTAATGCAAAACTGATTGCGACGCATTATAGAAAATCGCCTTTATTCCAAGAAGGACTTGAAATTCCTTGCATGGTGACTGTGTCTATGCCAGGCACTGTGAGGAACCATATGGTAATGGATCGATACAGAGAAATCGTCACTAGACTTTATTGCGAGCCGAAGAATGAAGTTATAATCGGGAGTTTTTTGGAGGGAGCTGATGTTGTTGAGGCTGCTATAGCTGTACCACCAAAAAAAAAGCAAAAGAAAACACAAATCAAGGAAAAACCAGCTCCACGATGTAAAGATATTAGAACCCTTTTTAATAGAAGCAATGTACGAAATGAAAATGAAGAAACCACCATTGTTATTGATTAAACATTGTTAAACTAAAAGTAGTGTTTTCATTGTATCAACCTCACAAATTTTAGTCTCAAAACACAAATTTTAGTCTCAAAACACAAATTTTATACTTTAACATATACAGTTGAACTCATGTAATTCGAACTCCTATAATTCGAAAACTCACTTAATTCAACAGATTCTGTGGTCCCCTCAGAATTTACCTTGAAAACCTTACAAGAAAACTCCTATAATTCGAACCCATGTAATTCGAAAAATCATGTAAATCGAACAGATTTTCCGGTCCCATCAAGAAAGTTTAATCATGTAATTCGAATTTTCGAATTTTTTGAGTTTTTGAAGCTTACCAACTCGATAATTTGCAATCGAATGTTGTTTTTTTTACATTCGATTGGAGCTCGTCCACTGCTTTTGGCTTCCATTTCTTATCAAGACAAGATGGAGAAAAGAAAGCATAAAGAACTCACTTTAAAAACAAAATATGAAGCTCTCCGTGACTTGGAGGATGGTATGTCCAATAAATACAAAAAATAGTTCGAAAGTAAACCTGGGAAAGACTTTTTTCATCGAATTAGGTCAAAAATATGAAAACTCATCTAGTTCGAAACTCATGTAATTCGAACAAAATTCTCGGTCCCTTGAGAATTCGAATTACATGAGTTCAACTGTATACCGTAAAGTTCCGAGTGTATTTCCAGTTCAAAATTCACATGGAATCACAAAACATAGTTCTTAATTGCGGGGTAGGTTTATTTACTGAATTTTACGGTATCTAAAATTAAAAAAAATAAAATAAAAATTAAAGAAAAAAAGGGAATTTAATTTCGCGGATGAACGTGTTTTCGAAATTTCGCGGGAATTTAATTTCGCGGATGAGGCACATTTGCATTTTTTGCGGGAATTAAATTTCGCGGTTTTGACCAAAAACCGCCAAATCCGCTAAATTTAATTCCCGCGAAAATTAATTTCCTTAAGGTATACCCTGACGGTTTGAAAAAAAAGAAGAGAAGAGGCAAAAAAGTATGTTGACGTGGATGTAGATGGCAACAACGTTTATCGATTGATGAGAACATATCAACGTCATAAAACACAAAAATACCTGGTAAACATAATATGTAGGGTCCAATCTGCTGCCACAAAGAATTCAGAAATTACAGCATGGTGATCAATCAAATTGACATAAAACAAGAAATTCTAAATGAATTTGAAAGACCTTGCCATGGAAATGCTAAAAACAAAAACAAAGTATCAACATCATACATTCGAACAGCATTAAGCTTTCTTAAGAAAATGAAGGAAGATAAAAGCAAAGGATTGGATGCGCAAACCATATATGACAATGCTATAGAAAAAAGTGGTGGACCACTGGGTTGTTCATCTCAAAGTAATCAACCTAGAGTCGTACAACAGGTATTTCCTACAGCTTGGTTATGGGAAGTACTTTGTCGATATTCGGTCTTTTATCGAAATAATAAAACCATCCATGACGGTTATATACATGTTTTCTGCATCCTCGTTTACTGCCGTACAACAGCCACAGGACAACAAAAGAAGTCTTTTTTATCTCGTTGCGCTCCCAAGACCTCTTTCCGCCCAGGCTTTGAAATCAGTCGTTTTATCATTCCAATTTCTTTAATGTTCTCCAGAAAAAATGTTACTCGACTGTATTACAATGTTGGTTTTTAATAAGGAACGGAAAATCTATACTACTATACCCGTATATCTTGCTGTAAAGTCATTAAAAAAACGGGGGTTTGATTTATTTTATTTTGTCACATCTTAGCATTCCATTGAATATTTATTCAATAACTAAATATAATATTTTTAGTTAAAAAAATTTTAAATATAAAAACGTTATTAAAAACGAAAAACAGCATTTATAAATCGTAAAATTGGACTCTGTCATTTTAATTATGAATCCCCGTACGCTTTGTGATACGTTCCTTTATAGAATGCAACAAAGTTCTAGCGTAATTATGAAGGTTTGTAGGTCGTTTTTAACCGTTTTGATATCTAAAACCTTTGTATTGTGCTTTTTATATGTTTTGCATGTTAAGATAAAAATATTGTCATGTTTTCTAGTCACGTATAGATCTAAAAGTAATGAATTTTAAGATTTTGGCTACAAAAGTAGCTTAGCTATTGCTATTGTGATGAAGTTTTTTATTCAGCTTGAGTTGTAGCTATGTTATGTTTGGGTTGTGGCTATCTAGCTAGCTGCTTATTTACATCTGACTAAAAAGTGAAATAGTCCTATGCAGTTTGGCTACACCAAAATTCTTAATCAATAATTCTTATGCTAAACGGTATAAGGTACGTCTTTTATTACTGTCATGAAAACTTATCTTGCAAAATAAACTTTCTGAGCGATTTTTTTAGATGGATGGGGTAACAACGGGCTGTTTCCTCTGTTTTCCTATTTAGCCGAAGTTGCAATAAAGTTTTTTTTGGAAAAGGGTATTACAACTATATGGATGTGCGACACTGTTTACCTTTACTAAGCGCTCAAGTGAAATTTCACTTGTAACAACGGGTTGCAAACTTTGTTATGTCAGCTAAAGTTGTGGGAAAGTTATTTTTTAAAGATTATATGTACCGGAAACACCATAATCTTGTGTGCACTTCACTCGATTTACGACATAGGGCATAGCTGTACTAACGCGCTTCATCTAAATGTGTGGCGCAGTTCACGGTTCTTATTAACCGTTCTACCGGGTGGCACAGTTACTTGTGGCTTAACCCTATTCGGTCCGGGGTTTTTGGAACATATTATGACCGGGGGGGGGGGGGATTCCGCCCTCAATAAATTTTCATAGGCTTGTCCAAATTGAATCAAACTTGGCGTACTTGGCGTACTTATGTACTTTATGTCACAAAAGGAACAAAATGGCAGCAATAAACTTTTGCTTGCGTCAGCACATTTTCTGTGACGTCATCAAAAGCTTGAAATTTCTTCAAAATGTCACTATCTGCTTAAAATTCAATTACTTTAGTTCTAGAGCGAATTTTTACGTTCTGTTTGAAGTTTCTGAAAGCTAAATAAAAGTTATTTCACATATTTTCCGGTTTTTACATAGATCGTATGAAAAATTGCCAAATATTGCCCGAAAAAATCGGGAAATCGGATTAACCACGTGCCAAAAACATGCAAAATGATTCTTCTTGATGAAAACAAGTTGTGTTATGAGTTTCAAATTCTAAACATAATCCTAACGAAAGTTATTATATTTTCCCTATTATAAGGGTTTCATAGAGATTTTTAGGGGTAGTTTTGAGTAATAGCCAATATCAAAGCCTCTGAAAGGTGTGAGACCTAAATATTTTGCTTGCAGGTGTCTAATAGATAAATATTGAAACTCAGTAAGTATTGTAGCTAGTTATTAAAAAAACGCGTCTTTCCCCCCCCCCCCCCGGACCGAATAGGGTTAAGCCGGGCTTTGACGCAAGGTCCCCCGGCAAGTAGGATGAAAAGATAAGGCATTAACTGCTCACTAACAAAAAAGAATCAAAATGAAATAATAAGTTTGAACAACATACTTTTGTATTTTACCTCCTGTAAAAAGTGTTTGATAAGAAACTTCTCATTAAAATAGTTCCTTTTTATATACGCTCTCCATAGCAGAAGTGGCACAATTTAAACTAATACGGAGAGTATTCCATAAACAAAATAACCGTCCCTTACGATAATCATTTCGCATAATTGATCGTTATAATATATATATACACATCCCAGGACAAGCTTGTTTCGCCGTATCACGGCTCATCAGCTGGGCTAGTGTGGGGTTTGAACTGCGAATCTTTCGATTCGTAGTTGATGGCATTGAAACCTATTACACCAACTAGGCCACAGGCGATCGTACTACATGTCACCAGAGTGCTCAATGCCCCTAGGGACAGAGCTATGTGCATATATAAAAGAATACAACATAGTGGGGCGGTACATATCGTCACATAAATTCAAATAAATTCCTAAAGGGAACGACACGATTTTCCTTGTGAGTAGCAATAGAAAAAAACATTCAATACAATGTTTTAATAAACTACTAAAGAACACGGAGTTGCTTAAAATGGTTCTTTTTTAGAAAATTGGACCACGTACAGCATAAAATGCATACATGAAATCACGGACGATTATAATTACATACGCTATATCATGGTTTATATGGATGGTTCAACTCCAATAATGTTTTTAAATCTGATTTTGTTTTGAAATAACATGTGCATGTATTAAATAATAAAACTATAATTATCAGTACGTCAAGATCATGTTATATTGGTTAAGAATGAGACTTGCGAAAAAAACAGAAGACGCTAAAAGTAAATTTGTAAATTATATAAGGAATAAAACTTGAACAACTAAGACAAAATTAAGATGAATACAGAAATAAAATATTAATAACGAATAAAATGTTGTTATATTTGTTAAGTATCAAAAACAGCGAACTAAAATGAAAAACATAGAAATATAGGTAGAACAGAAGTAAGCATAGATAACTTGAAAAATATTACCACTTATCTGTTCAGTCATTGTCATTGAACAGTATAGATATTATCATGTCATAAACAAGCGAGTTTATTCTAGGATAGGTTTCGACGTCTTTGACGGGGAATAGTTGTAATCATCTTTTGCGAATTTGCGTTTTGTGTTTTGATAGCCATTGAGCAATGCCCATTTCTTATTGCAAAATCTAATCTATTTCCCTTTCTTCTCCTTTCATTCATTCATACCTTTCATTCATTTGATAAGAAAAAGATGAAGTTGTTCCATTTTTTCCGATTCTCAATGGAGTTGGAGAAATAGTTTCTCTTAGCACATTTTGATACATTTTGCATAAAGAAAATATTTTGACATTTCTGGTAGTTACAGAAATGACCTCAGAGTGGTCAATAGGTAAACTATTAGGTAAAGGAAAAGATTGCAATAATACATTTATATATAATATATAATATAATATATATATATATATTCATGTATAAAAAGTGTGGTAGTGTTAAGTTAAAAAATTTATCTGAAGAAGAATTGGAAGTACTGTTAATTAGAACTAACTTGACATTTAAAGAAAATGATGAAAGTAACATTTTATTTTATTATTATAAGAAGTTTCTTGAGAGATATAGCAGTGAACAGTTGAAATGCTGTGATCCATTCAATTGCGACAAACAAATTGTGAAGACAAGATTAGTTATGTTGACGTTATTAGAACATGAAACATTCAAGAGTGCAAGAAGATTTGCCAACGTTGTCTTGATAAAGTTCGTTGCAATGAAACTTGTAAAACAGAAAGTGTGCCAAGTGATGTTAAATTTTGAGAATGCTGATCAATATGTAAGCTCCTTTAATGAAACCTAATAGCATTTGATAGTTCATCGGTTAGTGTCGACAAATATCATAATGACAGATTAAGAAGTTATAAAACATGAAGTGTGAAATATTAAAGAAATATATTATTGATACATTTAACTTGGCTGTTGGTGAAGAGAAATCGATATCTTCTTGTGATAATTGCTCAGATTGCCGGAAATTGCAGACGATTGTGAAGTCAAAAAAAACATACCAATTTTTCAAACTTTTGACTTTTTCACATCAAAAGTACTCACATGAGCAAAAATTGTTAGATGCCATTTTGTTCCTTTTATAATGATCAATAACTGCACGAAGTTTGAGGGACATTGTGAAGGCATTGAAAAGTTATGAAGGAGGGGGATAAATTGCGCACATCAATTGAGTCGACATACTTAAGAAGTTTTGTCTACAGATGGAGAAATTATTATGTCTAATTTGCTCTTGTCGTATTTGTGCTCCATATATACCCCCCTCCCCCCAATTAGGCTTATTTTATTTTTCAATATTAAAGTCGATTTAAACTAGCCTTAATAGAGTATTATATACATTTTATTTTATTTTTATTTATGTCTAAATTTTGAAATGTTTTTCTTATTATACATGATCGACTATAAATAAACTGATTGAGGAAAAATTTAGAGCCTTTATTGTAAACTTTATGTGCAACGTTTTCTACTTCAAGTGTACAAAAGCGTAGTGTTTTCATTTGCAAGAAACATCTTTTTGTCAGCTTGATGTCTTGGTCAACCTCGTTACTGACTGTGCGCGATGCAAAGGTTGCAGGAGGCAGGGGATACTTACTCAAGAGGCCCCATGATTGAATTTGACCAATCATCATGTTCCACATTCATAGTTGTTTGTTTCAGTACAGCCTAAATCCACTAGCTTTCCGATCATCCGCATAAAGGGGAGAATACAGAAGTTCTATAAGGGCTTCTTATTCTTTGGGGAAGAACCTTCATATTATTTTTCATTAAACGTTCTGCATTCCATGTAGTTACTCCTATTCTCTTTATCTTCCTTAAATCACACGCTGTGGTCTTTACAACTTTCATTAAAAAGGAAAGTGGGAAAGGGCGATGTTTTGGAACTAATGCCATGTGCCTTTTCAAGTTGTTATTTTAAAGAAAACTAGAGGACAAATTTTGGATTTTGTGCTTGCAAAATGCTCAGTTACTTAGAAAATATTTGCGGTATCTTTGTTCTAGATTTTCTGTAGATATATGGACATATAGGAACAACGGTGCATATGAGAGAGATATTGGTATAAATAACCCTGCAATGGACATATATCTACCTCTTTGTGATCATTGATTGACCCCCCTCTTTTCCCAGAGATATTAGTTCGCAAAGCGATGCAGCCAGCTTTACCTAGGTAAGCTACCTGTAGCTGATAACTTCGTCTTTAGATTTTAACATACTTGGAACAAATTGGTATATTAAAAATGTTATTTAGCACTTTGAAAGAAAAAAGGTTGGTTTAATTATTTGCAATTTACCTATGCATATATAATTTGTTCTTTCTTGTCAATCTAGAAAACAAAGTGGAACATGCATTCTGTTTTACTTGTATAACAATTATTTAGATGGATGTTAACACTCTGCAGCATGCAAGTCATGAATGACTGAAAAAGTTATTATTATATATTATTATTCTGTAGAAAAAGGGAAAGTCAGATAGGGTCAGAACAAGAAGGCCCACAAGCGAGATGAAGATTAATCTGAACATGATAGACTTTAATTGAATTATGAAATGTACAATGTAGTCGTGTAGCACCAGAAACCAGCCTTTTGAAGACCACGCTACAGCAACTGTAAGACATGTCACTTTGGGAAGTAAATCTAGATTATTTAAGTCAGATCTCACCATGTCACAAGTTTATGATTGGATTGGCAGTTTAAGAAGTAAAGATCCAGAATATTTAAGGTTGTTAAACTTTGACAGAAAACAATATTGCCAGACAGTATAGTTTAGCAAAGTCATGGAAAATTGATCATCGTATAACTGCAAAGGAGCTAAGAAAGTTACAAGTAAAACACTTCGAACCACTCATCACTCCAAAATCGAATAAGAGGCTTAGCCCATTCAAGACCCACAAAAGTTTGTAAATATTGTACTTATTTTTGAATAGTTATCCTGTGTAAATATTTGTCTATAATAAAAAAATAATAATAACAGATTTACAAAATCATTATAGAAAAAGGTATATACACCTTAAATTTAATGTTTTAATACCAATATATGCACTTATATCCCTCGATCTTTAACCATTGTTTTGGTTTCTTTCAGGTACTGAGTACCTAAAATACCCAATACCCAAAACTAGTTAATAAAATAAAATACAAACAATTTGTGTGAAAACTAAGAAGAAATATGATTGTTTGTGAAAAGACATATTTTCTATATTACTTTCACTTCAACTAAATTATAACATTTGACTTCCTTTTATAGGTAAATAAATCCCCGAGGGTAAGAAAAAACTGGAGTTGAAAAAGCATCAAACAAGTTTTTTTGATTAGTGAGGCAGAACATGCGCCATTCGTTAACCATGATATGTAGCATAGTTGGTTGCATGTTTGGCTGTTGGTTGTGTGACTGATGGAGTCCTTTAACCCTAATAATATAATTCTTGAAAGAACGGGGTGGGGACAGAAGTGACTTTATCGAACATTTTCTTTTAAGAATTAGGAGGTATTGTCTGCGGAAAAAAAAGAAGAAGTATACGTTAAAAATTGTGTTGAATGTTCCATTGATATAATCTAAGAAGATTTTCTACACCCTCGTAAAAAAGAGGGAGAAAGGTATCGAAGAGTGTAAACAAAATGGCCAACGGTAATCTAACTTCCAGAAAAACAAGCAAACAGAGCTCAGAAAAATTTATCGCCAAATTAAAAGATCAGTAGAGGGGAATGTCAACAAAAAGACATGGATTTTGACAAACTTTTTTGGCACATGACAATATGGTAGAAGCTGTGATAGACAACGTTCGCATAAGTACCTACAAGCAAGACAGAAGCAGTGAATAAAACAATGACAATCATTTGTTGTTTTTTGTCAATTTAGAAAACAAAGTTGAACATGCCTTCTGTTTATTGAAAAAAAATATTGGTAAAAACTTACTTATATACCGATTATTAGATCGATGTTAACACCCTGCAGCATGCAAGTCATGAATGACTGAATAAGTTATTATTATATATTATTATTCTGTAGTGATAGTGTTTGTTCTTTCTCTATGAAGAAAAAGAGAAAGTCAAAGATGGTCAGGACGAGAAGACCCACAAGCGAGATGAAGAAGAATCTGAACATAATAAACTTGAATTGAATTATGAAATGTACAATGTAGTCGTGTAGCACCAGAAACCAGGCTAGGAAGTAAATCTAGATTATTTAAGTCAGATCTCACCATGTCACAAGTTTATGATTGGATTGGCGGTTTAAGTGAACGTCCAGTTTAATTGTTAAATGAAAAGTAGGTTTTTTCAGTTACTTCAAAATAACGAACAGTTAAGTTTCTTGAAAATAAGGCAAAGACAGTAAAAAATAAATTTAGGTACAAGCTATAGGACGGATTCTCAGGCCTCCATGTTAAGAACTGGATAAAGAAACTTTTGACAAAAATTAAAATTTCTGCAATCTTTGTCCCTAATTCGTAAGAATAAAATTCGTAAGAGTAACATTACTTTCAGAGATTGCAAAATAAGTTCTGCAAATGTTGGCCAAAGCTGATCACAAATTGGCGGATGACAGGATTTTTGTCAAATCTACCAATTTTACCAATTTTTTCCCCAGCAAAATAGGTAGCCAAAATTAGTTTTACACATTGTGAAACACGTGTGAAGTAATTTTTATATCTTTAAGTTATGTCCGGGAATAAAAATTTGTCTGGAATTTAATTTAAACTTTAATTTTTTACATTTGGCAAGAACAGACATCAAGGAGTGCATATTTACGGCCAATCTTATGAATAAGAAAAAAGGTGAAAAACAATAAGGTCCTAACTCAACAAAAATTAACTTAGGTTTCACAAAACACAAAAGAACGAGAATCTGTCACAAAAACTTGTCAATAGTTGTCTAGACATGCGTGTTGTCTGGAAAGAAAAATTAAACACAATTTCATTGGTTGCTTATCGTTTAAACGCAATTTCATTAGTTGCTTTTTGTTTCTTGCTCGTTCGTCGTTTTTCGTTCAGTCGATACCATATACTACAAACAGAAGAAAGCGTGTCAGACAGGAGAGCCATGGCTTCTGTGAGCATTACATATGGAAGCGATCCTGTTATTCTTAATCGCGAATTCGTAAAGGTTGATGAATTAGTTGAAATTTTCAACCTCTTAAAAAAAAGGAATACACTTAAAAATAAGAGACTGAAATGCCACGTACAAGAATATATGGTCAACAACTAATGTTGATTTTGAAGGTCATGAATATTCTGCTATTCCATTTGTGATAAAAGGTAACGCGCAGAGAAACAAAAGCAACAAAGAAAATCAAAGATACCATGGAAAGTAGAGGTGTAGTATTCATTTTTTACTTATTTCTCCCTGCGAGCCCTCTGCTGAATAATGCTTTGTGTATTGTATGGTTTCTAGAATTTCAATATGCACAAAGGCTTGTATAGTGTTATCTGAGTTCACACATTCCATAAACAACATTAACTTTAAAAAATTTCGGACAGTTTAATTTTAAACATTAAAAATTGGACAAAAAATTCGGACGAGGTTTTTGAATTTCAAACTGATTTCGGACAAATTGAAACACTACCTTGAATTTCTGATCTCTAGTTATATCTTTCTTTTTCAAAAGCACTATTTTTAATAAATTTCTCAGTCCAAATCCTTGCACGGATCGACTGGGTTGATCTCTTCTTCGATCGCAAATGCTTTTTTAGCTTCTTAAAACGTTTCAGATTATGTTTTACGAGTAAAAACCAGAACATTTGAAAAAAACGTTCCTAATTTCAATGATCGAATTTTTTAACATTCGAATTAGAAACAACTGTTAATTTTCTGGAAAAGTTGGGCTGAGACTTTTGTTGAGAAAAGATACAATAAATGGAGGCATCTTTCACGACACTGGTTGGATCTCGGGGTTGGCACGTGTATCAAAAATCACCATGGAAAAATCAAAGAAAAGATGAACCATTGAGATTTAAGAAAGAAGCTGATCCTGTTGCATTAAGATTTGATCCTCACTACATTGCTTTCACAGTACCAGGTACAATCAGACATATAAGATGTTAAGACATGTGTAATACTTTTTGCAAAGAGGTGGACAAATAGAAGCATAGGTGTACCGTGCAAGATGCGAGAATCTGCGATCCCGAAAGGAGGTTCAGAAATCGTAACACAGGTGACATTTAAAATTTGCGATGAAAAGAAACGTTATCTTTTAAGACTGGTTTAATGGGTTGAACCAGAAACAGTTTTAACAGCCATGACGGGGATACTTAAATTGACAACGAAGATGCGGGTTTTTTCAGACGACGAGAATGATAATGAAATTTAAATTTTTTTCTTTATTTTCCAAATGTTTTTTCTTTAATTTTTACTTCCAGGAATACTTTCTGACGCTTTTCGAGTTAATAAAATTCGAACAATCAAATGTTCGAACAAGCTTTTGTCCAAAAATAAAAACATCCGAAATTTTTCCCAAGTTAATGTATCATGTAATTTTGCAAATTTGTCGCATGGATTCAAAAACTGACATGAAATTGTAGAGAACTGGTTGCTACTAAAAGTAAGAAGCAAAGATGGTGTAGCGGTAGCGCATTCGACTTGTAATCATAAGGTGTCAGGTTTGGGTCCCCACTCCGGCGCATTTTAAATATAGTGTTTTACTGACCACTAACTGGCTTGTGTGGCAGGCAAGCAAGTTAGAGCAATGCTATACGTATCTCTGGCGGTAATGTAACATAGTTACAGTCGGAGGGGAGGAAGAGCCAGCCATTAGGATGGAATCCCCAAGGGCAATAAAACTTCCCGTTACTTACTTGCTTACTTACTTACATAGGAATGTTTGTGAGTTTTCTGGGACCTCATTCCTATGCGAGTTTTATGGATATCAAACATATGGTGTAGATTCATTGGTCTCGGATTATAATACGTATAAAGGTCCTAACCATTGCTCCGGAATTAAATTAAATGGAAAGTACTTTTTAGTGACACCCAATCCATACTATAGTGATGTCATAATTGAGTAAAATAGATTAGATATTTTGCCAATGGAAAGGAGTGAGATAGAGGGGATTCCAATAGTAATCTCCTTCTGAAACAGACACGGATGAACAAGATAAAGGCCCTGCAGAAAACCAGTTTGATCAATTAGATTCAAATGAAGAGATGGTCTGGCATAGCATAATTACCCCTTTGGCACCTCAAGATTTTAATGACAAAATTAAACATATGTTAAAAACGTTTTTAGGTGATGATCAAGATATGCTAGAGCAAGTTATTGAGCAAGGAAATATTGCTTCCACTTGCTTTAACCAAAACAAACAAGATACTCCTATTAGAGAGTTAAGTACACCTGGTTTTTTTACAATGGCTTACCCACAGATATTTGTGAATGGAACTTGTGATATCACAATTAAACAATTACACTCATTAGACTACTTTGATTGGGTTGAACATATATATTTTACAGGTGATAACAGAGTTACAAAACACCCATTTTTAAAATTTCATTTGTTAAATCTTGGATTGCGTAAAAAAGCACTTACTCAAGGTAGTTTTGTTGTTGCTTAGCAACTCAATGATGCACATTTAACAGTTGAGGAATTACAAAAAAATTTGGAAGAACAGGATGAAAGTGTTCCAAGAAAGATCATCAGTATGTCCGCAAACCTACCAAACACCGACACATATTGGAGAGAGCGTAAAAAGGAATTAGATGCACTATGTTTTTTTATGTTAAAAGAGTTTCGGGTTTTACCTACTTATTTTGACACTAGTAGCTGTGCCGAGCAACAGTGGAAACCACTTCATAAATTATTAAAAGAGTACAATGCAACAATGACGCAGACCGATATTGATTAAGTTACAAATAAATTTTATTCTGATTCACATTTTAAACATCAATTGATTCATAATAACCTTCACATTGTTACAAATTATTTCAGTGTGAGACATGTTAATTTCTCTAACACAGTGCTCAAAGAACATTTTCAATTTTCGGATTTCTGGGGTAGAATAGAATTTGGCATCATAATATGGTCAAATATATAATGAGGAATCATAAGGACGGAATAAGTAAAGAAACCCAGCTTTATGACTGGTTACAAACAGACTCTAAAAACACAGATGATATATTTTTTCCAAAATTTATATCATTGCATCCAGCTGGCGGAATTGAAGAAACTGTCAATGGAGAAAAAAACTGGTTTGCAAACAAATCATTGTGGGCAAAATGAGAAGGTAGTGCATACCTGTTGATGAAACCATTCTTCACAAACCCGTTGGCTGATATAGATACAACTCAAGAATTGTAAGAATTCCATATTAATCTTGTAAACAAATTTGTTAACACGGGTGCAGTTTGTTCTGTTGGCGTAGAAAAACCATTACTATTAATAATCCAGATGGAACGAAAAGTAAGAAGGTTGTCAAGTATTGTAGATTTTACTTGGAGAAATTTAATGACGAAACCATATAACTTCAGGAAAAAACATTCATCCTTATAACCAGTAATTACTGATGGAGCACATCCACGTTATGAAGGCGCACACCAGTGATTTAATAACTATTTATAGTAATTTATTAATACATCTGCCAGTAATGGATCTGTCCGAAGTATAGCTCAAAGACTATTGTTAATAAACTGTTGGCATGGTTGATACACCAGGATCTGCTGCTGATTTCATCAACACTAGATCAAAATTATACCATTGCTCTAGAAAATTCAAAAGAATTGAATTGAGTGGTTATAGAACTTTAAAAATTCAGAATGATTGTAGTGGTACTGTCACCAAATTCCACACCTTTGGACAAATTTTGTGGAAATGACAGGCGTCAAAATCTCCTGCAAAGATTTGTGATTGTCCTAAAGTAAAGCTGTAGACAAGACCATGTTCCTGTTTTTACTGGATGACCTATATATCAAATTGGCCAGTTTAGGAGGATTATGCAAAGCCCAATTAATTATATTTTTCAAAAAGGTATATGGAGAAACACAAACGACTTACTTAATGGCCATAACAACTTTACAGATGCTTTTGCAGAGTTCTTAGATTCTGAAGAATGCCCTGAAGCTTTATTAGAAGTTATGAAGATTAGCTAAGGCACATTATGACAAGAAGACATTGAAGAAAGAGAAGTATAAAAATATTCGAAAGTTACAGTATTAGAAGATTCAGAATTATCCCAAAGTCAATCGCAGTCAATGTCATCACAGCAGTCACAAACTGAATATTTGGGTTATGCATTACTTCGTGACATTTTAAGAGAAAAAAGAGCCCATGCAATTAACCCGGAAATTGATGATGTAGTTCTGCCAGATGGAGGTACTTTGTATAACTGGCATGAGCAAGGCATACAAAATTTACCCCATTCAGTAGATATTAAGGAGGCTAAAAACTGGGTGAAGAAACATGTCAAAGACTTCTGAAAAAAGAGAAATGGAACACAATTATCAATGCAATCTTCCTAATGTAAATGTAAGGTTGGGTGATGATAAACAAATGCAAGTGGTTTATTTCACATTAAACACTTACTATCTATGCTGGTAATACAAATTTTGAAACTGTTCCTCTGCGAATCATTGTTCAGGGAAGTGCTGGTTTGCATTGGAACTCTATTGTGAAGATGGTTGATCGAAAAGCTTATTTATTTTAATCTTTACTGTTTTTCATTTATATAATTTAACCCTTTACCGGGTTAATAATAATGAAGTGACAAAACAGTTGGCTGTTGTGATAAAACTTTCGCTTTAGTAGAGCTTGAAACAGAATCTACACATGGAAAATGTGCGTTAGTAACAATACTATTTACTCCCGAAGTGATCAAAGGTGTTGACGAGTTGGTTAAACACAGAGAGCTGGCAGGAATTAAAGATGGAAATGACTATGTGCTGGCCACATAGTGGCGATCAGCCAATAAGAGGATGCGTTATCGCTTACAAGCCAGCAACAAAGAGGTTGACGGCTTGCAAAACCAATAGTTAATCAACGCCTAGCCCGTACTAGAAAGTATGTTTCAACCGCCTTTGCACTGTTAGATATGAACAACGGGGAGCTGACATGGGTCAGAAACCATAATGGGAGCAACCAATGATACGCACTTTGCTTGGTACAGAAAGGTATTTGCCTTTTTGAACATACTAAAGAGAAATAGTTTGCACTAGAATTAATAAAATTCCGCCAATTTCACCAATTATATTTTTAAAACATATAATATTTTTTACATATAAGTTATGTGAAAATACCCAAATATCATTGACTATTTGCTGTTCGAGAGAAAAACAACGTCGCCTAAAGTAGAATTAATTCCACTTTGTCACTGAGCTTAAGAGCTAAATGATATTCCACACAAAACACATTCTCTTGATTCACAAGTAAAAACAAAAACAGACAATATAAACTTTAGTAGACAACAACTTGTGCCCCTTTTTCTAATCTATCGTCGAACGAAACAAATACAATGAAGAAATCAGATATGCTATAAATGCACGTGTCTATTGACTGTTGTCTATTTTATTACCGATTTTTAAGTGAAATTAAGACATGTTGCGGATAGATATCGTTCCGGAATAATTTTCGAAATGGCGACATTAAAAGGAAATTTGTTTACATTTTACACTTACACTTGATATATTAGGCAACTGAGTTATTTGCCTCTACACATTATATGCCAGGATGACTTCTTTCTGGGATGATATCTAATCCGCAACGTGTAAGCATGGTCTAACAAATTGATATTATTTTTCGCCAGCTTGAATGGAATAATAAACAACAAACTTTATTTTGTTTTATTGTTTATTCTCTTTTATTCAAGTTATTGTACTTTCTGAAGTTTCTGCGATAGAACATGGGGTATGAAGCAAACGCAATTTTTTTTAAGATTTGTTTTTATATTATTGCTCTGTCAACAATTTCTACGCATTCTGATTGTAAAAAAATATTTCCTATTTTCGATTTCGAATACTCGCTCTCAACAGGCGGAAAAAGAAAATTACTAATGCGCTACTTAGCCCTTAATGCTGGTAATGTTTTAAATTTTTAAATTTTATTTTTCTCTCAGGAAAATTCAACAATAGAGCTCACAAAAATGGACAAGGTTTTGACGGCCGTGGACGATGGGAGTAGTTTGAAGAACCAAAAGATTGAGGATTTGGGAACACGAGGAAAGAAAAGGCGATATGAATTTACAGAAAGTCAAATACAACGTATGTAAATTTTTTGGTTTGTGAAAGCAAGATCGGCAGAAAAAATTTTAGCGGAAAAAATATAGTTACAAATTTTGATATCTGAAAACGGTGAGCGTGTGTATATTCTTAGGATATTCTTTCTTAATTTTCAACCCATTTTTAGCCTCGATATTCTTATAATAAAGTGTACTTTTAAAAAAAAGGCTTGTACCTACTGTCAAAAAGGCCCATACCAAATAGTGTTCTTTTGGTATAACTGGAATGTTTGTTGTCTCTTTTTACTATGTCAATGTTATATCTTTAATTTTGCTTTGGAATTGGATTATTTTATTGATCGCTTTGTTTTTAATATGGGCAGCAACTGTGAAATATTTCAACACCTGGAGTGTTTTTGTTTATTTTCAATCTTCATTTATCTCCGGTTATTCTTTTGCCTATGTATGTTGTCCCTTCTGTGCTTTAGTTAGTTTTTATAACTGTATCATCTTTTACTGTGCAGAAGTAATAAAATCAATCCAGTTTTTTTTATCGTTTGTAAATGTGGAAAATAACATTTTTGTACGGTTTTTTTTTTCATAACGAAATCAGCCAATTTGAGTGTAAAAAGGATGCAGTAAAAAAAAACTTTTAAGATCTTTTTGAATCGTTAGATACAGCAATAAACTTTGAAAATATTATGTTGTTATACATCAGTTACTGCTTACCCAAATTTGTTTAGCTAAATGTTGCAATGCACGTAAGAAAATAATTGTTTCGGAATTAGATGTGTCTAAAATATGGCAATTACCGTATTTGGAGTCTACAATCTTGTTCAGAAAATTATTGGAATTGTGGTAAAATTTCGTAGTTTGCCCCACAAGTAATAATTTAGGCTATTTCTATATTAGATTCAGTAATTTAAACTTGTCAATGTTTACAGCAGACTTAGACTTAAAT